>OZ038497.1:49922702-49945202 GCA_964036315.1 Acanthosepion esculentum | reverse complement strand
TGCCTTCATATATATTTGGCGTTGCTAATACAATGGATCCTTTAAGTTTTATAATCTATATAATAAATACCAATGACAGTGTCACTGTGTCACACATTTTCAAAAAGGGACACAACTCTCAATAGTTCATTTTATTTTTCTATATAATAAATGCCAATATCATTAAATAGACACAACCACAGCTCTCTATCTTTCAGTAGCTCATATCAAAGAAATTTTTTATGTGATTTTTTGCGACGAATTTTTTTGTACTATAACGATTTTTATAACTTGGAAATAAATTTGAAAATAATCGAAATTAATTGCGAAATCCAGCGAAAGTCACCCATAAATAAAAATAATCGTTTGTATGGAAAGTAAGGACCTACGCACATCGAATTGTCTTTAAATTAAGTGGCGACAGAAGAATTATCGTTGGACTTTTAAAAAGTAAGCTTAAATGCAATACTTAAATGCAGCGATCAGTTTTGAGTTCTTCTGCAGTTTATTGTTGCCTATCGCATACGGCAGCATTATGCCTCGCAAAAAGAAATGTCCACCACAGTGGACCAGATTGCAATAAAAAAAAAAGTGGACAAGACTACAACGAAGAAAAGAATGTCATGTTCAAATGAAAACCTAGATCAAACGCAGCTAGGAGAGCTTCTAATGCTGAGAATATGCAAAGACTTAGGGACTCTCAAACTCCTGAACAACCCGAAAGCTCAGTGAAAATCCCTCCGCAGGAGATAGCTTAAATGCCGCTCGATAGAGCGGCTTTTCAGCTAGTCATTTATAAACTAATCTACGTATAGTATAATGTGGTTGGTCGCCGATATCCAAATATGCCTGTCTGCAGCAGTGGCTTTCTAATACGTGCTTAGGGTTATCTGTGTTTCTTCCTCGCCCACAGAGTCAATCTGTTGTTTATACTGCAACTACGCTGAGTTTGCCTTGGTTAGTGTTTCTGAGAGAGAACGCATAATCTAGAATGATCGGTATTTGAACAGAGCCGGTGCGCTTAAACACTCGGTCATGATGACTTGTGATTTCGTGCTAGCACAAACAGTGACAGATTCAGACCGGTTACATATATCCAATGTCACTCACAAAGCTTGAGTTGACCACACTTCCTAAATGGGTCTGAAGCTGGAATCGCCCCACACACCAGACCAACAACAATAGAAAGTTACCTTCCTGACAAATCGACCATGATGAGATTCGAGCCCCGCTTATATGGTCGGAAAGTTGTCGTTATAATGACTCGACCAATAAATTCTAGTATTTTTATAAATATCTAGTCTGTTACAAGGTTTTTAATACAGTGCATTCAATAAGAATAATAATTAGATTGTAAGTTAACTTTCAGAAAGTTGGGTTTATTATGATAATGGTAATGGAAGCTAAACACATCTGTTGACCTACCATACTACGTCATTAATAACGGTTGCTACGAGCGTGTTGTGTATTTTAACACAATGTTGAAAATTTCAGTTGCAATTGTAAAAAGAAATCGCAAGAGACTGACACGTATACAAAAACAATACCCTGTCCGGTGGCAAAAGCTTCTGGTGGCGCCAGGGGTGGCAGTACCGCCTTAGCCACCGAAACTGTGTCACCTTCCCTGGTTGGCGGCTGACGAGGGCAGGGTATCGCGCGTGTTTTAACACGTCGTATGTAGAGAATGGTAGAACATAATCGTAGTGAAACAACTGGTGTGAATGAAAATTCTTGCAAGTATTATTAACAGAACCGATTTTTGTCTGGAACAGGGTCAATAGTGTAGTGTTCCCGGTGAAGACTGGCCTCATTACAATAGAGAATAGTTTTGTAAAACTCGCTTTCTCTACTAGTATATCCCGGGAGATGTATTGTCTGTACGCCTTCATTCAGAAAGATCGAGAAATGTCAATTTCATGATCAATGCCAAGCACCCCCCACAAAAAAAGGAACCGAGAAAGAAATATTTGCGCTACTTCAAGATTCCACTTTCTCTTTCGTATAACCTTCTTGCTGTTGTTGCTATTGTTATTATTATTATTATTATTATTATTATTTGGCATCTACTGGGCTACCGTATACTTCAGCTGAATTTTTATGGTATTTTAAGGGGCGACTCGTTTTGCATAGCGTTCACTATTCGTTCAATGCGACGAGGAACGACGTGGGTTGGTTAGCTTTGTCAAATGTGGTTGCTATTAACAGCCGGCCGGGGTTGTTGGCGTGGCGGGTGAAGTTGGTTCTTCAATGGATCGCAAAGACCATTTTCAGCAGAAAGCAGCGTTAAATTACTGCAAGTTGGAACCTAGGCGTCAAAGACCCGGATGTAGGATGATTGCCATTCTTTTCAAAATGGGGCTCGGCAGAAAAACTGATAGTGCACAATATAAAAAAAAAAAAAAAATAGTAATAAATTCCTCTCTTCAAAAACATATCACCCTCCCTTCTTCTTCTTCTTCTTCTTCTTCTTCTTCTTCTTCTTCTGTTCATGGTATTTGTTAAGCTACGTTTACTACGGCACAAGAGTACACGAAATGATTAGATAATGTGTTTTTTATTCAGTATGACACAAGGTCAATTATGGAGGGAGATATTTTGTTATTTATTAGGCTTAGCTCAATATGGTACAAAGTCCAAATGGAAGATGCAGAATTTTGCGTTGCTGCATTCTTCACAGTAGGGAGTGTCTGCATGCTGAGAAAAACAGCATTTGATATGTTGTCTTTTAACTAGAACAATACAGAATCCTGTTATCTTTGACAAACACGAATTCATTCATCTGTCCGTTAAGGCATTTTATTCGTTTTTTGTTTTTTGTTTTTTTGGCTTTTTCCGATTTCGTTTCAGATTTTTTTTATTACTCCACCTTCCATTTTATTTCTTTTTTTCTTCTTTGTTTGAATTTCTTTTCTTCTCTTACTTAGCTTTCTTTCTTTTTTTGTATGCTATATTTTGCTTTTCTTTTTCCTTCTTTCTTTCTTTCTTTCCTTCTTTCTTTCTTTCTTTCTTTCTCTCTTTCTTTCTTTCTTTCTTTCTTTGCCTCTTGCTTTGTATGCTATGTTTTGCTTTTCTTTCTTTCCCTTTTCCTCTCTTGCTTCGTACTTTTTCTCTTCTCTTTCTTTTTTCTTTCTTTCTTTCATTCTGTCCCTTTTTCTCCTTTGCGTCTTAATTTTATCATCTCTTTATTTTGCTTTTCTCTTTGTTTGTTTGTTTCTTTCTTTCTTTCTTTCTTTCTTACATACATAGCTTCCCCTCCTTTATTACTTTTCGTGTGATATGTTGCTGATTAATCTATATGCTGTGTCACTCCAGGGTGGGTGATCATTGCTCTCCACACCTTCCTATAATTTGGAGCTTTAAGCGATGTTTGTCCCCTTTCAATCTCTCTCGCACTCTGTTCTGCCATCCATTTACACAGGCTTGTTAGGCAGATTACTCGATGTTTCCTCCGTCTCTCTTGCCTTCGGTATGTCCTGTGAGTGTCAAATTCTCTAATCCCTCTCTCCTCATTATGCAACCCAGAAATTTCAACTGCCTCTTTCTGATTCTAAGTACCAGACCCCCTTGTTTCCATCTGGATTCAAACTTCCTCGTTGATCACATGCTCCATCCATGGTATTCTCTGTATAACCATAATCTCTGTTGCCTGAAGTCTCCTCTTCATCTGTGGGGAAATTGTCCAACATTCACTGCAGTATAGGAGCATACTTTTCTTTGTTTTTAACGAAATTTTACGACTTACTATATGCTAGGCCCGAAAAATCTCCTGAGCCAACCAAGCATAGAATTAAATACAATATGGGAATCAGTAATAAGGAGTGATAGAAAAAAACAAAAAATAATAACAAAAAATTGCAATATAAGCTCTGGTAAAAAAAAAATTAGAATAATAGAAAAATTGCAATATGAGCACTGATAAGAATGGTTAACAAAAAATTCATACACAGATGTCTTCAAGGATATATGACCCACTGCTTAGATCCAGTTACTAGACCCAAAGAGTTGTAAGTTCAATACCTAGCTAGAGCAGTGGTGAGCCAAAAACTTGGAGAGTTGAGTTAAAGGGAAATAAAGGGACATCCGAAAGAGGCATGACACGTGTAACTAGAACAATCTACTCTGGTGGATGAAATAAAGGGTTCGGTTCAAAATTCCAATCACCTAAAGAAGGCCGGAGCATACAACGGCCGAAACATTGTGAATATGGCAGTTGTGAAGATGAGGATAACAGTCCGAAAAATGTACGCAATCATAATACCTCATCTCAGAGATATAGACAAAAAAAATTTACTATCTCTTAATGTTGTAATCTAGGAAAAGGTTATTGAATAAGAATAACCAAAAAGAAGGTTGGAAATGAACGATGATATTTATAACAGGAACAGCATAGAAGATTCGCTAGCGGCGTGTAGTAAGTACTCAACTGTTAATGGTGTGTTAGAAGTGAATCAAGGTGAAACCCGAGTGAATCCAAACGACGATATTCACTAACCGCCCCACGCGGTCGGATGTGGCGCGACGCCGAGTTTTATTGCGGGATATCCAAGCCCGTAGAATCGGCCAGAAATTCCCCGTAGATCCCGTAAAAAAACGGGGTCGGGTAGCTGTCATCGCACACGAGACTCTTCCCTTCGACATAGCCTCCGCCGGGGATCCTCTCTTCCCCGAGGCAGAGCGCTTGACCAGCACACTTGGAAGTGAAGACACATGACGATATTCACTAACCGCCCCACGTGGTCGGATGTGGCACAAGGCCAAGTTTATTGTGGGGTATCCGAGCCCATAAGCTCGGACAAAATTTCCTCGTAGACCCTGTAAAAAACGGGATCGGGTAGCTGTCTTCCCAGACAAGACTCTGCCCTTCGACATAGCCTCGTCTGGGGATCCTCTCTGCCCGGAGGCAGGGAGTTTGACCAGCACACTTGGAAGTGAAGACAAATGACTACCACATACAGTATATTCTACTGTATTTATACGGATTGGGACATGCCCATTATTGTCTATATGTACAGTATAACACTTAGGTAAGGTATAACACATATTTCGCTATTTAAATGTGCCTTCGGGTATCGATGTTATATGTGCCTTGAATAAAAATCCAATAAAATAGCACATCAGAATTTTTTAAAGTCATGAATGTTAGATGTGAGATGTACTTCAGGCAGAGAGACGTATCAGAAAGATAAGTAAAGTGAAAGAAGGCTGGTAGCTTAATAGAAATAATTCATTCGCCATCTTTCTCAAATCACGATGCCAGTGTAAGATGCTTAGTTCTCCGAGATTTCATCACTTGTTTGCTGATTTGGTCAATCTATCAACATCTTACTCGGCAACTATTTTAATAGCAGAGAATTTTACGCTCAAATATCATTCCTTTTTGCTTCATTATTTCCCACGCCTTTCTTTTCTTCTTTCATTTACTTTTTCATTTTTCATTTTCTTTATCATTTTCTTTCTTCTTATTTTTATTATTAGCAATTTTTATTCTTATTTCCTTCCCTTTATTCTTTCTTTCCGGCTTTGGTTCTTTTTTTTCTTCTTCCTTCTTTATACTTTTACCTTTCGTTTCTTTCTTTTTTTTTTCTTCTTATTTCTTGTTCATTATTTCTCCTCTTTATTTTTATTATGTTCATCCTATTCTTTCTTCCTTCCTTTTCTTTGTTTCTCTTCATAAAGTTTTTTCATCATCATCATCATCATCATCATCATCATCATCATCATCATCATCATCATCATCATCATCATCATATTATTATTATTATTATTATTATTATTACTTTTATTATTATTATTTTATTTCCTTTGGATTCTTTATTTTTCTTTCTTATTTCTTGTTCATTATTTCTCCTCTTTTATTCGCTTTTTACTTTTATTATGTTCTAGTTCTTTCTTCCTTCCTTTTCTTTGTTTTCGGTCTTATCTTTTTTATTCATCATCATCATGATAATCATATTATTATTATTATTATTATTATTATTATTATTATTATTATCATTATTATTATTGTTGTTGTTGTTGTTGTTGTTGATGATTGTTGTTGTTTTATTTCCTTTGCTTTCTGATGTATACACATTTTTTCCGGGCCCCGACTAGAGACCTAAAGTCAGAAATGGCGTCATGGTATTTTCTACTGAGCAGTTAAAAAAAAAACAACAAACATATTTTACACAGATAAAGCCTTTCGTAAGATGTGGGCTGTACTTGTGAGAACAATTTTTGTATTTCTTTAAGACATGGGCTACTAGGAATGAGTCTATTAGAATCTTTTCCAATCATTCCGGGGGTTCCAACTACAAAAGGAATTGTTGACGTTCTCATGTGACACATTTTTGAGATTTCGATTTCAAGGTCCTCGTATTTTGATAGCTTTTTGAAGATCTTCAAAGATACATTGCAGACTGCAGGTACTGCCATATCAATGAGGCATTTTTTTTTTGTTTGCGGTATCTAATAACAATGTCTAGGCGGTTAACTTTGATTGTTCTGTCTGTGTGCATTGTAAAGTCCCATAAAATTATTACACGTCCTATCTCCGTAACCGGGTCTGGGTGGTGTTCATACCAATTTCTTTCAGTTTCATAGAAGTTGCAGATTTTTCAGTGCAGGTATTGGCCCACTCTGTCATGTCCTGTTTTATATTCAGTGGGTGCCATTATCGCGCAACCTGATAGATGATGGTCAATTGTTTTGGGATATTTATCACAGAATCTGCATTTTGGGCTAACACGGTTTTTCAGTATGTGTGCTTGGTAATTTCAAGTTAGCAAGCATTGGCCCTGTGCAGCAAGAATAAAACATTCGGTTTCAGCTTTTAACCCTGCACTAAGTAGCCACTAATGGACACGGAGTTTGTCTACCTCATCTTGTTTAGTACTGCAGAGTATTGAATGTAAAGAGGTTTATCTTGCCATCGTTTCTATGTCTGGTCAGTTTCATTTACTTTTGCTTTCGTTTTTTAAGTATTTTGCAGCTTCAGTCGGTGTATTGTGCTTTACTTGCATTTCTTCACCCATTTCAAACTCCACTTCTTCTTATTATTATTGTTATTATTATTATTTACTTTGATTTCTGATGTGTACTCATTTCTTTCCGGGTCCCGCCCAGGGACCTAAGTTTAGAAATGGCATCATGACTTTTTCTACTGCAAAAAAAAAAAGAATTTACGCAGACAGAGCCCTTCGTAAGGTTTGGGATGTACGCGTGAGAACAATGTTTTGTATTTCTTTAAGGCATGGGCTTCCAGGGATCCCTTCAATTAGTCTACTGGAATCTTTTCCAACCAATCCGAGGGCTCCAACTACAACTGGGATTGTTGATGTTCCCATGTGCCACATTATTATTATTATTATTATTATTATTATTATTATTATTATTATTATTATTATTATTATTATTATTATTATTTCTTTTCTCTTCTTTGTTTTTATTTCTTCTTTTCCTTTACTTTTTTCATTTCTTTTTCTGTTGTCTAACATTCTGTGTTGTTCAGTGTGCCCAGACGCAATGGAAAACAGAGCGAGCAATAAATGATCGGTATTAATTAAGAACAAGCCGAGGGGTATCTCTAAAAGATGGTCAGCGGGATAAGAACAATCTACGTCTGCAGATTATTTGAAAGGCTCCGTTTTAAATTGCCTGAAGGCTAGTCAGATCGACAAACAGCTGAAAATAAAACAGCTGAAAAGTTGCGAAAATAACAACAAAGATGAGGACAATCGTTCGCATGTAAATAATTCACTTTTTTTCCATTTCCCTTTTGTTTCATTCTTTCTTTTCTTCTGTCTATATTCGTTTTCTTAATTTTTTCATTTTCTGTTTTCTTTTTTGTTACAGTCTTTGTATTCAAATGAATGTAACTATTCCACCCTGATAGTTCGCTGGATCGTTCGGGATAATACTCGGGGTAATGTACCCAATCCCAGTTCTATTAATTAATATGGCGCAGTTTATGCTCGGTCATTTGGTACAAGCTGCATACTTTTACAATTTAAATATTGCTAAATATTAAATTCCTTTATTATGGTAACCCAGTGTTTGCTAGTTTCGAATAGTACCAAGCGTCCCATGTGTCCTAATGACAAATGATGTTCTAATTATTTACTAGAATTGAGACCGTGTTACAAAATATCAACCGACTAGCAACACTACTGTTAAGGGTAAAGAGGAGAACTGACATCTCATTATAAAAATATTTGCCGGTTATCTCCCTTTACGCATCATTCCCTAATAAGAAGATAGATTTTTTATGTTTTTTATAAGAATGCATATACAGTGTAACCCGGATATAAGAGACCCGGATATAAGATAACCTGGATATAAGAGAGATTTTCTCTGGTCCCAAATTAGAGCCTGTGTTAATGTATATATAATAGACCAAACCCGGATATAAGAGAAACCCGGATATAAGAGACTTATCCGGTCCCAACAACTCTCTTATACAGTGTAACCCGGATATAAGAGAGTAGTCGGGACCGGAGAATAAGTCTCTTATATCCGGGTTTGGTCTATTATATATACATTAACACAGACTCTAATTTGGGACCAGAGAAAATCTATCTTATATCCGGGTTTCTCTTATATCCGGGTTACACTGTATCCGGGTTACACTGTAGATATTTGTATATCTGTTTCAAATGTTACAGCGATGGGAAAAAGGCTTCAGAAAACCAGTACCCAATTCCAGCCAATACTTCATGGTCCCCTTGATGCTTTTGTCATATTCCATTGTCAGATAGATTGGCAGCAACCTCGTCATTGACATAACGCGAGATTTGATGAGAACAAGTGCTGTCAAGTGCTGTCTAGTATAACCAAGTGTAAATATTAGTGTGTTCGGGAAATATTTCACCTTCATGATTTATTATAAGTCAACCAACTAAGGCAGACCCAAACATGAATGGTTCGAAACTGCGTCGAAATTTCGTTTATCAACTATTCTACCGAACAGTGTGTCGTTCATAATGAATTGTAATGTTTCAATCCATGGAGGATTACGAGGTTTGTTCAAAAAGTATTGGGACTAGTACTATAAAAAGAAAACTACAATACATATCAATTCGATATTAATCTTCTTTGAAGTAGTCTCTTCCCGACAAATTCCCTTTATACCGCGTCGTTTCCATTGATGGGTGCATATACCTCAATCTCTTGGATTTCCTCGACGTCATGAAATCCTTTCAAGTGGGAAGAATTATTGTATTTGGCCTAAAACTAATGAACAAGCCATGGTCACTGATGGAACCCCTGTGGTGTAGTTAGACGACCACACTCTACACACGTCCCTTCCAACCATTACCATACAAACACATCCGGATAATTTTGATCAGATTTCGTATAAATTTTAAAGGCAACATATTCACTACTATTTACTGTATGGATTCTGAAGTGGTACAGAGGCATTAAAAACATCTGTACAATGCATATGTATACAGTGAAGCTTTGGACATGCTATGCTGACATATTCGACAATCCTTATTCTGGAAAAAGAAATATCGAAAGAGGATATTGATTTGGACCCACACCAAAGCATCAAAGATTTCGCACAAACTCTTACCTTGTAATATTCAGCTATATACAAATATATCAAGAGTTCCGTAGAAAACTTGAAAGGGTGGAATTTGGGTCCACTATGAGCTGTCGTTTGAGAACCAAAGATAATGTTCCATAAGCGTTTTGACCAGGAATCTCATACATTCATTTGTGCATCGCTTTGTTACAAGTGATGAAAATAAGTTTTTTGTATGTCAAGAGAAAACGAAAAAGGCAAGATTTTATCAAGAAAAATCATGGGATTCTTGTCAAAATTCAAAGAAGGGTCTGCAATATAATCGATCCTGATCTGGCATCTCGGCTTCAGTCACATTCTCAGCGCCATGACGTGTCTTCCCTCTGTCCTTTTCTACAAATATTTTTTATGGCAACTACTCTAATGAGCTTTTCCCCCTGCTACCCCGACTACATGAATTTAAACGTGTTACTAGATTAGCAATTAGGTCTCACTTAAAAACAGTCTTTTAAACTTTCATGGATGGAAAAAGGTAACAGATTTCTTCAAATGAGAAATTAAAGATTTGCCTTCATCTTCAACTGCAGTCGTTCAAAAAAGGTGATTACATTTTTTTTATATTTAGACAAATTCAGTTTATATTTATTTATTATTTTTATGAAAAAGGAATTATTGCAGAATATCTTTAATACCTATTTCCCGTAAGATCACCGAAGTTAACCAACCTCGAGCCTGGTCAGTACCTAGATGGATAACCGTTTAGCAGTGCAGTAAACTTGGATGTGCGGGTGGTGTAATGGATAATGGCTCGGGATTGGACATCGGAGAGCCGAGTTCCAATTCCCGTTACGTTCGTTATATTCACTTACACCAAAATACACTTCTCCCCCACCTCTGAAGCCACTTGACTCAAATTGACCCAGATCTCTGTTGGGCATGCTAATTTATAACTTTATCGCTCATTTCCATTGTTTATAGTAGTGGTTGGAAGGAGAGTGTGTAGAGTGTGCTCGTCTCACAACACAACTGAAGTTCTATCAATAACCATGGCTTGTGCAGCAGCTTTTGGCCAAGGACAATATTCCCTAGGTTCGATAACAAGAATATTCCACAGATCTCGTCCCACGCAACATTTTCTTCTTCAAAAATCAAATCCTACATGAAAGGAACAAGATTTCAAAATTCGATGCAATCCAAGAAAATGGCACGGGGCAGCTGATCGCTATTCTAAACAAAAGAGTTCCAGAAATGCTTCCATCAATGGAAGCAACGCTGAATAAAGTATGTGGTTTCAAAAGGCGACTACACCATAGAGATTAAATGACGAATTGATATGCGTTTAGTTTTCTTTTTATAGCACCCGTCCCGATACGTTTTGTTCAGACATCGTATACAATTATCTATCTTGTTAGATAATCAGTAATTACAAAGAATACAATTAAAAATCCACCGCGAAAATCATTTTTAATTTTAAAAGGCAGTAAAAAAGATTTATAAAAGAAAATTCAAAAAGAAAAAATAACAGCATATAGGTTTGAGGAAAAACAAGAAAAACATTTTATAATTAAAAAAAAACAAAGAAATACTACAGCCAGAATTAACAAATACCTTGATACTGACATCAAACAAATAGAATTAGACGCAAGAATCGATTAAGTTAACTGCCCTTGATTAACGTTCGCATAAAGAGGGCGCTGTTAATAAGAAAAAACGATCGTCAGGCAATTGACTTCAGAGGCCAGATTCGTTGTTCTTCTATGATGAGATAGACGGCATAAGAGCAATTTAATTTCATGCTTAGATTTAGAGATCACATCCGGGCTTTTATTTAATGATCACCTCTGATCAGGGAACACAATTATGTTTAATCTTTCTTCTACGCACAAATTACGGGTTTTTACACCTCCATATTTATTGTCTCTCGCGTGAATTGATTCTTTATTATAGAACAAAACACACAAACACACAACCGAAATTAAACAAAATATCTTATGGCAGAGAATACAACATATTAAAATGTCTTTAATGGAATGATTATATTTAACTTTAAAATTTACAACATTTCATATAGTTAAAAACCGTTCTTCTCATGACGTCACTTGTATACGCCACAGGTATAGTCAATTAATGTAATTAATTAATAGTGTTTAATTTAAAGACAAACAGCGCCTTTACTTAAATGAATTGTATCCATAAAAACAACGTATAAACAGAAAACATATTAAATAATTGTCGTACTTAATCCATTTCAAGATATATATATATATATATATATATATATATATATATATATATATATATATATATATATATATATATCAAACGTTGGTATAATGACTGGAAATCGAAGGAAGAACGCGGTAAAACACCATGCATAAAGTGGAGCATTTTGAGAAGAGCAAAATCTAACCGGACAAGTGGTAGCAGTTGTAAATTTTGACATAAGGATAAGTTGGCGATAGCCACTTATGAAGACAGTGCTGTGCTATTGAATCGGAGAACAGAAACAATGTCTAAATGCAGATATGGAAACAAGAATATTCTCGGCATGTACGATTCCGGGTGAAAAAAATAATTCTTTTCTTCACTCATACTTCCTCCCCTTCTTAAGTTCCTGTTCCGTAGCATGATAATAGTAATGTGGTGTGGTTTGAGGAACACTTGTTTCTCAACCACCTGATGAGACCAAACGTTTGAAACCACTGTAGTGTGCGGTAGTATATGGTGGTTTGTCTCTTTTTATTGTATTAGCTTGCTCTGCATATCTGTTTTACTAAGCTGCTGCATTGAGCACTTTTTTATACGTCCTTTTTTTGACGGCAGCGAATGTTGGACGGTCTCCTCAGAGATGAAGAAGAGACTCGAGGCAACGGAGGTATGGTTCTACAGAAGGGTGTTGAGGAGACATGAACCGAACATGTGACCAACGATGAGGTTTTGGAGAGAATGAATACAAGGAGAAAGCTTATACTTAACACGTGTTGAGAAAGGATAACTTGGAGAATCTGATACTCGCAGGGCGGATAGAGGGAAAGAGAGACAAGGGAAAGCAACGCGTAACATACCTAATGCGCTTAAGCAAGTGGATGAGAGAAGTAGCAAAAGGACAAAACATGTTGAGAACTGTAAGAGATAGACGGAAGTAGAGAGCCATGATCGCCTACGTCCTGAAGTGACACAGCACATAAAAGAAGAAGAATTTTTCCGGCCATTTAACATATTTTGTTTATATATATATATATATATATATATATATATATATATATATATATATATATATATATATATATATATATATTATGACCTGACAAATTATTATTACCACCGTCATATTTCAATAATAACATTCGTTCATATCAGGTCAGTGATATATAAATATATATATTTCAATAAATGCCAATTTCTCATGGTCAGAAAATTATGCGGAAATATTTCCAAGACAGCATAATCTGCTGGATAATGTTCAGTTTCCATATATAACTCCTGGCAATGGTCCGACAAGGTATTGTGCGTCTAATCCAGTTGGATAATTAAACAGAGGCTTTTCTGTCAAGTACGATACACCAAAAGAACTACTACGGCAAAAACTGCATATCGCTTTATGTAAAGTGGTAGAAAAGCTGTGTTACAACAAACATTTATCCTCGTTTAGACGGAGTAACTATGCTAACGAAACTTTGCTGCTGATAGCGTGTTCAACAGGCATGCGTGTGTCGAAATTGGACCTTTTATATATGGAAGGAAGTAGACTCGGCCGACGAGTTTTTTTTTTCCTGAATTACGAGGATGACACAGTAAATGTTTGTTGTTATTTTGGGGAAAGGGTGACACAGGATTCAGTTTGCGAAAACAACAAACTGGTGGAGTCAGTGTGATGACTTTGGGCAACAGTCTATTGGGAAACACCGGGATTTATAATTAATGTGTGTCACATAGCAACTACTTCGGCATCATTGAAGTCCAGGCACGTCCCTTTATGGTGTGAGTTGGCTACGATTTCACTGGCATATTTCAGTTGAAAAATGTGTTTTGGAATGTGCGACGAAAGCCAAATTCATAAGGTTTTAATTACTTTGTGCATTTATAAGATATGTTGGACAAATTAACTCTACAGAATAACCATAAAGTAATAATTAAAGAACATAGATGAATAGATAGATGTAAACCGGGTGAGACAGATAGATATAGAATTGCATAGATAGAAGAAAACTTAGATAGATAGATAGATAGATAGAAAGAAAGAAAGAAAGAAAGAAAGAAAGAAAAAGAATAATAGATGTAAATAGGGTGAGATAGATAGATACACACATACGTATACTGTATACAGAGAGAGATGCAGTTAGATAGATAGATAGATAGATAGATAGATAGATAGATAGATAGATAGATAGATAAATTTGAAGAAATTGTGTTAGATATAAAGAGACTGATAGATAGATAGATAGATAGATAGATAGATAGATAGCTTTTAGCTGACTTAATATTGTTCAAAGTTAGGAAGTAACTAAACTAAATATTTTATATGGGTCTTGTTTAATTGTCCAGCCCTTTTAATAATTACAAGTTCCTTAGAGAAGAAATAGGTCAACATCCATTTCATCCTCATTTACTCCAACTTCGACAGCAAGCGTTTGTTAAATGAATTCTTTTGCCACTTCATTTATCAGGGCCTCTTCCCCCTTGAATAGTGATTGAGGCTGATGTTACAAAAGACAGTTTTACATTTTTGTCGAATTCTTCTTTCAGGAACTTGACGAAAAAAAAAAAAAAGACAGAAAATCCAGACTGAAAAAAAGCTAATGAATTGTGACATATCTCTCTGGACCTAATAAACTAAAAACTGTCACAACGGGTGTTCAACTCGGAAAATGCTTACTAACGTTTCAGGCTAGTGACAAGGGTCATACCGGAAGCCATCAGCCGGACCGGAAGTTATCACTCACGAGCTTGGCAAGACAAAGAAATAAGTAGTTTTTATCTGACCCCTGGGGGTTTTGGAGTGTCAGCAGATTTCTTTTTCTTTCTTTTTTTTTATTTTTTGTCTCTCAACAGGAAGTCAAAGTATCGAATAGTAAGACATTGCGAATACTGGAAGAGAATCTGATTGTTTTACCCGGGCAAATTTCAACGCAGTTTATTCACATGTTTAAACTCATTGATAATCGCAATAGTGAGAATAGCCGTCTCCTTATAAAGTAACATTCGCCATTAACTGACCGTCGGTTGAAATTTATAAATACTTTCTCTTAAGATAGTTTTTCAGAAAAATAACATTCTCAAAACCACTGGCTGTTATAGCTTTTTACACCACTGATGAAGATTTTCTTCGAATCAATTTTTTAAAGGAATGTGGAATATCTACATCTAGATTATTTCATTATTTTCTCTTCGAGTTACATGTGCTAATTTAGTTGTTGCTGTTGCTGGTATTCTTCAATTGATCTGGTTTTTGTTATTTGGTAAATTTCTTCAGTTATGATTGTGTAGCGCCAGTCTATGAGATCGGATGAAGCTTAGTTGTCCTTAAGACCTACAGGGCTCCTTGATTTTAAGCTATTTTTAATCACTGATCTGAGAATGCGGTTGCATCTTGACCTTAGACATTTCTGAACGGAACCGTTGTTGCAAGCCCAAAATGCAAATTCCAAATCGGAGATACCAAAACTAAAAAAAAAGTTTTAAATATCTGGGAAATGTTCTAAAAGAGGACAGGAAGTGCTGTTGCTCATGATGACGGTAGTCTTTGAATATAGAATCCAGAGGTTGGCAGTGAATATTTCGAAGGCAGTAGGGAAGCGTAGTTCAGGTTAGCAGTGGGTATTGGTAGCAGAGCGTAGTTCTTCCTTCTGTCCTGGTCATCTTTGGTTCTGACAGGTTCGCATTGGACATTCGGAGAGAGTAACCAAAATGGCCGCCTTTATACAAGACGGATTGAATATTTTACGCCTTCTGATTGGTTAACCTTCATTTGGGGGAACTATAAAGTGAGTCCAGTCATTTGAGTTTGCACACTAGTTACATAACGTATCCAAAATAACTTAACAAGTGCGACACTGAACTCCGAAAACTCATTGGGATGGCCAAAGACTCATTCCAAAAATTAAAGCGAATATTAAGTGCCAGAAAAACTTCGTATGAAACAAAGAAAAGAGTATTGAACAGTTACGTGATATCTGCCGCAAGGACTCCTACAGATCGTAGTGAAAGAAAGCGAAAAGACTAAACATCAATTGCAAGAAGGTAGAAAGCATGTTTGTTGGCAAAAGGGACAGCCCAACATGTAGATTACAATTTGGAGACCTCAAGATCACACAAGTAGAACAATTTAAATATTTGAGAAGTGGTTTAACAGAGGATAGAACGTGCGACACTGAAATCCGAAGGTATATTGGGATAGCGAAAGATGCCTTCCAAAAGCTAAGCGTGGCACAGAGTTTATTATTGGTTTAAAAAAAAAACTAAGCAAACTATTAACAAACAGAAAAATCTCGTTAGAAACAAAGAAATAAGCACTTACCTGTTATGCAATATCCGTCCTCCTGTATGGCAGTGAATGCGGGAGAGTCTCCTCAAAGATGAGGACAATTCCTCATCTTTAAGCCAACAGAAATGTGGCTCTATCGAAGGATGCTGAGGATACCGGGGACCGAACGTGTGAGCAACGACCAGGTTTTAGAGAAAATGGAAACAAAAAGGAAATTTATAATTAACATGATAAAGAGAGAGTTGAAATTTCTGGGGCGCATAATGAGCATAATGAGGAAGGAAGGCTTGAAAAATCTGATACTCACAGGACAGGTTGATGGAAATAGGAACAGTGGAAATCAGCGCATGACATACTTGACGAGCTTAAGTAAATGGATGCTGGAAACGATTTTAGAAGAAATAACGAAAAGATAAAGTTTAAGAGCTACAAAGAACATGAAATTTTGAAGAGCCATGATCTCCTACGTCCCGGGGAGACACAGCGAATAAAGAAAAAACAATTTGAATTGTTGGGTAAAACAACTCTAACGCAGCCATTTCTTTAAGGTGAGGCAGGAATATCTCCCACATTTTAAACTATCACCAGTGTGGTGCTAGTGAAGTTAGACAAGTGGCAATAGTGTTTTCATCTAGTTAATGTCTGACCATTTTTCAGAGGAAGCACGGTGGAGTTATGGATAACGGCTTGGATTGAGGAATCGTAGAGCCGAGTTCGAATTCCAGTCGAATCCGCTACGTGCTAACACCCTTGGGAAAGATGTGAATCCTCCTCTTCTCTCTCCAACTATGGGTAAATAGCAGGACAGACTGGGTTCTATAGCCTTGGATGGCAACTGGTCTAGGAGAAGGTCAACTCTGAATTCAAAACCATTCGGTTTCTGGACCGGCATCCGGCGGCCTCTTGGTTACTACTGCCTCTGCGTCTGTGGAAATTCTGCGGCAAGCAAGAGCATATTCCTCCCTCCACTGGGATAGAACGCGAGGTGTGGGGACCGCGTGTGAAGTTCAAACTCCCTTGTTACTCCGTTTCAAGAATTTGCCGCCGTTGGAATCGGGAATGGCTGTCGCTCGTTTCAGCGTTGGCGACGGATCGCCGTGCTTGGTCGGCCTTCGTTCCGGACGCGGTGAATTCCTTGGAAGGAGCCGGCTTAACCGATCCAGGGTGAATGCCGCAACATACATACATACATTTTTCAGATACCATCAAAAGCCATCATGGTTTGGACTGGTGCACACTGTGCGATTGCTCTTGAAACTTTTTTTTTAACTGGTGAATATGTAATTGCAACACTTTGGCCGATATAAAGAAAAATTCTTAGAAAGAATCAATGTTTGCATATATAAAAATATATTAAATTTTTGCCGTCAAGAAAGAATCATTATTAGATAGAATCGATTTTTGTATATATAAAAATATATTAAAATTTTAGCCGACATAAAAGAAACATTCTACGAAAAAATCGACTTTTGTATGTATAAGAAACATTAAAATCTTGGCCGACATAAAAGAAACATTATTAGAAACAATCGATTTTTGTATATATAAAGAAATATATTAAAAATACAGGAGAAAACTTTACATGTTCCTTTCCTACAAGCTTGTAAAAATTGTAAATTATGTAAAATCTGTGCTAGCCAAAAAGTCTGCCTAACGTTTATACAGCTTGTAGATTTGCTTACATTTTTAAAAAATCTGTGATACCCATTTCGTGGGTCACCTACTTATAAAAAACATGATGTCCATATTGTTGACCTTCCTCTGAACAGACACGAATAGAATTTTTGGTTGTTCCGGTTTATTTTCATTTGCCTTCCAAGTTTATTTGCCTTCAGAGACACACCCGGCTTAGAATTCAAAGTGGACGTGCAGGGTAGAGAATTACAATCCTTGTTTCGGGATTATTTATTCATTATTTGGAATACGCAAACCACGCCCTGTGAAGAAGAAGTAACCAAGAAACAATTTCACAGGATTTTTTGTCTCTCTTCCAAAAACTGCACACGAAGATGCGCGCACGACACCTCCCCAACTGCGAACCATTTTATGGATCAGGTGCCTAGCACCCTCGAGAAATATTTCCAAATTGTGGCAAACGAGTGGTGCTGGTCGTCTGTCCGCATTCAATATTTCTCAAAAGACAAATATTTGTACACGATCACGTTCGGAATTTCCAAATTTTGATACGCAGTCCAGAGAAGTCCTTCGTTGGCGAGCAGAATAGGAAGTTTTATGTATTCATGTTATACTTTTTGCAGAAAGATGATTGGAAGGAATTTTTTCGTGAAGACTGGTAAAAGCGCCAGGAAAACGTTAGCCCTTTTAAAATTGGCTTAGGATGAAGATGAATTTTAATTTTATTTAATGCTGAAATTATGCTGAGGAGACTGTAATTACAGTTCCTGGGAGAGAGCACATTATCTCGTGTGATCATCAAAGCCAGTACTTTCAAACCCTCGGTCATGATGACTTGTCATTTCTTGCTAGCACGCTCAATGATGGCTCCTAAATAGGTCCGTTTACCCAATTTCACTCATAAGGCTTGGCTCAACCCGTGGTATGGTTTTCAGGAATTTTCCAATGATGCCACACGCTGGCATCGCCTTCACAAGTAGATTAACATCAGGAAGTCACCTTCATGACAAAGTGATCATGGTCTCCTGGTCGGAAAACGAATCTTCTAACCACTCGCGACACAGTCATATATATATATATATATATATATATATATATATATATTCTTGTAACCTAGGTTAGTGAATGAGGAATAAGCAAAACGAAGGTTGAAAATGAAATGGTAATCTTTATAACATCAACGAAATACAATACTCGCCAGTGTCGTGAAGTAGGTAAACCACTGTTAGTGGTGGACTACTTATACAGCATATTACCTCTACTTAAAATAGTGTCCAATGTATTTATGAGGATTGGGACATACCTATTAGTGTTCATAGGTAAGTTATATATATATATATATATATATATATATATATATATATATATATATTACTTAAATTTTATTTTTGGTGGATACTCGTATTTGAGTTTGATGTTTACTTTATTTATTAAACAATATATTTATTTATTTTCGGCTACCAGCCTGAATGTTTGTGAAAACTTATTACAGAAAAATTCGAACCTGCGTTTCTCGAGGGGAGACCGTCATTAATAAATAAACGGAGCGTCTTCTTAAATACGAATCTCTACTAAAATAGCGTTTAAAAAATAAAATCTGTCGGTTTAATAAATAAATAGTGCACCCACATTCTTTACAAATATATATATATATATATATATATATATATATATATATATATATACATATATATTAAATAAAAATAAAAACAGACCACTTTATGGTTCCATGTAATAAATTATTTCACCACAGACCTTTTAAAGGACCGCGGATCATCAGACTTTACTTCCAAAGGTTGAAACGAAAAATGAAAAGAATTTTTGACAGGCAGTACTAAGCATATGTAAATTAACGAAGTGAGGAAGTGAGGGGGCGAGAGAGACATGATTGAGTTAGATGTAAAATTTCTATTCTCTCAATTTTAAATTGTTTGAGGAAGTCAAAACATTGACACATTAAATCGGTTAACTTAACGGAATTTATATATTGATATGGAAGGGGGAGAGGCGTATTGAGCTCTCTGGATTTTATCCTCCTTGGGTCTACCCGTATGGATTACCTAGTTTTTCGTAAACTATATATATATATATATATATATATATATATATATATATATATATCTTCTGTCTATATTTTTGAGATACGGTATTGTAAAAATTTACACTATTCATATTATTCAGATTGTTGCTCTCATCTTTATTGCCATATTCACGACGTTTAGGCTGTTGCACGATCCGACTATCTTCATACAAATAAAGGCTTCGTTTCGAATTTCCAGCAAATACCCCTGAAGAATGGTGGAGCGTACAACAGCCGAAACCTCGTGAATATGTCAATGAAGATGAGAACTGTCCGAATAATATATATATATATATATATATATATATATATATATATATATATATATATGTGTGTGTGTGTGTGTGTGTGTGTGTGTGTGTGTCTGATTGAATAAATTACAAACATTATGTCTGCTTATTTTTATCATAATCCTTTTATATTCCCGAATATTTTTCCGTACTTTACAATATTAATATACGGAAAAATATTCGTGAACATGAAAGGATTATGATGAACATAAATAGATATAATGTTTGCAATCTATTCAATCAGATATGCCTAATAGAGAATTGGCTGCCTAAACACACACACACACACACATATATATATATATATATATATATATATATATATATACATATATATATATAGCGTATTGGGGCAGCAGATCATTATTTTAAACGTATATTGTTAAAGATAACACGCAATGAATGTCTAAAATATTAGTTACAGTTTGGTATTTAACTCGGGACAACTTGATCGAACTTTAATATATTGGCAATGCAAACAGAAAATTCAACACAAAACATTACGTATAAGCCTTCCGTGTGCATGTCACAAAGTGAGACAGAAATCATACTGTGATTGCATCAAGTTGACGTTGCCTCGGGGTACAATAATTGGGTGCGGAAGAAATAGATCAGGACTCAATATATATTCCAAATGTTGGTACTGTAAAGTTGTCGGCGCGACATAAACACAAAAACCAGCAGTTTGGTTTGTTTGTTTGCTTAGCGGCATTTTTTTTTACAGTAAAGTTATATTTCTTATGCTTATAAAACGGTTATATTCAGTAACCGTCTACCCTATAATGACACTTGTGCCTTGTATTGGATGGACAGTATATTAAAAAAAATCATTGGAGCAATGTTTTTAATGCATTGGTTTAAGGAATCCAACCTGTGATATCAGAGGTTTATATAAACACTTAATGTTACTCGTATGGCATTTGTGTTATAAAGAACGAAAGTACAATATAAATTATGATAATAATTTTACAAGAAACAGTATAATAATGAAATCAACATTAAGAATACTATATAAATCTAGTAATGATAATAATGATGAAAAAAGCAACAAGAACAATAACGATGCTGACAATGATAGAAATAATAATACAAGTGCTAACTAAATACTGTTATTAGACAGTGACAGTCTCGAAAGGTGTCACTGATTGCGTTGTCTGCCTTCAGGCGAGAAGAGCTAGCTAAATAAATTAGGGAAAAGTGATTAACTATCCAATATTATGCGGCGTGCATGCTTCTCTAGCTAAGTTGTAATAATCGGGGAGACATCGTCTTCATAGTCTAGGGGTGGGCAAACTTTTTAGTACAAGGGCTGCATTCTAAAAATTTATAGTTTTACTGGGCTGCATAGTATATATAAACCAAAATGATTGATATTTAAAATTGGCAAAATAAAGGGCTTTTAAAGGAAAAATATAGTTTTAATAAATAACATTTTAAAACGGGCCGCACGAAATCGTTTGGCGGGCCGCAGTTTGCCCACCCCTGTCATAGCCTGCTCCACGGGGCGGTGATTCGCGAGAAGAAGCTGTTTGAGTGGAATTTACTTTTTGCTAATGGAATACGGAGGAAATGTGGGTGAGTTGCTACTATGTAAGTGGTATGGCGGGCCCTAGCCGTGAAGGTTAGACCTGGAGGAACCAAGTAATATGGTCCGTCCCAGCAAATTCTATGATAGTCGCAGTGTCCCGCCTCTGAGAGATAGGTTGGAGGATGGAATATAATTCTTCTCGGAGAACAAGCCGTTAATAATTACCTTCAGAGCTCTATCTGTTAGGAAGGATTTTATAATTGAGAAAAACCTTCCAGTGATTCCGTAGCTGGAGAGCTTGTGTAGCAAACCTCTGTGTCACACCTTGTCGAAGACCTTCGAGTAGTCTAATACTATGGTCTTCGAGGTGTGTGTGTCGTCATGGGCCTCACTGAGTCTGTATGTAATGATAGTTAGGACATCAGCAGTGGATCGGTCCGGATTCTCGTGGATCTTGAAACACAATAGTCATTTGAACAATAGAACATCGTGGATCGATAGATGCTCAAACAGTGGATCCTCGTGGATACTGGGACAATAAACGTTCAAAGCATAGACCATTGCGGATCTTGAGAGGCAATAGATGTTCAAATCAGGAATCCCTCTGGATCTTGAGTCACAGTACACATTCAAAGCATGGATTCTTGTCGATCTTTAAACACAAGAGACGTTCAAAATGGATCCTCGCAGATATTAAGAGCCAATAGACGTTCAAAGCATGGATCTTCAGAGATCCTGAGATTGGTTAGACGTACAAACAATGGATCCACGTGGATCTTAGAACCCAATAGACGTCCTATGCATGGATCTTCGTGAATTGCCAATAAATCTTTAATAAACAGGAGTCTACAAAAGCTACAAATAACAAAATTCTGACCCACAATCAGCGTAATCCTCATGTATAACAGGAATTTTTTTCTAAAAAATAAAAAGCAAAATCAGGGGTGCGTATTATGCACAGCTACAAAAAATCTTTTAAAAATTGCCGTAAACTAAAGT
>OZ038497.1:49905202-49920202 GCA_964036315.1 Acanthosepion esculentum | reverse complement strand
CCATTCATGACACGTGGTTACTCGCTTCTCAAGCCATATGGTGTTTTGCTTTCTGTCCAACAAAACGGAAAACAACGAACGAAAGCGAGAACAGGGGTTAAATAATCAAAATAACTAAGTAAATAAAAGTAAAAAAAGATCGTCTTTTTTCTTGATTTTTTTTTTTGTAGCAATGGTGGTAGATTCAGATAACCTTAAAAACAGAAATATCAAATCTTTTTTTTTTTCCCTAGATTTTCATTTTTATTTTTATTTTTAAATTTTTACAGCTTTTTGGTATCTTTGAAAGCGACCGTTGTACAGGGTTGTCCGAAAGTCGTGTCACCCTAACCCTCTCTTCCAAACTGTAGGAGCTCGTGTCAGCCATCTGAAATAGAAAATTATATTATGTACGGGTGACAAGATTTTCGGACCACCCTGTAGGTTTTTAAGGCAGTTATGATCATCATCATCATCATCATAATTCGACCTCCCTATATTTGCTCCATTGACAATCTTTTCCACAAGGGTCTGTCCTTCATTGCTGTCCCCAGACCCCAATGTCCAACCCTGAGTCGCGGAGTCATGGTGTCTGGGAAGGTCTATTTTTGCGAGAAGACACTTCCAGAAGGATGATTTCCCTGTCCGCTCGGTTGGAAGTGGCCGGCAAACTAATTGATTTTGTGTTGGATCTCCAACTGAAGTTCTGGATTTTTCTAAGTAGATTTGCATATATATTCCATCCAGTCATCTTTCAAGATGAACAGATAATGTCCATGTTTCTAATCCATCCAGTGGGACTGGTTTAATCAATGTTCACAAGGTTTGGACTTTTAAGTGGGATGGAAGGTTTGTAGCACCAGATCTTGTGTTGTTACACGCATCTCATGCAAGGGCTTTGCGGATGTTGAAGTCTTTTAGAGAAGAAGGTGGTTCTAGTTGAACTAATCCTCTGGCTTCTTCGGATCTGAACACATACCGACGATCAGTATCAGCCTGTGGATGCGGCTGCCAGCGAAAAGCTTTCTCGTTTTAGCATTCATCCGCTTAACGTCATCTGTGGTTCACTTAAGGTTTTTGAAACTGTATTGCACCAGAGGGACGGCCAAGGTGCTTATAGCTGATATTCTGTTCTGTGAAATCAATACGTGAAATTTCAGTCTTCTAATTTTATTTAGAGTGTCCCTTTAGAAAATGATCAGTCATGGCTCTCTCCAACTTTCCATCCTTTGTAACTCTTGAGACGTATTGAGTGAAATTTATTTTTTTAAATATTAAAAATTTCAAAACCTGCATTAAAATCAAACAGAGACTTTTGCGTAATTAAAGACATAATGGTCTGACAAAGAAATGCAGAGAATAGGAATCTTGTAAGAATTTCTTTGACATTTTTACAACGACAACTAATAAGAAGCATGACTCAAAATTAACCCTAGAAGACTAACCATAGGTTAGTACCTAGCGCAAATTTTCTTATTTTTAATTACAATTTTCAGTACCTGATTTTCTTACCTAAATATTTTTCAAAGTACAAGTTTGAAGTGCCTGCATGTAAAATATTTTAAATAAAGATTTATATTTAATATATTTTTTTTTAATTTTCATAATCGGGTATGATATACCCATGGTTAGTAGTGTTGTAACTTTAATTGGTGGTTAGTGTTCTAGGCTTAACAAAAGTAGGAATAAATATGTATTGTCAGTTGCGCTAAACAATGCGAAACAGAATAATGGTTGGCTATTGAAAACTTCTTATTCTTATAAACATATTCCTAACTACCGTCACTTCTCTCTCCCTCCACTTCTCCTTCTCCTTTTGTTGCTGACTCTCTGTCTATTATATATATATATATATATACTTTCTGAGTCCCTTCGATAGAGCTCTCTAGCGAAAAGGGTAAATTTTATAAAAAAAGTGGCTTCTGCTATGAATGCATTACTCTGCAAGTACGAATTGAGTTCTCTTAGCCGCTGGCGTATTTTGTATAGAATCCGCTAAAATCTCCCTTTCTCTCTGCTGTGCGCCACAGCATAGAGGTAGGATCTCTGACTGATGCTAAATCGGTCGAATTTCGATCCCAGCTTGAAGTAATCGGACGTCTAGCCACACTGAAGATCTGTGATACAGCGAAAAGGTCTGACTGTGGATGACGATTTATTTATTCATATATATATATATATATATATATATATATATATATATATATATATATATATATACTAGCTTACAAGCCGCCCTATCAAGCGGCAATTAAGCTAGTTCCCGCGGAGGGGCTTTTGATTGGTCTTTTGGCTTGTTCAGGAGTTTGAAAATCCCAAAGTCTTTGCAAATTCTCAGCATTGGAAGCTTTCCTGGCTGCCATTTGATCTGGGTTTTCATTTGCACGAGACTTTCTTTTCCTCGCTGCAGCCTTGGATCTTTTGATTGCAATCTGATCCGCAACAAACTACAGAACTGAAAATTGATCGCTACATTTAAATATTAGAGGAAATAAATAAAAAAAATATAAAGGAAAATATTTGAGAGACAATATTAATAACTAGCTTAAAAGCCACCCGACAGAGCAGCATTTAAGTCAGCGGAAGGCTCTTGATTGGGTCTTTATCACAATAGGTAGGGAGAAGTAGATTCGATAGGCAGCAGTTAACTGCAGAAGAACTCAAAACTGCATTAAATCATTACATTAATATTTAAACTTATCTTTTAAAAGTTCAAAGATAATTCTTCTGCCGCCACTTAATTTCAAGACAATTTGATGTGTGTAGATCCTTACTTTCCGTACAAACAATTATTTCTATTTCATGGGTGACTTTCGATGGATTTCACAATTAATTTCGATTAATCCCAAATTTATTTCCAACTTATAAAAATTTATAAAAACTGTTATCGTACAAAAAAATTCATCACAAAAAATCACGTAAAAAAATCATTGGAAAACAATCGCAGTAATGAATTTGGAAATCCAAAACTTCAAGATTGCGGGTCCGGCTCCGGAGCGGGATGTTTTTAATTTGCTCACGCAGTTGGCCTGATTTCAAATTTGTTGGGCTATGGCCTCTAGGAGTAAAGTTCAAAAAGTGTGACAAAGTGAAACACTGACATTCGTGTTTATTTATATAGATTGCATGTTACATAAATTCGTTCGTTTTTAATAATTTGCTTTAATACTTATTATTTATTAATAGTTCTGATGAATCATTCAACAATGTATTCCCCTTGATTGTTTACGACCTCCTTCCAACGATCAATGCCTTGACGATAGAAAGCAATATGTTTTGAGTCGATAAATTTATGAAACCAGGTCTTTTAAGATCCACGTCGTTGTTGAACGAAACTCCCCTCAAATTTTTAGAAAGTACCCGAAAAATGCTGTCGTCTGAAAGGGTTAAATAAAGAGAATATGGTGACTGTAGCAGAACTTTCCAACCAAGCTTTTTGTTTTTATCCACGTCGAGTAAGTAAACTGGTCGCAGTGGAGGAGCGCTGGAATTTGGGTTTTGCGGTCAATGCGTATGGCACCCATGCGCGGTGTTCCTAGTCCTAACCCACTGAGTGAAGATGACTAACGACAGTAATAGGAGAGCTTGCCATCTTCTGAGCCAATGACCTAGTGGATTGACGGGTTTTTTCTCTAATCAGCGCTTGCAATTGTTTCTCATCAATCTGAAAGGGTCAACCAGAACGCGGAGATTCTGTGAGTTGGAACTTCTGCTCCTTGAAACGGGAAAGCCATTCCTGTACCATTCTGACGGTAATGAAGTCATCTCTGTACAAAGCACAAATGTTTTGATCAACTTTGATAGCTTTTTGACATTGGCTAAAAGCAAAGAGAATCTGTCGAAAATGCTCATTCTTGTCCACGTGGAATTTCATCTCAAGGAGGGGTCTAATCTGGAATAAAATTTTTATAACGTTAGACAACAATTTTACAGGATAACCAGAGTTACTAAGAAACTAAAATGCTTCGAAAGAATATCAAAATGAAACGAGCGAATATATGTAATAAGAATACTAATACATAGACCTGCACCTGAAATTTACTTAAGGGAGAAATGTCTGTGCCTTCCCAGTCCCAGTCTCTTGTCCAATGCCTGCCATCTGCTTTCTGGTGTAATGGTTGCCACGAGATAGCGATGTGCAAGCATACCTGTTATATTTCGAAGTGACATTCCCCTAGATAGGTTACCTTGCAAGGCTACGGAGACCCTATCTGCCCATCAAGTTTTGCCCTCAGTCCGGTTTTGATGTTTTCCTTCTCCTAGACCAGTTGCCACCGAAGGCTATAGAACTCAGTCTGTTCTGCTGTTTACCCATAGCTGGCAGGTGAGAAGAAGAGGATTTATACCTTTCCCAAGGGTATTAGCACGCAAGTAAATATAATGGATTCGACTGGAATTCGAACTCGGCTCTCCGATAATGAGGAATACATATATAGAGAGAGCATTTTTATGTATTTTATGAGCCAATGCATGAGTATTCCAACGACACATTACTGAGGAGTCCTTTATCGTGAGAGTAGAAGATTCATCTAGTGTTGTAGAATGAACTACACCTGAAGGTTTGAGAAATTCGCTATGTCCAGTGCCACAAGATAAGCAGATTATATTTCGGGATGACCTTCCCCTAGATAGGTTGCCTAGCAAGGCTCCAACAACTTTTTCTTCAAGGCCGATTTTGAATTTGTCCCCCAATGCTCTAGAACCCTGTCTGTTCTGCTGTTTACCCATAGCTGGCGGGTGAGAAGAAGAGGATTTATACCTTTCCCAAGGATATTAGCACGGAAGTAAATATAATGGATCCGACTGGAATTTGAACTAGGTTCTCCGATTCCTCAATCCGAGCCGCTAACCAACGTGTCTCCTATATATATATATATATATATATATATATATATATATATATATATATATATATAATGTCTTTATTATTATGATAACCCTTTCTAGTTCTCTAATTATCTTCTTGATATTAAGTTGAAATTCATCAAGGAAGGCTCTGTAGTTTTTGTTAACCCAAGTACATTCGATCTCCTCCGAGATTATCCTCAGTGGTAAATTGCGAAGACAAACTTAATGTAACTGTAGTCGCTGTGATGGTGATTTTTGCAAACATGCGCGAACGTGCTCTGCTATAATTATTTTTAAATTAACCGTTTTGGTTATAATTGTAAACAAGAGTTCCTAATGCAAGAGACGATAAACTACAAAATGGTGTTAAAAGTTAGTCAACTGCATTTTAAAACATTGCTACTATACTCGTAATAAATTTTGTTCAGTGTTGGTCTTGTCGTCATTTTATTTTATTTTTTTCGTTTCAAATTTTTCTTCCTAAATTGAGTGAGATTTTATTGATATTGAGCCGTTTGTTTTTATGCTTAATGCTTCAAATATTTGTCGTTTTTGCAGTTTCTGCTATATTTTATTTTTGTGTTGTTTGTAAGGATTTTCTGGATTTCTTGTTTTACCGTTTTGTTTATTGATGATATGCGATCTTAATACAATGTTATCAGATAAATGACAAGTTAACCGTCGTGATAGTATAGCGGTTTTATAATCAATGTTTCTATTATATGAACTATTATTCGAGACACATCCACTTTCTTTTACTCTCTCTCTCTCTCTCTATCTCTCTCTCTCTCTCTCTATCCCTCACTATCTGTCTCTCTTTATCTAAATTTAAATCTCTTTTCTGTTAAATGTTAAACCGAAATATTAAACTAGTTAGGTAGAACAGAATTTTTGTTGCCTGAAAAAATCCTGAAGTGATTAAAACTCATTTAATCTAGGATTGCAACATCCATGAAATCTTCAACCGTATCCCTGGAACCGTGAATTTACTGGAGATCACCTTCAGCGCCATCACCAACTGGAAGAATATTACGGAAAGAAAGAAAGAAAAAAGAAAGAAAGAAAGAAAGAAAGAAAGAGGAAAATTAAGAAAGAAAAAGGATATCACTTACAAAGAGAGAGAAAAAAAGAATGAAAGAAAGTGGACATCACTAGCAAAGAAAGAAAGAGAAAGAAAGAGGATATCACTAGTAAAGAAAGAAAGAAAGAAAGAAAGAAATAGAATGAAAGAAAGAAAGAATGTGAAAAAAAGAAAGTGGATATGTGTAACAAAAAAGAAAGAAATAGGATATCACTAGAAAAGAAAGAAAGAAGAGGGGTCATTGACAAAGAAAGAAAGAAAGAAAAAAGAAAGAAAGAAAGAAAGAGAAAGAAGGGGAATATCACTATCAAAGAAAGGGGATATCACTAGCAAAGAAAGAATGAATGAATGCGAAAGAAAGAAAGATATCATGAGCAAATAAAGAAATAAAGAAAGAGTGATGATAACAGTAGTAAAGAAAGAAAGAAAGTTAATGAACGAAAGAAAGAGGATATCTCAAGTAAAGAAAGACAAAAGAAAGAAGATACCACTAACAGTGAAAGAAAGAAAGAGAAAGAATGAAAGAGGTTATCACTAGCAAAGATAGAAAGAGAAAGAAAGGGAAAGAAAGGGAAAGAAAGAGAAAGAAAGGGAAAGAAAGAGAAAGAAAGAGAAAGAAAGAGGATATCAACACTAAATAAATGAAGAAAGAAAGAATACCACTAGCAAAGAAAGAAAGAAAAAAGAAAGAAAGAAAGAAAAAGAACATCCCAAAACCAAAACGTAAAATCGACGAACATGTGAATCTATACTCACCTGAAGATTGGACATCCAAACCTGTAAAATCGCCAAACAGGATGATATCACCATTCGCATAATCATCAAGAAGAGGAAAGGGAATCTATCTAGGGAATTGGCAATTCCAAAAAACAAAACCTTACCTTTCACGTAATTGCTAGTAAAGTTCAGCATTCTTAAGATTTTACTTATCTTTTGGAAGTTAATTACGACATCTCATTGTGCTATCGGATTTCCATACCCCCTAACCCTGTCATTGTTTGTTACTATTCTATCGAGACATTGAAAATTACTTGATTCTGACGTCCACAACATGGAACATATCGAATGGCCGGCTCATTCTATGGCTGCAAGAAATATCTGATTTCTTCTGCTTGGGCTTACGTTTTCCACTGGCATGAAGTGAGGCGGCTATGTTGAATCAATTGCTTTGTCCACTGCTGTGCTTGGGACGTTGGTTCCCTGTGCCGTGCCAGACACTTCTTCTTTTCCTCAGAATAAATCTTGCACATTTATAAATCTACCATTTGTCCATGCTTTAAATACTACTGTCATATCTAGTCTGGCGTTCCTACTGCAGTGTACGATGGATAAATTGTCATCTAAATAACGCAAAAAGGAAATTAATATTGACATCACATTTTAACAGAGATATTTACAAAAATTACAATAAAATATCTTGAAATACTAAAGAGTAATTATATTACTATATAAATAATTATATCGCCATTGCCTTCAACTATGTCCTCGAGATGTCTTTGGAATCTCCTACAACTCTTCTGGACGGTCTCCTTGTTTACGTTGGTTAATGCTGCCATAATCCTCGCTTCAGTTCATATTTTTTTGTGTTACAAGGAGCTTTGTTGGTCTGTCACTCAACTGCACCCCACACATAATAATCAAGGGTGTTGCAGTCTGGGGAGTTAGGAGGCCAGATGTAAGTGTTGATGTGGTCGCAGAAATTGTCTGACAGCCATGACTGGGTTCTCCTGCTTGTGTGGCATGGTGCAGAATCCCGTTGCCATAGAGTCTTCCAACAGCCACCCTCTTGACTCAGTGCAGCAATACTTCCTGAAGGTACTTGATGTAGTCCGCTGTGTTGAGTCGGTGTAAATTTTGTTCATGTTTTGCGGCTCTCTAAGTTTCTTATATATCACTCTTACATTAAGCAAGTTTGGTCACCCCAGGTCTATAACAAAAATTCTCTATGGTAATGGTAATATTAGCCGTTTCCCTATAAGGAAACATTTCGTATTCATTGATCGATCAGCCAGTACTGTTTTTGGTTGTAATTTTATAAAATCTTTCTCTGAAAATATTTTTTTAGGAAAATAGGTTTCTCGTGTCCAGTAGCTGTTATTGCTCTTTCCAGTAGGGGTTTTCTCCCGAATTTGAAGTGATTTGGAACGTTAACATCTTGATTATGTCATTATTTTCTCTTCGGCTTACATGTGTTATCCGTTTTAGTTGTTGCTTGCGTTTTTTAGTTCTCAAGTGATATTGTTTGGTATTGTTCTTTGCGATTCTGTAGCACTAGGCGACAATGTTCAAAGAATGATGTTCCTTGTCAAGACACTCAGGCTTTGCTCGCTCAAATGCTTTTCTCACCATTGGATGGTATACGGTTAAGTCAAGAAAAGATGACAAGTGAGTAAAGTTCAAGTGTTTTTCAGGAATCCTTTGAACGCCATTTTGTAAAGCATGTCTGGCAAAGAACTCTCCAGCTAAAGTTTCAAGAAACTCAGTCAATACGTTTTGTATTTTACTTGCCTGTATTTTTATTATTGTTCTTTCTATTCATTAACCACTTGGAAACGGCTGACGAGGCATTAAGAGACAAACACTTGGGTCTTTTTTGCCGTGCGAAGTGGATAGTAACTCAAGAAAATTCGTAATGAAGACATCGAAAGCAATATTTGCGGCTAACGCGATATCACGCAAAGTTTTTTTTTTTTTTTTCAATCTTAAAACTCACGTTGTATTCCTCAGTGATACTAAATCATATCTCTTTATTCATTAAGAATTTATCAAGAGATCTCGCTGGAAATTATAAATTGTCTTGTTTAAGATAATGGAAGTATATAACATGCACGCTGATTCCTTTATTTCACCAATCTACATTCTACACACATAAAGAACATCATTAATCTAAAATAATTGACCAACTTTAGATTATTACATACAATGCAACTAGATGCACATCGACGTGATGAAATCGTTAGTAAGCCTGTCTCGCCAGATATTTTTTGACTGAATAGTGAGTCCGGTCCTCACTGGGTGCTCCCTAGTTTCGGCCTTGTGCCACATCTGAGCTATTCTTGAAAATCACTATTTCATGATATAAACATAAGCAAACAATATGGTGTGGAAATAAAGCTGGAAAATCAAGGATATTATTAAGTAGCTAATCAGAACGGGAAAGGTATGAACTCTCTTCTCCCCACCTCCAGCTGGGGGTAAATAACAGGACGGACCGGGTTCTATAGCCTTGGATGGCAACTGGTCTACCGCAGAAAGAAATGGCAACTTACTGCGAGAAAAAAAATTGACTCGTCAGTCATGTATCGAAAGATACATGATCGCCTAAGCGTGTATCATGCATGGCATATAACTGACTGAATCACAACGACACACGATGTACTTATCTATTAGGCGCAATTAGATGAGATACCAAAATCAAGCAAGCACAAAAATCAAAATATCTTGGAAGTTTTCTAACAGAGGACGGAGAACACGATTTTGGATTCAGAAGATGCATTGGGATAGCCAAAGTTGAATTCCAATATCTAAGCAATGTATTAAAAGACACAAAAATCTCGTTAAAAACAATGAAAAGAGTACTGAACTATTATGTGATATTTTTCCTACTAGATGGTAGTGAATGCTGGACAATTTCTTGAAAGATGAAGAAGCGACTTGAAGCATCAGAAATGTGATTTGTCGCATCCGAATTTGAAACACTTGCTGAATTAGGTCCCTTGTTTAGAAAAAAGATTTAACACTGACAAATCCTTTAGTTCCTCAGATTCTTGTCAGAAACATGAAACCTAAATGAACCTTTTCCAGATGCTACTCACAACCTTTGTCAATTTTCTGTAGCAAACTAAAACAAAAAATGTAAGATCAATCTGTTGTAAAAAATTGTTGTATATAAGTATAATCAGTTATCGGCATTGTGCCACATCCTGCCTCGAGGGGCGGTTGGGTAAATACCGGCTCTTCTTCTTCCGGAAGAACTCTCTGCCTTCGGGCAGTGAAGAACCTAGACGAGGCTATTCCTACGGGCAGATTCTCGTCTGGGGAGGTAGACAAACCCGATCCCGTGTATCCGGGGTCTACGGGGAATTTTTGCCGGAGCCTACGAGCTCGGAATTGCCTCACGTAAAAACCGGTCTTGTGCCACATCCTGTCTTGTGGCGAGATCGGGTAAATACCGGCTCTTCTTCCAGATTGCACTGGTGGAAGCTGCCTCAAAGGAAGTAGCATTTGACATCCGGCTTAATGTCGACAAGTCACTCTTTATTGATTGTAGACTTTGTTTTTTTCTCTCCCTTTTCAAATCTTTTTTTTTTCTTTTTGTAAAATGCTTTTCCAACTTTCTCAGCTAGAATTCTTTTCCCAGGCTATTCTTTCCTTTCGCTCCGGTCTGGCTGTCCATTAATTTCCTGGCTTACTGTTGAGCAATCCATCCCAATGCTTGTTCATTTACTAGAATTGTTTTGTTAATTTCTAACACGTCACGTTCAGACGTGTTTTCTAGCTCATCGCCATTGTTTTTGTATTTCGCCATTTCCTGCCTGTTCAGTTTCTTTTGTCGCTAATTCTAACTTGGCGGTAAAACACAGCGTTCGAGTATCTCTGCGCATGTCAGTTTTGCTGTACAACACTAATCGTCCCTGCGCACAGAGTGTCTTCTGCGACATCAACATGTTTTCTGTGCATCTCGCCATTTCCGGCATGTACGATTGATTTCCCGCCGAAATATCGGCTAGCTCTTATCAATCAATATGTAGCCATTTTGAATGCATTTTGTTATGGATTATACTTTACTATCCACAACTCGAGGATTTTAAGTGATTTCTTTCGTGCTTTATAAAACGAAATTTAGTTTATCCTTCCTCGACGATATATTATCCCAAGACTATATAATGGATTTACTGTTTCTCTCCGAGGACTATTTATTTAATTTATTTGTATTGCTACTAAAATCAGTGAGTTTTACTACGAACCCTATTCCCTTTTGTCCAGGACTATATTTGATTTGTCCTGCAACGATGTTACTCGGTCACCGATGTCTGCGAGATTTCAGCTTGTACTCAACTTCTTTCGTCGGGGATAATACCAAAATCGATCTTTCATCGACGTTACTTAAGTACTGACGTCACAGATTTTCAATCAGAAAACTCCATCTCCTTTCGTTCAAGAACCTATATCAAATACACGAACACTTCCTAAGGACATTGCGCACTAAATTTGTTTTATACTACTTATTTCGATGGACTACTAACTTATTCATTTGCATGAACACTCTTCACGGTTTGGAAGACCTCTAAGCGTGGTTTGATATTTTCAGCGCATTCTCGAAATCATCTATCCTTTTCCTATAAATGGATTGTTGTATTTACTTATTTATTTGTTGCCCAAAATAAAATTTGGCTTTATTTTAAATCAAGAAATTTGCCTTTTTGTTTCTTCCCAGTTTGTTTATCAACCTAATATCTTTCGACCAATTCTAGTTTGCGGACGCTTCTCTCCAACACATCCGCAACAGGTTCTACAGAAAGATGTTGAGGATACGACGGATCAAATATGGGTGCAACGACGAGGTTTTTAGAGAAAATGGAAACAAAAAGGAATCTTATATATAATTATTTATTATTATTATTATTTTTATTATAACAGATTATAACAAAAACATGTTGAAATCGCTACACAAAAGCTATCGTGTTTCAATACTATGACTGTACTTCTTCAGGCGATGGTAACATACTTTTTATAATAAAAAATATTATATATTATATATTATTATAATTACACTTATAATAAAAATAATGATATATTGCTCTAATTTGTATTGAGCACTTTTTAAAAGTAAAAGCTACGAACAGTGTAATTTTACTCCATCTGTTCTTTCTCTCATTTGTATATATATATATATATATATATATATATATATATATATATATATATATATATATATATCCGAAGACAGGGTTCGCATAGATGGAATAAAATTCCGACAACCACAAACACTATTTTTTTAAAGTGCTTAATACGAAGTAGAGCGAATAATATTTATTCAAAAACTATAACATGTTATAACATCACTAACATCACTACAATATATATATATATATATATATATATATATATATATATATATATATATATATATATATAATATGTGTTCCAGTTGTATTATGGAACCCTTCATCGTACAGTTTTAACAATTAGACACACGCACACACACGCACGCACACACACACACACACACACACACATATATGTGTGTGTGTCTGTGTCTGTGTGTATGTCTGTGTCTCTGTGTGTGTCTATGTGTGTGTGTGTGTGCGCACGAGTTGCTTGGGGAGTCTATTGACTCACCGTGTGCAATCATCGATGTGTACCGTGCGGAACGAAAGAAGAGAAAATGAGAAAGTAGAGTGATTATATTGAATCAACTGCTAGAGTTTAGTCAAGGCAAGAACATAGTTGGGTTGCGGAACGGAGAGCAGATATCGTGAGAATGAGGGTAAATAATAATAATAATAATAATAATAATAATGAGAGGAAAGATAAGAATTGTTGTTGTTATTATTATTGTTGTTGTTGTTTTATTTCCTTTCATTTCTGGTGTATACTCATTTCTTTGCGGGTCCCCACCGGTGACCTAAGGTTAGAAATGGCATCATGACCCGTTTTGAGCCGTTTTGAAAAAAAAATCGCACATAGTTTACATAGATAAAGCCCTTTATAAGGTGTGGGCTGTACCTGTGAGAACAATTTTTTGTATTTCTTTAAGGCATCGCTATTATTATTATTATTATTATTATTATTATTATTATTATTATTATTATTTTCTCACGTGGCCCAGGGCTCCGATAATTATTTGGTACAGTCTCAGTCTTCATTCCCCACGTCCTGTTAATCTCGATCTCCAGGTCCTTGTATTTGGACAATTGCTCGATAATTTTCATGGAGGTGCTTCTCTAAGATGGTACTGCTATGTCAATAAGCCTACACTTCCTGAATTTCTTGTCTTTTATGATAATATCATATGATAATATCATCTCTGTTGGCTTTTAATTCCCTGTCAGTTTGAACTGGCATGTTCAGAGGATAGCTACATCGTTATTTTGGTTGGTGTTCATACCATCTCTCAGTGGTTTCGATTTTGTGCTTCTTGCATATATTCCAATGCACATATGTCGCTGCCTTATGTCTCTGGGTATTCCTTTTTTGCTAGTTCCGGACATCCTGAGATGATATGGTCGACAGTTTCATCATATTTTCCGCAGATCCTGCATTTCGGGTTAGTTCCATCCTTGATTATGTGACAGTGATAAGATCTAGTTACGAGGCTTTGGTCCTGAGCTGCAATAATTATATCTTCTGTCTCAACTTTCAACCCGGTGCCCCTCAGCCACTGATATGTTTTCTGTTGGTCCGCATCTGCTTCTATTATTATTTCCTTTTATATCTGGTGCATACACATTTCCTTCCGGGTCGAAACCAAAGACCTAAGGACAGAAATGCCTTCACGACATTTTCAATTGATCATTTTTTTGTAAAAATAAAGCCTAAGATTACACATATTTTATATAGATAGAGCTCTTCGTAATGCGTGAGCTGTACTTTTGAGTATAATTTTTTTATATTTCGTTAAGGCATAAGCTACAAGGAATCACTTAAATGAGTCTGTCAGAACCAACTACAATTGGAGTTATTGATGTCCTCGTGTGCCACTTTTTAAGATTTTCACTTCAAGATCCTTGTATTTTGAAAGTTTTTTGTAGATCTTCAAAGGTACATTACAATCTGCTGGGACTGCAATGTTCTGCTTTTGTGGTGTTTGATTACTATCGCGATTCGCCTTGAGTGTTGAGTGTTCCCTCTGCGTGTATTCCCATCATTATTATTATTATTATTATTATTATTATTATTATTATTATTATTAATATTATTATTATTTAATTTTTTTCTTGTCGTTTAATATAGAGATTGTTTTATTGTTATTGGTAAATATAATGTTAAGAACACACGTAGATGATACCGTGTTGATGTAATACACGTAAAGAAACTGTTCGACAAGTTAATGAAGCAAAGCGAGAAGAAAGGACTAACTATTAACTGTAAACAGATATGATGGTCGTTAACAAGAATAACAGCCCCAATATGCAAGTTACGAACTGGAGATGTCAAAAATCAGGCAAGTACAGAAATTGAACTGTCCGGGAATTTTTTTTAACAGACGATGGAAAATGGTACACCAAAATTCGAAGTGGGGCATTGGAATAGCAAAATATGTTACATACAAAGAAAAAAAAACATTGTAATGCTATGTAATGCTATGTAATATCAATCATTCCATATGGCAGTGAATGCTGGATAATTTTCTCACAGATGACTTCGGGTAACATATTAGTGATTCTACAGAAGGATGCTGAGAATAACAAGTACAGAATATGTAAACCATGAGGAATTTCTAAAAACGTATAGAAACTAAAAAAGGCTAATACTTGTATTCGGTGTTGTTACTAATTCATAGAAATGACTGTTAAGAACATCCCCTCCTCAAATGTATAGAGCTTACGGCAATATCATGTTGAAACACCGGTTCATATTGGAGATAAGATAAGTATGGAGAACAGTGAGTAGCCTACCTAACGAACTTTGGTGAATGAATGGCTGGCAAAACTGCGACTGGGGTGGATAGTTAGGAGATAAAATAGTCCTTCAAAGGATTGCAAGTTTTGGTGAACCCGGAAGAATTATTTTTTATATGTATAATGTAAATACATTGTTAATGATTTTTACTGAAAAAATGCATTACAAAACAAGGAGTAATGGATTGTCAATGGTCGGGAATTAAGTAGAGCTTTATTGACAGAATATCAGTCAGTTATGTGCCATACGTGATACACGCTTAGGCGATCATGTATCCTTCGATACATAACTGACGAGGCAGATTTTTCCCCGTAGTCGGTTGCCATTTCTTTCTGCGGTAGACCGGTTGCCATCCAAGGCTATAGAACCCGGTCTGTCCTGCTATTTACCTATATCTTTAGAGAGAAAAAGAGGATTAATTACCTTTGCCGTAAGTGAATGTAATGGATTCGAATGGAATTCGAACT
>OZ038497.1:49880202-49900202 GCA_964036315.1 Acanthosepion esculentum | reverse complement strand
GTGTTCTCATTCACTTTCATGGTCTTCATACCAATTCTTAACCACTCGAACGGTTTGTATTTGAGCATTATCGTCTTGGAAGATACAGTCGTCATCAGGGAATATAGTCTGGGTCATTTGATGAACATGATCTCCCAAAATGTTCAGGTAATCTTTGCTGTTGATTCTACCATGCAGGGCAACTATAGAACGGGGACATTTCCATGATATGGCGGCCCAAACTATCCACCACCATGCTTCACTGTTGGAAGAAGGCAGTCAGGGTTGTAAGCTTTTGGGGGCTGTCTCTACACATAAACTCACCCTGAAGTTGAGAAAAGAGAAAAACTGGACTCGTCTGAGAATATGACCTGCTTCCATTGGTCTGCAGACCAGGCATAGTGATCTCTGCGCCACTTCAACCTCTTCTGAATGTTGCGAATGGAGAGAAAAGGTTTCCTTACGGCGGCTCTTCCATGATATGCAGCCTTATGGAGCTCACGACGAACAATTTTCGTAGAAACTGGACTATTCAGATGATTATTCAACTCAGCAGTCACTTTGGCCGCAGTAGTCCAATGACTTTTGTTGCAGCATTGCATTTCAATGCACGTCGGTCCCTGCCAGTAAGTTTGCAAGTCCGGCCCAAATTGCTACAGTTGCTTGAGTTTTTGCCCTGTTTCTCGAATTGCGTCATAGTTCTTTATATAGTAGCTCTTGAAAAACCAAACATTTCAGCAACCTTATTGATCGAGGATCCTGCCATGCGAGCTCCAATAACTTGCCCTTTTTCAAACACAGAGAGGTCACGCATTTAGCTTAAATTTTCTAAATTCTAAAAGCAAATAAGACAAAGACAGTAAGTTAGATAAATAAACGTATTTACAATAGATATAACCTGCAATTACGAAGTTTTAGTTAAAGTTCTTAATATAATATGTCTTCGAAAAATCAGAGTGGATTTTGCAACTGTTCCAATTATTTTGTCCAACCCCTATATATATATATATATATATATATATATATATGTATATATATGTATATATATATATATATATATATATATATATGTATATATATATGTATATATAAAATATATATATATATATATATATATAAAATATATATATATATAATATATATATATATATATATATATATATATATATATATATATATATATATATATATATATATATATATATATATATATAAATTCCCAAGAGGATAGAATCCAAGTAGATCTCAATGTCCAGGAATGAGTAAGAATATAATATAAAAGGCTCAAGCACTAATATCCCATGATTATAATTTATTACATTGGAATCGTAATCACGATCCAATTCATTAGACCTACAAATATATAATGAATCTTCCGCTTTTTAGAGAATTTCAATGAAATATCCTTCTCCTCAAGGCAGAAAAGTTTAAGAAAACCTAAACACAAACCTAAATGAATGAAAAGTTACTTGCCCACGACTAGATGTAGACCAAGACAGGCTTGGCACAAAGTAACATCATAACAAAAAAGAACGCCATAAATAGTGTTTTAAAAGATCATTTTACGCTAATCTTTGATATCGTGATGGTCTTTCTACCTTGAAATCGTGTATTTTTATTTTTACCAACACTAGAAAAGGATGTCTCTTCTCGCTAGACTTATTAAACCTATATAGTGAGGCGATTCCGAGAGTATCCTACAAGGATTCACTATTGACGGCCACAATCTTAACAACGTAAGATATGCAGATGACACAGTGTTGATAGCAGATACAGAAAGGAAACTACAAGAATTCATACGTCATACGTACTATCCATATAAAAGTCAACAACGGTCCTAATAAAGAAAATGACTCGAGTTTATAAACATAACATTTCCGCAGGTCCATACTTCAGTCCTCGTCATATGTAGTCCCATAGTATAAGGAAAACTCCTAACACCTGAAAACAAAAAGTGAAATAAATTTTTATTAATCTACCAACCAGGAGTAGTCTATTTTCGCAGGGGTGTACGACAAGGATGTGTCCTCTCTCCGGACTTAGAATTAGAAGTCCGAACAGGATTAATTATTGGTGGCCACAATCTTAACAACATAAATTATGCTGATGACACTGTTGATAGCAGACATAGAAAGGAAACTGCAAGAAGATTGAGAGAAAGTGAGAAGAAAAGCTTAAATATCAATTACAAGAAGAGGGAACGCTTCGTTTGTTAGTAAAAAGAACAGCCCAACATGAAATTGGAGATAACAAAAACTCAATCAAGTACAAAAACTGAAATATCTGGGAAGTGTTTTAACAGAGGACGAAAAGTGCGACACCGAAATCCGAAGGCGCATTGGCATAGCGAAAGATGCCTTCCAAATGCTAAGCAAAGTATTAAGAAACAGGAAAATTTCGTTAGAAACTAAGAAAAGACTACTGAACTATTATGTAATATCAGTCCCCCTCTATGGAAGTTAATGCTGAACAATCTCTACACAGATAAAGAGACTTCATGCAACAGAAATGTTGTTCTACAGAAGGATGCTGAGAATACCATGGATCGAACATGTGAGCAATGATGAGGTTTTAGTGAAAATGGAAATAAAAGGGTCCTTTATCGTTAACATCAGAGAGAGGCGGTTAAAATTTCTAGGGGATAAAATGAGGAAATTTGATGCTCACAGGACAGATTGAAGGAAAAAAGGGGAAAGGGAAAAACAACGTAGCGAGCCTCAGCAAATGGATGTTGGAACAAGGTTTAGGAAAGATAACAAAAAGACAACATTTACTAGGAACTACAAAGGACAGGAAATTGTGGAGAGCCATGATTGTTTATGTCCTGGAGGAACACAGCATGAAGAAGAAGAAGAAGAAGAAGAAGAAGAAGAAGAAGAAGAAGAAGAAGAAGACCCGTTAGAAATATTTCTCTCAGCCATCAGGTAAGTCAAATTCTTATTACTATCTAGTCAGAATCAAGAAAGCGACACTGGGGTAGAAATACATCTCTTCTTTTGTTTGGTGTGTCCCTTCAGGACGTAGACGATCACGGCACTCCACGTTCTCCTATCACTTGTAGTTCTTAATAAGTTTTGACTTTTTGTTATTTCTCTCAGATCCCGTTCCGCCATCCACTAGCTCAATCCCATTAAGTATGTCATGCGTTGCTTTCCCCTTTCCTTCTTTCCCTCTATCCATCCTGTGAGTATCAGATTTTCCAAGCCCTCCTTTTTCATTACGCGTCCCAGAAATTTCAGCTGCCTCTTCCTGATGTTACGTATAAATTTCATTTTTTTTCCATTCTCTCCAAAACTTCGTCGTTGCTCGTTCGGCCCATGGTAGCCTTAGCATCCTTCTGTAGAACCAAACTTCGAGTCTCTTCTTCATCTTTGAGGAGACTGTCCAGCATTCGCTGCTATACAGGAGGGCAGATATCACTAACAGTTTAGTACTCTTTTCTTTGCTTCCAACGGAACTTTTCTGTCTCGTAATACTCTGCTTAGCTTTTGGAATGCGTCTTTGGCCATACCAACTCTAATTTACCCAGCATGTAATGCAATGTGAACTTCTATGTAATATCAATCCTACCATATTGCAATAAATGGTGGCCATTTTCTTCAAATATGACTTAAGGCAACAGAGATGTGGTATACTGGAGAAGGATTATGAAAATACGATAGACGGAGCATGAAAGCAACGGGGACTGTTAAATAATATGGAAACACAAAGGAAACGTGTGCTTAGAGTCTGAAAAAGAACAGTTGAAATTTCTGGAACACATAATGCGAAATGAAGACTTGGAGAATTTGAGACTCACGGGATATATTAAATGTAAGAGCAGAAACAACAGCGAACAGCCTTCCTAACGATCTTATGTGAATGGATAGCAGAACGGGTAGGCTTAGGGAGAATAATGAAAAACATATTAATAAGAAATACAAAAATTAGGAAGTTGTGAAAAGCTTTGCAGAATAGACATTTTATATGTGTAATTTAAATGCATTTCTAATTACTTTTTACTAAAGAAATGCAATGAGAAACAAATTGCCTATAGTCGGGAATTAAGGAGTGTTTTGTTGAGAGAATATGGTTAATGTATTATTGTGATTTACACTAATTAAATTGTTGATTTACACTAAATTTAGGTTTACACTAATTAAAGTTTGATTTACACTAATTAAATTTTCCTTTCCAACCAGCTCCTTCATGATATTTTTTTTTGGGGGGGTGGTGGTATTGCAATGTTGCTTTCTAGTGCTTATACGTCGCTACATATGCAGTATGGCGACTGATTTTAATAAAAGTTACTGATAGCCACGCAGGGGGGTTATCATGAATGCAATATGTGAGATGAATGAAAGTATTAAGATTATGCGTATATGGGGGATAGATAAGGATTCTTGACTTGAAGTGATTAAGACTGTGGTGTTCAGGGAAGCATCCACGCAGGAGCCTGTTCCATAAATTAGCAGATCTTGGGAAAAGCTTTTTGAGTGAAACTTTCTTCTTTTCTTTTTAATACGGGAGAAATACAAGTGGTTCGACTCCGTTACGGGTCAGCATGGCGCGTCCTAGCTGTAAACGACTGAACTGGTGGCAGCAAAGAATGGGGAGCTAATCTGAATATTTGCCACGCAAATAGAGAGGATGTAGCGATAGGATGTCAACGTCGGGTCTGTGGGAAAGGATCTACAGAGTGGAGAATGTCTTCCCTCAAAAGACCCTCCCCTTAGTCACTGTTCGGCCTTATGTCATACTTATGTACGCTCGCTGAATATTTAGCCAGTGTTTCCCAAACTTTTTTTTTCTCTGGGCCACATTTTCGGAATAAAAATTTGCTCGCGCCTCACCAAGTTTTGTGATTAAAAGTACATTTAAAGAGAGAAAACAGAGAATTTAAAGGGAGATAACCGCGTATTCGAAGTCAGGACATTATTATTGATAACTCTCTCCTCCAATTTGCAGACCGATAACTATATTTCTTAATATTTAATATAATGCAAAAATATCACATTGATAAATTCGGTCAATAATTATTGATACTGGGACTCTTGCATGCAATTAAAGTAATCCATAATAATATTTTAAGTTTATTTTAAATCATATTTATTTTTGGCATATGAATTTTTGAAACTCTTTCTAAATCTTTGATTTTTTTTCAATTATTCAGCCTCACCTGCTATCCTCTTCCGCTGAACCTATGAGACACGCCACACCGTTTGATGATCCTTTTGAAAAATAAAACAAATCTTGAAATGTGATGAACTGAGCGTTTTCTTATATGCCGATGGCCTTTTTGTGTCTACTACAACATCTCCTCTTCCCTCTTACTACTACTATTCGGAGTTGTTATTTGTGGATGACAAATGGCGGTTCTGATTAAAGCCGCTTTCTCTGTTTATTATTTCGCTTTCTCTCTTCTGCTTGTCCCAAACTTGTGCATTGTACATCAGCAGGTCGTCTCATCTGTAATACGTGTCAGCTAGATAAACACACTGGAGTAGTTCCTACTTAACAAGCACGTCATTATCTAAAAAAAAAAATGAAACCATGTGTATGCCATTTTTTCATATTTTATTGCTCACTGCTTAATTTTTTTTTTTTTTCGTTTTCTCCGTCTCATGGTCTCTCGTTTTTGTTTTTTTGTTTGTTTTTTGGGGTTATTTTTCAGTTCGTGTATTTTGTCAGGATCCCAAAAATGGGGAATGTACCTCCTCAGAGGTTTGTGATGTTTTATGACGCAGACCATTCGAATTTCATCTTCAGTTACATGTCTGAGTGTCGGAACTCACATTAAACTGACCTTGTGTCGCATTTGTTCTTTTAGCGTACAGCTCCTACATGTTTGCATGCCACATGGCCACATGCTCTTTTTAGCGTGTAGCTGCTTCATGTTTACCGGCTACGTGCTACATGTTTACATGGTGCGTGTTTACGGGCTCTTTTAGAGCAGAGGTGCTACGTGTTTGCTGGAGATGAGCTTGCTATCGGTTACCAATTTGAAGGTGGAGGTTTTACTGTTTGTTACAGCTGAGGTGGGAAACATTGAAAGTAATTTTGGCGCCTCCAAACCAAAACTGCTTTCATTTAATCACCACAGAGACACTCGACTGCCTGCCGTCATGAAGGCCGATGCTAAACTCCAGGAAAGCAACAATCTGCGCCTTTTTGGCTTCACCTTTTCCGCTGATATGAAGTGGGGCGACTATATTAAATCAATTTCTACGTCAACCGTTAGGAAAGTTGACTAACGGGAAAATTTAAGAATGCCAGAAAAATCCAATAAAAGAACTATTCAAATTCAAATTCTCCTCGTCTGTTACATTCAGTATACATACATATATACATATATATATATATTTATATATATATAGTTGGATTGATGTGAGTTTGTGACTCTGGATTTCATGCTATTTGCGTTTATCTGACGATCGCAAATAGCGTGGAATTCACATCAATACAATTAAATATGTTAGCTCTATCACTGATATTGAGCGCTTTCCAATAAGTACCGTGCATATATAATATATAAATAATATATCTAAAAAATATATATAGATATAGAGATAGATAGATAGATAGATAGATAGATAGATATATAGATTTATATATATACACATTTTACATATATATACATACATATATATATATATATATATATATATATATATATATATATATATATATATATTGGGTAAATTGTATGACAAAGTGGAAAATTTTTTTAGTATTGAGAAAATCTTTTTCCCATGTCGACGGTATAAGATATGTATTTTTATACTGAGGTGAAGTGGTCTCTTTTGGGGGCCCGTTGTGGCCTCTGGCATTTTTTTTAGCTCTGTTTTATGGCTATCCACCATTTTCTTAATTATTTTTAAACTGACGTTACATTGTCAGTCATTAACTAATAATATACACTGTATATCTGCATGGCCAGTGTGGTTCGTCCTACGCAGAAACCCCCGACGAAGTTGGAGCCGCAAAAGGCTAATTTCAGAAAGATTTTTTTTTCTTTTTGTACTTATTTTTTCTGCCTTAAGTTATATTGTCAATCATCAACCATAATAATCGACAGGGCCGGTGTTTACTACCTCAGACCTTTCAACCGCGTGGGGACTCCATGCCTACTGAGGAGGGGTGCAGTAATGCTAATCTTAGTAACGCTTATTTTTAAATTGTAATTTTTTTTTTTGAACAGTTCTTTTAAATCGATTAAGAGGGTAATATATCTCGGTAAAATCATTTTTTATTCCGACATCATACACTAAGGAGTATCTCTATTTTTTTTAACTAATAGTAATATTAACCAGAAGACCACGGCTAATAATTAAAATAAAATTTCGAGTGCCTATTTTTTACATTTCTAGAAAGATAAAACCGAGAAACTGATCCCTTAAAAATAAAATGTTTAAATATTACAACACATGAAAAGTTTTCCCGAAAACTGAAATACTGTTTTTGAAACAAATTTTTAAGACAATCCATTTTGTGTTGTGTTGGAATCATTGTTAAAAAATTTTTCAGCGTTTTCTTCAGAGATGCGTCGGCGATTAATTTTTTTGGTATTTTATAATTTTGCGACTTAAACATTTTTTTCGAGTAAAATTTAGTTATGAAAATATTAGTGGTTACTACAAAAAGAATAACATTTTTACAGATTTTCTTTTTAAATAAAAAAACTATCTATATCTATAATTCTCAATTATGTGTGTGTATGTATATATGTGTGTGTGTGTGATCGGATGTTGTTTATGCGTTTCAACAGTTTTCATTCGATTTCGATAATTTTTTTTGTTTGATATATAATTCTTCAGTGCCGCTTTTGAGTCCAAATTGTTGGCGAAAATGGCTCTCCCCTACTTCCTGTCCATTATAAATCTCAACAAGGTTTTACTATTTACTATCTGTTCTTGGACATATATCTTTCATAAAAATTTTAATAAAAAAAGATGTTTTAATTTATTACATATAATCTTATCTATATCTATAATTCTGAAAATGTGTGTGTATGTATGTGTGTGTGTGTGTGTGTGTGATCGGATGTTGGTTGTGCGTTTCCACAGTTTTCATCCGATTTCGATGATATTTTTGGTTTTGATAGATAATTTTTCAGTGCCGGTTTTGAATCCAAATTGCCAGAAAAAAATACAACCTTAAAGTTGAAAAATCGAAAAAACTGATTTTTTACACTCTACGCAAAAATCAAAAGCAAAATTTAATTTACTTTTTCACATATAACCTTCCAATCCTAACTCGTGCTGTGTGGCTGTGATTCACACCTCCACACGTTGCCCATCGGTTGCTGCTGATCTTGATAAATAACGCGTGCCGCAACGCGTGCCGCAACGCGTGCCGCAACGCGTGCCGCAACGCGTGCCGCAATGCGTGCCGCAATGCGTGCCGCAACGCGTGCCGCAACGCGTGTACGTGTGGCCCTGATTTACGAACAGTGTCACGCGATGTGTCACGCGCTGATACACGCGCATACGCATGACCTGCGGAATGCGAGTCCTGATCGAGTTGCCTATTGGCTGCACGAAGCCCCTTTACACGTTCAATCTAATGTCGCCGTGTCATACTGATTGTCTACGCAATCCTAAGCTCATTGATAACGCTTCATTCCACAATTCCGCTTCTACTTCTGTACGTCAGCCCTGCTTACATATTCCCCTTCTCTTGGCCAAGCAATCAATCTCTCTCAAGTGACGTTACCTTTCCAGTTACATAAATCCTAATACTACAGTTTTGTCGTTTATAACCGTTCCCAATTTAAATTTTTTATTGTCCTGCCAGTTTTTACATTGGATTCACCGCAGTAATAAGTAAGCTTGCTTTTTTATCACTCAACATTTATTTTTCCAACCTTTCTTGAAGTTATTCGAGCTTGGGGATCCATATAGCTTTACAGAGTTCTCTTCTGGTATTTGCCCACGCATTCCATTTGACAATTCATACTTGCCTAAGACATGTCATCAAAGAAAAGAACTTGCCTAGGTCGCAAAACCGCTGCCGCAACGTCCGCCATGCAAATAAGAGATAACGAATTGTCTTTATAAAGTTCAGTTCGCCTGTCTCAAAATGCCTCTCAGAATGCTTCAATCAGAGCGACCGAGTCCGAAGATCAACGTAGCCATCAGCTTCTCAGAAGAGCATACCTGAACCCTTCTGCGCGCGAGACTGAAAATGATGATCAAAGGAATCAATGGCTGAGGAGAAACGCCTCTTCAGCTGTTGCTACGCGTGAGGCTGAAAAGATTTAGAACGCAAAAACGGCCCTTTTCATTCAAATTGTTACCCTTCCATTGGGGGTTGCGCCTCAGTTGCATCCAATTGTTGTTATTATATCGATTTTCGGGTGGACTGGCTTTAGACTTAAACTGCTCCAATTGAACGGAAAAAATTCCTCTTAATGAAAGACCCGGTCGAAGACGGGTTATACTGCTAGTTTATTATAAAAGTAAATAATTAATGAATACGTACTGAAATTTTCATTTAAATTGCATAATACCCTGATTTTCGGTAATTAAAAAAAACGCTGCCCTTCCCCCTCAATTTTCCTTCGAGGGTTTGTGCCCCCAGCCTGGGAAATTTTGAAATTGACATGTAGCAGAGAGGGTGTCCCCGTATCAAAGTTTGGGGTGCGGTAACTTAACGCCGGCCATGTTTTTATATATCAAGAACAATACTAAAACTTTTTCGTTATCATATATATATATATATATATATATATATATATATATACAAAATAAAATATGTATGGTCATGGTAGAGGGCTTACTTTTCCCAGTGATCCCAAGAGCGAAGCCGTCTGGAGTTCCCACACCTGTGGAGGCACGCATGGCAGTAGGGTCGAAGAGGAAGGACCAGACTGAACGCAACCAACCCCGAAAGTCCCAACGGCGGAATCGGCAAAGATCTACACGATTTCAGCGGAAGAGGGCAGCACCAGGCGGTCTGGCGTAACCAATTTGGACTTTGACAGACCAAGCAACTGACAGCCTGATGCAACCATATTTACCAGATCTCGTCTGTCTCAATCCCCTTTGAGCCGCGAGGGAGGCACTTCTGGTCAAGTGTGTGGGCTTCTCCGTCGCGCAGAGTTGTTCACCAAAATCAAATTCACGGGAATGGCCTCGTCAAACTCTCTTTGATTCAAAGCCATCTCAGCCACCGCCAACAGCGTGAGAAAGGGGATAGGAAGAAAGAATGACGATCCCGGAACTCGGATGCGAGCTGGTGTCGACAAAAAAATTATATATAAACTTCGTTCAGTTACTAAATGCCTATATGATTTTGTGTGCAATAATTATCGGTAAAACTGGTGGAAGGAATGCTGTATACTTTACTAATGAGGTAAGTTAGACAATAATTTAGAATTCATTCATAATTTACTGCCTTTTCAAACTCCTGGAGGTAGTACCTCTACTGCGGGAGGGGGCTGGGTTTATTAGCCGACGCCTGAATCATTCCCAAAAGGGGAAGTTCCGAGTGGGCTTGGGAAATTCCACGGTATTGCTGTTAAACCCACTTTAAACTGACCTTATGTCACATTCGGTGACGTGGGAGCTCTGTTAAACACCCATAATTACTACCTTTTCAAGAACCAGGGGGTGTCTTCCCTCCAGGCAGTAGCCATCTTTGGGGAGGGAGATTGCTTTATTGTTATATTTTACTGCCTTGTTGATTTCAACAGAATTATTAAAAACAGCGAATCTATTTATCAAATCTAAATTCTTTTTATGTTAAAGCAGCAACACTCCGTTGTAGAAAAAATCGTTGATTGTGGAAAACAACTTTTAATCAAACCACCATCTTACTAATCTAGTGCTTGCTTCACTGTAAGAAGCCCTGTTATCACTTCCAGCGGATGTACACGCTAAATGAATCTACATTACCACGAATCTGCATCGTTGCTATTTTAAACGTTATAGTTCAAGTCGATCCGATCCCACATTCCTTTGCGTATGCGAACGGTGTAGGAACAAGTGCAGGCAATATACTTTTTTTTACAGTTGCTCACCCTATACTAAGCACAAGAGTCCGTCAAGGTACAAAGTTGCTAAATGGTGATCTAAGGAGAGCGTACAGGGAAAGAAAAACAGTTGTATATGTCAATAAGATATAACGATATATAATTTTGTATAATTTCATATAACATCAAACAGTATTTAGGAAAATAGTATGACAAATTGGAAAAAAGGTTTTGTGACATATTTCATCCGTTAGGATTTCATCGGACTGGGCTTTGTTGACGTTGCCACGTCTACACATGCATACGAAACGAGAGATGCTGGTAGTTTCAAAATTTTTGAAAGAATATTTTTGAAAGAATATATGTATATATAATTTTAAGTAATATTTTTTCAATCTACCAATAATGGTTCTATATTGTAATACAGTCTACAAAGAATGGTGATACAGAATCGAGTATAGAGATTTCTAAGCGTAACTTAGTAGTGGCACAAGGCCGAAAGTGTAGAGCCCCGAGTAAGTATCTAATTCACTACTCAATCGTAACTGATCTAGCGAGACAAGTTTGCTATATATTACACCACGTCGAAGTGTCCCAAATGATTTTCTAAGTGTAGATTAGATGTGGCACAAGACGCATAAGACCGAAAGTGTGGATAATCCAGTGATAATCAAACTCACTACCCAGTAGTAATTGATCTAGCGAGACAAGCTTGCTAAATAATGATAATCAAGATGTTGATATTACATACTACTTCAAACAAAAGGTTAGGAAGGAGACCCCTATCAGTAGTAGAAAGAGTGATAACAGTTACTGGACATGAGGAAGCTATTTAATTGAAAAATTGTTTTAATAGAATGATTTTATATATTTCAAACTAAAGTATCACTGGCTGCTCGGTCAATGAATACTGAATATTTCATTATAAGAAAAACGGCTAATATTATTATTATTATTATCATTCTCGACGAATAGAAACTCCCTCCTGAGATGGCTACAAACTTCTATTTTCCTCACCTTGTGTCAAACTAAGTCAAATTTAGTAAAGATCAAATGGTTGGTTTAATAAATTCCAAACCTTTAACACTTACTAATAACCAGATTTTGGCCAATCAACCCCGATATTTTCAAATCTGTCGAAAATTTGTTGTTCATTTGGGCGAGGCAACCTTAGAGCTAATTAACTACAGTTGATATTGCAAATCTTTATATCTTAAAAGCAATATAAAAAAAAGAAATGAAAGCCACTTACTTAATTAACGAAATTCGTAACACAAACAAGGTAGATATTAACGAAACTATTTATTGCAGGGTGGGGCGTAAAGTTTATGAGCACGGAAAACGAAATTGACCAAAAGAGCTCGAAATTTGTCTGCGGCTACTTATGTTTCATACTTACTACTGCCCTTAGGAAAGGCATGAATCCACTTCTCCATGTGTTTTAACTTATCGCTGGATATTTTGACAGACACGCATCTAATGTAACGGTCATCACAGAATTGTCAGTCCGAGTTCAAATTTCAGCTCAGGCTGCTTATGTTCGCTCTACACTAATTCCCTTTGGAAAGGCATGAATCCACTTCTCCCTGTACTCTGTCCAATCGCCAGTTATCTTGATAGACATGCAACGGAAATGGCAAACCGAGTTCGAATTTCGGCAGAGGTTATGATAATGCTGAGGTTTCGATAATATTTGTGATCAATTCAAAAAATTTATATATGTATAACAGACGATGTTAAAATGTCAACTGGCTATGGCTGTTAATGTTCGAGACCGGGAGAAATTAATTTTTATTGATTTTTTAGAAAGGTATGTTCTTCTTTGTAGCGTAATAAAGATTGAGATATTCTGTACTAAGTCAGACTTAATGGTTAACTATAAAATTGCGCGCTCATCAGAAAGCCCTTCATAAACTGAAATTCAGAACAAAATGTTGTCCTTAATAATTAACCTGCCGGGCCTACATAGGCCGGCAGCATCTTCGACAGCGAGCTAAACTCCTCCCCACTACAAAAAGAGATCACCTCCCTATCACATGCTTATAGACTCAAATATAAACGACCAACTTTACAATCAGTCAGTTAATTGCTATACGTTATACACGCTTGGGTGATTATGTCACTTTCGATTCATGACTGACTAGGAAGAAGATATTCCCGCAGTAAGCTGCCGTTTCTTTCTGCAGTAGACTGGTTGCCAACAAAGGCTATAGATACAAAGTCCATCCTGCCATTCAAACCATAGCTTGGAAGGGGGAGAAGAGATAGAGTCATAACTTTCCCCAAGAGTATTTGCACGTAAATGAATATAACGGACGCGACTGAAATTCGAACTTGGTTCTTCAATTTCAATTTCCGAAACGTTATCCATTACACCATACTGCACATCCGATCGATACTACGTATCCCCAAATCAACTTAGATTCAAATATAAACGATCAATATTTACCTGTCCCTGAACCAAATAAATGCTTATATATATATATATATATATATATATATATATATATATATATATATATATATATATATATAATGATAATATTAGTGCACAGTATGGATATTTCCAAGCGGATATAAATCCAGGGAGAGCTCTATGTCAGAGACAGAGCAATAATTATTATTATAAAAGGCACGAACACTTAAAATTTCATGAGGTTATATTTATTTCGTTATAGTCTTGAAAAAAGACCTCAATTCATCAGACCTTCAAATCCAAAAGGAAACAATATATATATATATATATATATATATATATATAGAGAGAGAGAGAGAGAGAGAGAATCAGTTTACCCCAAGCAAGGCGATAATTACACTAAGATGAAAAAAAGGGAATGAAAGAGAATAAGAAGACTTTAGTGAGAAGAAAAAACAATATTAGAATAAAGTTCAGGAAAACAGTAGATAGCGATTGATGTTGAATTTAAACTTCTGAAGATTGTAGGCAGCAGAAAAACAAGAAATCAAAAGAGTGTTCCACAGGTGAGAAGTGCGAGTAAAGAAACTGTTAGCAATCAACTTACGGTTACAGCTAGCAGCTTCGAATAAAACGATGAGACCTAAGAGCCACTCTAGTAGTACGCTTAATTTCACGGCGTCTGGGTACCAAGAAGGACATCCCATTAGAATAACTTCCATGAAAATATTTATACAAAAGACAGGCGGTAGCCACGTTACGGTGGTGGGAAAGTGACTGAAGTCAAGAAGCTAGGTTAGGATTGATAACATTACAAACCCTTCTTTGGATTTCGTCGAAAATCTCACGATATATAGCGGGAGCATCAGACCATATATGGCAGCAATATTCAATGGTTGTAGGAATGGTAGATTTATAAATGTCTAAGATGGATTCTGACGAAAAATGGTCTAGCATGACACAGTAAAGCAACCATCTTAGCAGCAAAATCAATACTCGATACAATATAATCCCCCTCCGTCTTGTATTTCTTATTATTATTACAGATTCAATGATTAAAATTTTGCAATTTCGTTTTGGACGGATTAAAATTACAATCCATTTTTGACTGGATTTCATTTTCGATAGCAGCTGCAATTATATATTGTTATGGTGACCTATCTACATTACTCTTCCTCCTTAATAAATACTAACCTGCAAGACTTCCTAAGGAGGCAGTCGGGACACAGTGTAACCTGATAGTTCGGACGGACACTTCTATCTGCTGACTAATAACACTCTTATTTTGTATATATTTTCTGTTATTTCTATACACTTGTTCAACCTACCTTCTTCTTTTCCGTGTCTTTCTTTATGGCTCTTAACAGGCCACTATATATATATATATATATATATATATATATATATATATATATATATATATATATATATACAGACTGTTTCACAGCTCATCAGACAAACTCTTTCACTCTTTCACAGCTCATCAGCCTCAAACCGAGATCGAATCTGATTGGGTATCAGTGGGAGACTTTAGAGAACTCGATCTGTCTTAATAGTTTACAAATTCACTTTTCTCCCCGAAATCATTTTTCAGGAGCATGTATATATTGTCATTCACAGACAGGCTGTTTCGCTGTTTCGCTGTTTCACAGCTCATTAGTGTGGCTAGATATCCGATCCCCTCAATTTGGTATCAGTCGGAGATTTTACCCTAAGTCATTGGAGCATGATGGAGGGGAATTTAGACGTATTTATTTTTAGACAAATACGACAGTGACAGAACTCGATTAATCTTAACGAAGAGTCATATATATATATATATATATATATATATATATATATATATATATATATATATATATACCGGATGTAACAGCAAAATTGTAACAGCATAATTATCAATCCCACAAAATGTTATATAAAAAATAATACCTGAAAATACACTAAGCGAATTGAGTTTCTTTTGTCCAGGTTTTCAGATAAGACATTTAGCCAAATTGACACCATTTTTCGTAAAAATCACCAAAAAAAAACATTTAATATGATCAGGGAAAGAGAGAGCAGTTTAAAATTGTTTTCTATCATACACACTGTTTCCCAACAGAGCAGTGTTGAGAGGAAAAGATTATTCAGTCCTTCAGTATTGGTACCAACATTCATACTCTGGCTTCCATCTTCAAAGTTCATTCAAAAAATATCAAGAGAATGGTGAATAAGTTTAAAATAGAGAGAACAGTAGAGAGGAAAATTGGATCAGGAGGTCACAACAGGAAGAGGGATGATCATTTCAACTTAGAGTTAAAGAGATCAATTAGAGAAGATCCAACTCAATTCATAAGACGTTTGGCATGTGAGAGATGAGTTTCACCTATGACAATCCAAAAAGCAGTGAAAAAAAATTTGAAAATGAAATCGTACGTGAAACCTGTGAGGTAATTTGTTACTCCAGGACAGATATTTAGAAGGTTAGAGAGGGCGAAGATCATCTTGAATAAGTTGGAAAATGATCCTGAAATAATGTATATATATATATATATATATATATATATATATATATATTCGAACTTTATTTCAATCCTTCATGAGCTTCAGATGCTTAGCTATGATTAATTAATGATGAACATGTCATTTTCGTTTATGATCGATTTCATCACGATACTTCTGTTAACCTCAGAGAGTAATTATACATTCTTAGTAGAGTCCAATAGTGTTATAAAACCCTCGGAGAATTCCAGTAAGATATATTTAATCATTTTTAAGATACAACTGTTCAGAGCTTAATCTAACAATTGGACAATTTTGCTATTACACCTGATATATATATATATAAATATATATATATATAAAAAACAAATTTTAAATCAATTAATTTATAATATATACATATATATATATATATATATATATATATATATATATAAATATATACATACATACATATATATATATATATATATATATATATATATATATATATATATATATATATATATATATATAAATATACATATACATATATATATATATATATATATATATGTATATATATATATACGAGGGTGTCTGAAAAGTAACGGGACTGGATATGTCACATATGCCCATCATCCCCAGTGTGTTCTTGTGAAAGGGCCAGACGATCAATCAGCAAGTTTGCAAAAAGATCATGTGGCGTTTGCTTCGCTCACTGTGCGAGAAGAGACAAGTGTCGTGTCAGGACAAATCGTGGCTTCTTCCCCAAGACAATTCACCTGCTCACAACGACCTGTGCGTCCGGCAATTCCTGGCCTGGAATAACATCGTACATCCCTATTCACCTTATCTTACTTTGTCTGACGTTTTTTCTTTACCTCATGTTCAAGGAGATCATCAAGGGGACTCGTTTTGAAGTCGTGAAAGCCATGAAGAGGTTCGTAACAACGAAGCCGAAGAGATTCCAAGAAAAATCCTCCTAGCAGTGCATAGAATCGTGGAAGAGAAGGATGGGAAAGTACCTTAGACTTTAGCGGGTGACTTTGAAGAGGAAGTCATGTTTGGAATTGAAATAAATTACTTGTGACACCAGTCCCGTTACTTTTCGGACAAACATCGTATATATATATATATATATATATATATATATATATATATATATATATATATATATATATATATATATATACAGGATGTTTCAAAAGTCTGTCACATTACGCACTGCATATCTTACACAATGTATATTTCCTGAAAGCTAATATTTCCATGTTACTATACAGGTTTTTACAGGTCTTCAACGTGAGAGTCGCAGGTTACACGACGCACATCCAAACGATAATCAAGTTCTTGCCAAATGCGACCAGGCAACGCGTTGTCTTTGGTTGTCAAGGCTTCAGTTATTCGCGTCTTCAGATCATCCACATCTCTGGGAAGGGGGGGTACGTACAAGAGGCCTTTCACGTACCACCAGAGGGAGAAAAAGACACATGTCGTGAGGTCTGGAGAACTCGGTGGTCATCGAAGAAACACACGATCAGTCTGTCCAGAACATCCGGCCCATCTATCAGGCAGAGCGGTGTTCAAAAATTAAATTTAATTAACTAAAGTAAAAATAAATTAACAGAATCAAACTTGACCCTTTTAGCTTTTAAATGGTACTAGTTCTATCATGCTAGCATTTGTAGTTATATGATATAAGAGTTCTCAGGATGCCATAGACTTTTGAAACACCCTGGCATAGTTTGGCAAATGAAGTTCTAAGAAGGCGTCCTATTTTTTATGAGAAGAAATCAAGATACACATTCAGATGATGCTTTTCTTGACGCGACTACATATCTAATTTCTCTTGCAATTTAAAAGACCTAAATACTTCGATACAAACTCCGCATTAAAAAAGGGATTTAAAATATCACACATTTCTGTAATCATATACTGGAATGAAAAGAAATAACTTTTTCTAGACTTTTTCCAGACTTCCCTGAGTATGACGCATTTCTAAAATGAGTAGGTGTAATGATGGTCGGAAGATTAAATGGCGTCTGTAGCTCAAGGGGGGAATTCCTACCTACCTTGAAAATCAACATTCAAAATAACTTCTGCTTCTTCTTCTTTTACCTCTCAATCTTCTTCTAAATATTTTTTTCCTTTTCTTTTTTACTAACTCTCCCTCTTTCGTTCTTTTTCATATTCGTCTTCCTTTCTCTCTCTTCTTTTTATTCTTTTAGAACCTCTTCTTTCTCTTTTTCATTCTCTTTTTATCAGCTTCTTCCTTGTGTCCTTCCTTACCACTTCTTCTTCTTCTTCTTCTTCTTCTTCTTCTTCTTCTTCTTCTTCTTCTTCTTCTTCTTCTTCTTTCTTCTTCTTCTTCTTCTTCTTCTTCTTCTTCTATTATGAAGCTTTCTTGATCTGAAAACATAACAGAATCAAAAGGGTCCTGTAATGTACAGATACTACACTCTGATCTCAACATATAAACTAACAGATACCTAAAAAATATTATAATGCTTAAACAAGTCTCCTCTTGAAGTGTAATATAAAAATGTAAAAGTGAAAAAAATTGTCATTGATTTTATTGCTAAAATATTACATAATTTATTTAATTTCTGAAATTTTAATTACTATTTCTTCGACTAAAATAATTATCTGTCAGTTCTAAGTCTACTATTCAGGAAGTCATTTAACATCCCGCCTGGAGTAATTGGCCTGAAGGTAAATCTATTCACCTATCTGAACATGGTCGACCGGTACAGTTTTCATTAGATGTACTTTCACAACACCCCCGCCCTCAGCCTCGCGGTTCATCGTCATCTATTCCAGTCCTCACGCCCAGGGCTCTTCTCTGAACCCCCGACAGTGTATTTAAAAGGTCAGCGAGCAGCGTAATTGCGAGAGTATCCGGTCGTGTTTGGTAAACAATCTTTCCTTAATGGAGTTTTCGGGGCCCTCTTGTGGCGAGGTCGATTTGGGTAAAATGCTAATCTTGGAGGCAGGGTAAATCATATCTCGACGGGAATCCCTCCGCTTCGTTTGCAACAAATTTCAGTGTCTGTAACCATAACATATGTCTTTTATTTTTGTTTTTTTAAATCGGCATTATTCAAATCAGATAAATATTTTTTTGTGGGAGGTTGAAAGCATTTCAGGAAAAAAAAATGTGTAATTTAAGTTTTTATTCGACATTAAAAACTGAATCAATCGCAGCAAGATATCTAATTCTTACCGAGTTTCATGTTTGCAGACTGAAATCTTGGAAGCAGCAAAAATTCTTTTCTTTCTTTGTCTAAAACGAATTAATGTAGGAACATTCTCGATTGTCCCCAGTTGTCTCCCTTATAACTTCATTGACTTTTAAAGAACCAGAAGAAAGGAAAAACCGAATAAGAGGCTTAGCACTTAGAATTGAGTGACGACATATTCCCAGATTAAACGATGCTGGAGCCATGTCATTTTAAAATTACAAATATTTCGAAAACACAAAATAAAGATTAAATGTTCATTTTTAAATATACATACATATATATATATATATATATATATATATATATATATATATATATACATATATATATATATATATATTATCCCGTGATCCCTAGGGTCTAAGAGGCACCATGTGTACTGCAGCCACAGAAGAATATATATATATATATATATATATATATATATATATATATATATATATATATATTATACCGTAACCGGTAGAGTGTTACGGACACTATGTGTACTGCAGCCACAGTAGAAGTGGGGTTTCTTGGGCAAGATACCCAGATGGAGCCCAACTCTCCCCAGGACGGTTTTGAATTTTGAGTTTTCCTTCTCATAGATAGGTTGCCATTCAAGGTTATAGAACCCAGTCTTTCCTGCTATTTACACAGAGCTGGGGGGTCAGAAGAAGGTTCATACGTTTCCCAAGGATATTAGCACGTAAGTGAATGTAATGAATCCGACTGGAATCCGAACTCGCCTCTACAAATTCCAGTCGGATCCAAATGAGACATGAGATTTGATTATAGTGGTGAAGGCTTTGGGCAGAACCAACCACACTTTTTCAATGGCTGAATGCAGAGGCCTGGTGAATTATGTGCTACAAGTTCCCCAAACAATCTTCCGCAGGGTTTGAATTCAGAGTTGTCCTTCTCCTAGACCAGTTGCTACCCAAGTCTATAGAACCCAGTCTGT
>OZ038497.1:49807702-49875202 GCA_964036315.1 Acanthosepion esculentum | reverse complement strand
GGTAAGACGATAAACTACGTCCAACAGCAAGACCTCTGATCAGGGGGTTTTGAGGAGCGTGTTCCCAGGTCCACCCTGACACGGGGTGACAGCACCTGTAAGGGGGTCCAATCTATGGGTAAATAGTTAACCTCCAAATTGGAGTCAAAACACTATGAAAGTGTAAAAATAAGTTTTAATACCAGAAATACTTTGTAAAAATTTATTACCAGCAATACATTTATTTAAAAAAAGATATTACCAGTAATACATTTTTGAAGAAAAATATTACCAGATATAGATTTTTTGAATGAAAATATATTACCAGAATCACATTTTTGAAAAAAAAAAAATTACCAGCAATAAAAATTCTGCAGGCATTAAATAACCAACTGAGGTTGATATGCCGTTAAAAAAAAAAAAAAACGAAACCTACTTCACTCACTAAAACTACCAGTTGTTCAAAACAGCTTTCTTTAGTCGTGATAATTAAAGTTATGTTTGGTCGAGACTGGTTGGGAAGAAAAAATAATTATATTTCAAAGGCTACTAAAGTCGACCCACTTTTATCTGATTCTCTTATTCGACAGGTAGAATAACAATATAAGAGATGCAGATGACATAGTGTTGATAGCAGACACAGAAAGTAAACTAGGGTCAAACCTCCAGAATGTAGTACTTTGAAGGTTATTTAAAGCCAGAAATACTGTAAAACCATTTTTTGAGATAATAATTGTTTAGTGATACAAGTCTTACTAGGTAACCCCTTTTCAACTGGGGGTGGGAGAAAGTGAATTCATACCTTTCCTAAGGGTTAGTGAATACGAACACAATGGCAATTGGGACTTTGATTTCCCATTAACTTTTTCAAGCCATTATCCATTACTTTACCCGCACATCCAAACTTACAGCAGCTGGTATTCCCAAGCGGTCACGCATCTAGGTATTGACCACGCTCGATGTTGCTTAACTTCGGTGATCGTACGGGAACCGGTTTTTTAGGGTGATATGTCCCTAAGCTAGAAAGAAAAGAAGAAAGGAATAATCATCAATTGTAAAAAGACAGAATTTAGGGTTCTCGGCAAAAAAGAATTTGTGACTCAATCGAATACTCGTTGCCACTTCTCTAATGCCAACGAATACTCGTCACTTTCGTAATTCTCGTTGTAGTAGAGACTTTGTAATTGCAGATTACAATTATAGTAACGCAGTTGAACAATACTGGTGTCAGACGCCTTCGTATATCACTCGCACTTGCTCGATAATCAGTCACTTATGTGCCATGCGTGATACACGTTTATGTGATCATGTATCTTTCGATACATGACTGACGAGGCAGATTTTTCCCCGCAGTAGTTTGCCATTTCTTTCTGCAGTAGACCAGTTGCCATCCAAGGCTATAGAACCCGGTCTGTCCAGATATTTACCCGTAGCTTGGGGAAGAAGAATAGGATGCATAACTTTCCCAAGGGTATTAGCACGTAAGTGAATGTAATGGATTCGACTGGAATTCGAACTCGGCACTCTGATTCCTCAATCCGAGCCGCTATTCATTACTCCACCGTGCCTCAAGAAGTAACCGTCGTATAGTGATCTGAATAGAGAAATAGTATAGTGAATAGAATAAAAAATAACGGTCAGTATAGTAATAGGGGATAGAGTAGAACCGGTGATACGAATAGTAATAGAGGATAGACTAGAAATGCAGAACAATTAGACGTCACGCGACTTCCTATTTATGCGTTTTCTCTGTGGTCACGTGGTCTACTTAATTCAATAACGGGATCGCCTGGCGATCTATGTTCAAACTCAAGTGTCGGCAGCAACACTATATTCCTATATAATAAAAGAACAGACCAAAATGCCAACTACGAATTGGAGAGACCAGAATCCAGCCAGTACAAAAATTTAAATATTTAGGAATGGTTTTAACAGAGGATGGAAAATGCGACGTCGAAATCCAAAGGTGCCTTGAGAGAGCGAAAAATGCCTTCCAAAAGCTAAGCATAGTATTAAGAGACAAAAACTAAATGATGATGTGGTATTAGTCCTCTTATATGGCAGTGAACGCTGGACAACTTCGTCACATATGAAGAAGAGACTTGGAGCCACAGCGGTCGAGTTCTCTTTTTCTGACTTTAAATAACCTGCAAAAGATTGATAAACCGTAAAAAAGATTCAATCAATCAATCAATCTTCTTCTTCTTCTTCTTCTTCTTCTTCTTCTTCTTCTTCTTCTTCTTCTTCTTCTTCTTCTTCTTCTTCGTCGTCGTCGTCGTCGTCTATGCCCACTCATTTTCTTTGTTTTTCTCATCTCTTCCGCTTCCCACATTTTTATCCTTCTCCTGTTTCTTTTCATGGGTTTCTTTGCTACACTTTTCGGGGATCAGTTTGGTATCAAATTCATTTTGGGCTACAGGGTGCCAAATCTTCTTCCCTTCGCAGCAGAACCACACTGATCATGTGCAGTAGGGGAAGGGGATAGATCCCGAAAGATTATTCCGAAAATTGTTTTTTTGTTTTGTTTTTTTTTTTGTTTTTTTTGTTTGTTTTTTTGTTTTGTTTTGTTTTTTTGTTTTTGTTTTTTTGTTTTGTTTTTGTTTTTTTTGTTTTTGTTTTTTGGTTCTAACCCGGGTATTCATCAAATCATTCTCACATATTCCGCTGATGAGATATGTTACCTGGTAAATTTTCGATTTCTAGTCCGTTCGTGTGTGAATCGTCTCTGAAATACATCTGGGGATCTTTGGAGATCTAAGATCTTACAAGTACGACATTAAGGGGGTTAGAGGAGAAGGACGTTGACGCGAGAATGAAATTGGAACTTTTTTAGCCACCCACACGTGCGCATTCTTAGAGTATTTTTGTTTATTGGGGTTTTTTTTTTACTCTTTCCTGGCTGAAAATAAATAAATATTAAAAAAATAAGCAAATATTCGCTTTAGAAGAATAAAAGCTTTTAGAAACAGTTAAACTGTAACATTTAAAAAAAACTCATTGCAAAATCGCGGCTAGAAAAAGAGAAAGTAATGCTGAACTCTCATTTAATATCAATCCAATAATATTTCAATGCATTTTGATATTAAAATAATTAACATTCCATATACATGATGCATATAAAAAGGAGGAAGGGACAACTCAACACCGCCGACACATCATCGTTGACTGAGCTCCGGGACAAGTCAGGACTGAGACAACTTTTTTTTTTATAACCGAATAAAAGTAATTTATTAAAGATTAAAACCTTAATTAGTGAATATATATTTACTTTATCAAAAAATAAATTTCTTTATGATTTACTTTATTAAAAACATATTCATTAATTAAGGATTAAATCCTTAATAAATTAATTTTATTCAGTTATGTCATGTTTTTTTTTCTGGTGATGTGTTTTCTCAGCCCTGAGGAGTCTCAGTCCTGAGTTGCCCTGGCGCTCAGTCGGCGGTGTTGAGTTTTCTTGCCCCCTATAAAAAGTCCCTATCGGTAGGTAATAATTGCATTGACCACTGACAATACATTTTAAGTGCATAGTATACAACTAAAAGCTAACGTTTGCTCAAAAATTTTCTTAAACGAATGTTGCAAGATTTGATATTTAATGCTCAAAGTTTTCCTCCCTAAAACCACAAATATTTAGATTCAAAAAGTATAAATTAAGGAAGTGGTGGAGTAGAGACAAAGCTAGTGGCGATAATAAAAACCAAAATATTACCTACTTTTACCGGATTCCCTTGCAATCGGCATTAAAGTTTTGACACATGTGTTTACTGAATCCAACACGGGATATAATTCCTTATAAGGAAACTTTCATCACGGAAACCAATCAACAACTAGTAACGTCGGTAGAAAATTATAAAATACAGTGTTACCCGGATATAAGAGACCCTGATATAAGAGAAACCCGGATATAAGATATATTTTCTCTGGTCCCAAATTAGAGCCTGTGTTAATAAAACAAAATAGACCAAACCCGGATATAAGAGAAACCCGGATATAAGATACTTCTTCTCCGGTCCCGACAACTCTCTTATATCCGGGTTACACTGTATTTCTATTAACACAATTTTAAAAAAATTTCAGTAAAATAGATTTCTCAAGCCCAAGATCTATAATTAAACTTTGGATTATAGGTGTTAGTTTCCTTTCTAACCTTTTGTTTGAAGTAATCTGTAACGTCAAGATTATAATTATACCATTAGTTTTATTAACTACTTATATACTGAATAAGTAACAAATGCATCGGCTCGAAAAATGTCTCCTTTGCATTTTATCACAGGCGTCAACATCTTCGTCAAATAACAAAACTGCTGAATGTTGAATGTAAATTTAATACCAGTAACTTATCCGTCATTCTAAACAACTGGACTACCGACCGAAAACGTTCGATTAAATAAATCATTTAATGAATTTTTACAAGAAACGTTTCTTTTTTTTACTCTTAATTACAATAACTTATAAAGTTGTGGAATGTTTTAAAATTCAGTTCCAATGTACTATTATAATTAAAACTATTTTTACTAATCATAAATCTGAAAGTTTATTACAAAACGAGGCTGGCATCCCGTTCCCACCCCTTCACCGTTGAAACTGTTAGATGTAGACGTCTCTTCTACTCCAATAGCTTCATGTCTCGCACATCTCGCCTGTGGAACTCCCTTCCTTATTCCTGGTTCCCTGACAAATACAATCTCCAACTATTTAAGTGTAATGTCAATCGACATCTCCAGTTGCCTTGATCTATCCGCTTCCCTTCTCCACATCCTTTCACCTTTCATTACTATCTGCTCTCGCTCCAAATCTTCTGTAACCCCCTTGCCTTGATCGATCCACTATCTTTCTCCACATCCTCTCCTTTACCACTCCTATCTGCTCTTCCTCCAAACCTTCTGTAACCCCTTGCGTGTTAGTGGATTCCAGCCTTGCTTGGGGTGATATGCATAAAAAAAAAAAGAAATATTACGTTTTCAAATTATCATCATTTATATGCCGTATTACATAAGGACGTAGACGGATATGGCTTTCCACAAGTTCTTGTCCTTTGTAACTAGGAGTGTTTGAGAATTTTTACAGTTGAAAAAGTACTTGAACTCAGTAAAAACAAAGGGCAATAACCGAACAGCACAAAAATAATAATAGTCGAGATATCCCTAGACATGGGCTGTGGAACGAGAAATTTTTTCTGGGGTTTATCAACACTTTAGAGGTTATTTAAATCCAGGAAATATTTTTAGATTGCAAGAACATTTTTTTAAGATAATAAAGTGAGACAAGTTTTACTAATTAAGCCATAGCTGAGGAAGAAGAGGTAAAAACCTTTCACAAGGGTATTTGTGTTAGATTATTTTGTGTACTAGTGTACTGGTGATCAAACCAAAATGACTTGACTCACTTTATAGTTCCGCAATAGAAGGTTAACCAATCAGGAGACGTGAAATATTCAATCCATCGTGTATAAAGGCGGCCATTTTGTTTACTCTCTCCGAATACCCAGTGTCAACCTGTCAGGCGAAAGAACAGAAGGAAGAACTACTGAACTACGCTCTGCTACTTTATCGGGATATCCACTGCTAACCTGAACTACGCTTCCCTACTGTCTTCGAAATATTCACTGCCAACCTCTGGATTCTATACTCAAAGACTACCGTCATCATGAACAACAATTTGCGCGTAAGTGAATATAACGAACACGATTAGAATTGGAACTCGACTCTCCGATTACAAATTCCATTACACCAACAGCAGATCAAAGCTCACAACACCTGGTGTTCCCAAACGGTCACCTATCTACCAAGGTCCGTCGTTGCTTAACTTCGGTGATCGTACGGGAATTGGTATTTCAACATGATGTGGTCGTTAGTCGGAATGAGAACAGTCTAACTCCGTAGATTAAATAAATGGTTCAGTTCGAAATTTCTTGTAGGTTATACCGATCGACATACACCTGATGAAGGTCACAGGGTACAACGGTCGAAACGCTGTGATAAAAACAAAAAAAGACAAAAATATTCTGCATCTAAATAATGATTTCATATTTCCATAAATTCAGACAGAAATAATATGTTTTTGTTTGATTTATTTTTAAACTGACATTTTCCAAGTGAGTTTTTTTTGTATTGTTGGCAATGATTATACTGAACGTTTTTACTTTTTATAGCAACTCAAGTACTGAATTTGTATTTGCTGATAGTTGATAGGTATCTATGTATTAAGTTTTCCTCTATTTGTTTATTGAGTATTTGTTGATTTCTATGGAAGAGTTTAAATATATATTTTATGTTATTTGCTTGTATAATTATCATTGATAATGGTTTGGGGGACGAGTCCTAGAAAATTTGCTTTCCAACCAGGATACCGGAGTTCGAATGCTACTAAGGTCGATTTGTTGACTTCTTGAGGCTATCGGTCTGTAGATCTCAGAGTGCGGCACCATTGGAAAATGCCGGAAAACCATACCACGTGTGAGTGACAAATTGGGTAGACGGAACTATTTCGTTGAGGTAGCACGAAGTCACAAGTCATTGTGACCGAGGGTTTGAGCGTGCTGGCCTCGTTCTAAACTGTTGATCACGCCAGATAATGCGCTCACTCCCGGAAACTGGTTCGCTCAGCATTTTTGTAGTGTAAAATTCAGCCTGTTGAAGAAATATAAATGTGCCTGAGCAGACGTCTGCAATACGGAATGGCTAGCCGCCCAAACAGACAAGTATACTCGGATACTGGCGACAGATATTAATATTGTTAGTATATTTTTATTCTAACATATTTTCTGGGGTTAGTTGATCGATTTAATTAAGTTAATAATTGGCAATGATTATGTTATCTGTTCCGGTTCCTTAAAAATATTATGCGTGTAGATTAGATTAAATGTGGTTTTTCTAGGGTCATTTTATAGCTAATTTGTATCTGTGTAACCATTCGCTATTGTGGTAGATTAATCACAGTTTTATAGTGGTCATGGCTCTCCACAGATTCCTTTTATTTAGTATCATCTTGGCAAAGGGGAGTGGTTTCTTGCTGCGTTATCCACCATTTTGAATTTAGACGAGTCCTCCTAAATTGGTTGCCAACTAAGACTAAAAATCCCAAACTGTTTATCACCTAACAACCCCAGTTCCTTTAAATATTATGCGTGTAGATTAGATTAAATATGCTTTTTCTTGGGTCATTTTATAGCTAATTTGTATCTGTGCAACCATTCGCTATTACAGTAGATTAATCACAGCTTTATGGTGGTCATGGCTCTCCACAGATTCCTTTTATTTATTATAGGTGAATTGCCACATCATCTTGGTAAAGGGAAGTGGTTTCCTGCTGCGTCATCCACCGTTTTGCATTCAGACGAGTCCCCCTAAATTCGTTGCCACCCAAGACTAAAAATCCCAAACTGTTTATCGCCTAACAACCCCAGTTCCTTAAAAATATTTTGCGTGTAGAATAGATTAAACGTGCTTTTTTCTTGGGTCATTTTATAGCTAATTTGTATCTGTGTAAGCATTCGCTATTGTGGTAGATTAATCACAGTTTTATGGTGGTCATGGCTTTCCACAGATTCCTTTTATTTAGTATCGGTGAATTGCCACAACATTTTGGTAAAAGGAAGTGCTTTCCCGCTGCGTTATCCATCGTTTTGTATTCAGACGAGTCCCCCTAAATTGGTTGCCACCCGAAGCTAGAAATCCCAACCTGTTTGTAACCTAACCTTCCCCCCTCTCAGTCCATATTCTACCATCCACTTACACAAGATCGTTTATGTTGGCTCATTTCTGTTTACTTTGTCTGGCTTTCTTGACTTCAATATGTCTTCTGAATGTTAAATAATTCTGTGTCCTCTTTTCTCGCTATGTGTCCTTTTCTTATTTTAAGTACAAGTCCGATTTTCCCTGCTGTATTCGTTAAGATTTATTGTTATTCACATGTTCAATCCATGACATTCCCACCAACCTTCTGTAGAACCGCATTTCTGTTCCCTCAAATCTTTTCTTCATTTGAAAGGAAACTGTCCAGCATTCACTGTCATGTAGGAGGACTGATATTTCATAGGTGTCCAGCACACTTTTCTTTGTTTCTCTTGCTTCAAGTTTCCTCATATGTGAGGAAATTGTCTGGCATACACTGCCATAGGGAAGGATTTATATCTAATAGGTTTCCAGTACTCTTTTCCTTGTTTCACTTGCTTCAAGTCTCCTTCTCATCTGTGAGGAAATTGCCCGGCGTAGACTGCCATCGAGGAGGATTTATATTTGATAAGTGCCCAATACTCTTTTCTTTGTTTCTCTTGCTTCAAGTCTCCTCCTCATCTGTGTGGATATTGGCCAGCATTCACTGCCAAATAGGGGGATTTATATTTAATAGGTGCCCAGTACACTTTTCCTTGTTTCTCTTGCTTCAAGTCTGCTCCTCATCTGTGAGGATACACTGCCATATAGGAGCATTCATATTTCATAGGTGTCCAGCACTCTTTTATTAGTTTCTATTGCCGCGAGCCTTTCATCTTTGTGGAAATTGTCCAGCATTCTCTGACATGTAGAAGGATTGCTATCACAGAGCAGTTCACCATTTTTTACTTTATTTCGGTTGCTTAAAGTCTCCTCCTCACGAGTGAAGAATTTGTTGAGCCTTCACTGTCATACAGAATTATTGATAAGACATCTTTGTTTCTGTTGCCTCGCATCACCTCTTCGTTTGAGGAGAAATTGTTCAGCATTAGAAAACAGATCTAAACGGATTTTGGAAGACATCTTTCGGATTTTGGAAGAAATCTTTCGCAATTCCAATACGCCTTCGGATATCAGTGTCAGATTTTTCATTTTTATGACATTTATCTTAACGTTAAATTTTTGTACTTGTCTGGTTCAGACGATTCCTATTCATAGTTCTATTCAAGTCATTGATCATAAAAAATTGATTGAACAAGAAAATCTCTTACATATGTCATCCTCGTGGCCTGTAGATAGATAGATAGATAGATAGATAGATAGATAGATAGATAGATAGATAGATAGATAGACATACAGACAATGAGCTAGATAGATAGACAAATATGGATATATATATAAACACACACACACACACACATCCATATATATATATATAATATTATGAATTAACTTTTTTTTTTAAATATGGTTCCTTCGCTACACAGGAATTACCATGTTTCAAAAGCCGAAGCTAAAAACTTCAAATTTAATTATATAATTAAATTAAAAGCGTTAGCTCTATTTCATCTTCAAGCGAATTTTAAAATTTACTGATTTTTAAACGCAAATACAATTCATAATTTTTTGTTTCCAAGGATACAGAGAAATCCAATCATTTAGACAGGGGCAGTAGCATGTTCATTTTTATTATCTATTAATCCATATCTTATTTTAAATAAGGCCTCATGCTAAACGCATTCCTTATATATCCATTTCTTGTGAATAAATAAATTCAATAAAGTCAATAAATAAATTATAAGTATTTTAATATGGGGAATTCCTTTTCAATCACTGTATATAAAGTTAAATGTAGACACTGAGGTCAACACCAACTGGCGATAGTCTTTCATCCTTCAACGCAAACTTCATAATAGACTGAAGTTTGCGCTGAAGCACGAAACAGACTTTCACATCAGTGTCCATTTAATATATTTACATGCACTCTATGACTGAGCCCTTAATACATATATCATAACTTGAAAGTATATTTTTATCATATATATATATATATATATATATATATATATATATATATATATATATATATATATATATATATATATATATATATATATGAGCAGAAATAATAGATCGAGAAAAATAAGCCGAAGATTGTGTGTTTATAAACAGTAATTTGGACTTTGCTAATCAGACGTTTCTCTGTAGCCGAATGGCACAGCAGGTCAGGCGAAAAGACGGTTTCCGTATAGGAATGCAGGTTCGATTCCTGTCGGAGAACGCATATCGTCTACGAAATTTCTCGAACATTCAGGCTAGTAAATGTAATTAATATTCTTTAATTAAAAACAGAGCATTTACTTAAATAAATTGTACCTATAAAAATAACGTATAAAGTGAATATATATGTGTGTGTGCGAGACAGACAGACTTTTTACTTAAAAACAGTTAATATACCATCGTGGGTTGACAAGTCGTAAATACAACAGATCTTCTCCTCTATTCTCTCTATCACTCTCTCTTCTATACTTTTGTATTCTTTTTCCCTCTTGTTTTCTACTTCTCTATCCATCCTCTCACCCCTTTCTCCCTTTTCATTCTTGTTCCTTTTCATTTCTTTCTTTTCATTTGCTGGTATTTTCTTCCTCTTTTCATCCAGCTGGCTCCCCTCCCTCAAACACACACACACCCTTTTAATTTTCCTTCTGTTTATTTTGATAGCAGAATTTTTTAGACATATTTTTATATTCAAAAGACAATAAATATGTCTAAGATAAATATATATTTTTATATACAAATTTACATGACACTGCAGAATTACACACACACACACACACACACACACACACACACACACACACACACACACATATATATATATATATATATATATATATATATATATATATATATATATATATGAACTCCTAGAGGACGAAAGACATGAAAGGAAGACTTTTTTCCATTTTCTCATCCTTCTTTCTCCTAAAATAGTTCTTGATATATGAAAAAATTAGATATCGTTATCTCATTCACACACACACACACACACACACACACACATATATATATATATATATATATATATATATATATATATATATATATATATATATATATATATATATATCAGGTATAATAACAGTAAAATTGTCCAAATCGTATAACGGCATAATTGTCCATCCAACAAAGTGTTTAATATCTAAAAACAACACTAAACTAATTGAGTTAATCTTTTTCCAGGTTGTCAGATAAGACCCTTAGCCATATTGATACCATTTGAAGAAGAATCACTGAAAAACCATTTACTTGTTCGGCTACAAAGAGAACAGGTTAAAATTATCTCTTCTGAACTGAGCATTAGTGAGCAATGGTGAGAGGAAAAAGATCATTCATGCCTTCAGTAATGGTACCAACATTTATATTCTGGCTTCAATCTTCAAAGTCCATTCAGGAACTAAGAAGAGGACGATGAACATGTTTAAAAAAGGGGGAACAGTAGCAAGGAAAACTGGATTAGGAGGTCACAACAGGAAGAAAGATCATCATTTCAACTTAGAGCTAAAAACATTCTTATTCTTCAAAGTAGAGTACAAGAGTGTTGTTAAAAAATTTGGAGAATTCCAGTAAGATATCTTTAATCATTGCTAAGATACAACGGTTTAAATTTAATCTAACAATTGAACAATTTTGCTGTTACACGATTTGGACTATTTTGCTGTTACACACAGTATATCTGTGCGTTTGTATATATGTATACATCAACATCCTACCCACCTGTTTTTTTCTCTATCTCTCTGTTATGTCAACATCCTACATCACTGTTTCTTCTCCCCCCTCTCTCTCTCTCCTCTCTCTCCTTCTCTCTCTCTCTCTCTCTCTCTCTTTCGTTCTCTCTCAATCGACGTACTCTTTCTCTTTTTCTACGCTTCTCCTTTCATTATCCGATCTGTCAGTCTTCTTCTGTCTCTGCCAATAAAATCGTTTCCTCTAAATCCTTAAAAAATCCCCCAACATTTTTATTCCGAGAAAATAGACGCCGCTATAAACACGTTTCACCGGAAGCAGAATGTCCAGCAATGTTGGTTGTTGCCCTTTTAATGGGAAGAGGAAGTTGCCTCGACTTCAGCGCGTCACATCTGTCAAACATTTACTGCAGGACTGCACCCTATTGCAAACATTTACTGCTTTTTTTTTTCCTAATTTTCCCCCACTCCTTTAAACGTAAAAAAGATGCTTGAATTTTTAAATGCTCTCTTTCTTTATGAAATGTTTTCAAATTATCTTTCTTTTCTTTGTGGGTGGGGAATAACGTATTTTATGTTCGTCTGTCTATAGATATAGTATCGTATATAAGAAATACCCTTATTGAATAGTTCTAAAAAGTTAATTGTCAAGTAAACAACAACTGTCGTGTTTACACTAACGCGAGTATCGATTTAATTTTTTAAAATATGTTGAATGATGGAAACGCTTATTTTATTAATAAAGAATTGATTTATGTTTATATAACTAATATTGTATTAATAAAATAAATACTCATTGAAATGCTTATTGTATAAAAAAAACTGTATTATGCTGTTACGAACTAATAACATGTAATGGAACTTTTAGAGAACCCTGGACGGGGCGTGATTTAAAATCGCCTGTGCGCTCAAATAAGGATAGTCACAGGAGGCCAGCTAACATTTAATGATAAACGACGCGAATCTGACAGGTCAACAAGATGATAACAAAGCGACAAACTTAAATTAATATAAAATTTATTTGCATCATATACAAAAGTAGTGCTACGGTTAAATGTACCGAAAAGAAACATGAACCAACATTGCATCAAGTATTGGAGGCAGAATTAAATGGAGGGGGAGGGAGCTGACCGGCGAGAAGAACATAGATAATTTAGCTGTTACTAAATATTCAAATTAGTGTCCAGGTAATTTAAGTTGGCATGAAAATCATAGTTCGAAAGTTCAGTTCAAATGTCCGGGTGAAAGCGTTGAATAGTTGCTGGTTGGGTCCAATGATGAACCTTCCGTAGTATTTAACCCAAGCGTACGGAATAGGTTGTTTTGAGTCTGAATGATATAGCCAAAAAGGAAGAAAGTTAAATTTAAATGTTCGCTGCTGGCGTTGCGTAGTTGCTGTTTAAGTCTCTAGAGGACCGTGTGGGTTAGTGTGTTGTTGAATTAGAAACACGTGCTATTTATTTCCTGCTAGAAGAAGGCCCAACTACAAGAACAATGCCGGACTCAAGTTGAGTCCAACCGAAGATATAAAGAAGACAATACCGATATATATATATATATATATATATATATATATATATATATATATATATATATATATATATGTCAACAAATATATGTATTAAACAACAAATTTACAAGTGACAAAGACAATAACATTTGTGTGTGTGTGAACATTTTTGTTTGTTCTTTGGTGAATGTTCGTACGTACGTGTATGTATGTATAATGTTCATGGTGTCTTCCCACATTGGGGAAACGCTATCTTCTAAGAGACCTTACATTGTAGATTGTGTTCGCTGAAATGAAGAATTGAAAAAGAGAACGAGGCAAGAAGTATTTATAGTGTGGGGAGAGAGACCCCTAGCGAACAATTAGGGAATTAAGGAGGAGCTAACTCCGACAAGTCCAACGATGAACCTTCCGTAGTATCTAAGCCAAGTGTACGGAATAGGTTAGTTGAAGCCTGGACGGCATGCATACGGCAACTTCCTAAACAGGCGAATTAGGTTGACAGGAAACGCCGGAAGCTGATAGTTGAAGGTAGGCCGAAATAGCTGTACTCTCTGATGCAGGCGTTGATGAAATCCATGACAGGTTGAAATAAGGACGCTAAAAATGGGCTCTCCATGTGGAGCCGGAAGTAAATAGCTGTGATGGCCATTAAATGCCTAAGTTTTACCGTATGTTGGGAGAATAAAAAATATAGGTTATCTCCCTTTAGTAGATAACTCCTGTTGATATTAGGTCAAACCCATTCATCTGATAATAATGGGTATGAACCAAAATTAAACGGGAAATAGAATTCGGGCGACAATTTGAGAGGCCGAGGCGATCACAAACGGGACAGACATATCTTTAGCCTACTCCAATAAACAGGCGAGGCTGGCCACGAGCAAACCTGAATAATACAATGACAAGCAGCTAATGGAAACAGAATATCAACAGCTTCAGATAGGTGCTTCATTTATTTCAAACAAACACTTTGCATTTAGATATCGTCCCAAATATCATGACTTTTAACTTGCTGAGTTGTTCCACAACTTTTCTATTTAACCCATAGCTGGTGCTGGAGTGGGAGAATACTTTCATACATTTTGCAAAAGACTTGTATTCTATCCTTGATGAATTTCCTGAAAGAAACGAAATGGATTGCAATGATATGTTTTAGTATTTTGTCATTTCATATCTATATAATAAATGCGAATGTCAGTGTGTCACTGTGTCACACTTTTCAACTTTACTCCTAGAGGCCGTAGCCCAATATATAATACCATTTTGGAATCAGGCCGACACCACAAGCAAATTAAAATCATTCCGGGTCGGATCCGGATCCGCAATCCTGAAATTTAGGATTTCCAAGTTTTCATTCCTGCCATTGTTTTCGGTGACTTTTTTACGTGATTTTTTGCCACGAAATTTTTGTACGATAACAATTTTTATAAATTGGAAATAAATTTGGATATAATCGAAATTAATTGCGAAATCCAGCGAAAGTCAGCCATGAAAAAAAATAATTGTTTGTTCGCAAAGTAAGGACCTACGTACATCAAATTGATTTTAAATTAAGTGGCGACAGAAGAATTATCTTTGAACTTTTAAAAGGTAAACTTAAATATTAATACAAGGAATAGGAGTCATCAGAACCAGACAAATAGAAAATTTTAACGTTATGATAAATGTCATAAAAACTGAAAACATATTTTCATTTATATCTCAGTTTTCATCTCTCTCTCTCTCTCTCTCTCTCTCTCTCTATCTATCTATCTATCTATCTATCTATATATATATATATATATATATATATATATATATATATATATAAAGGGTGTTCCAATAACTTGGACCAATTTTAAATGTGAATTAAGTTTAAACGTCTAATTATTTTTTCTTTATCTTTCAGATTTGGCGGACATTTGGGCGATATTATTTGTCACACATAGTTGCCATGACTTAAATAACATGACCCAATAGAGAAATAAATAAATTTTCACCAATAAAAGTGATTTATTTACTGCTGACTTTGATCCGTCTTAATGAAACACCCTTAATATATGTGTGTGTGTGTGTGTGTGTGTGAATATGTTGGTTTGTGTGTGTATGTTTGTTTCTCTGTGTGTGTGTGTGTGTGTGTGTGTGTGCGTGCGTGCGTGTGTGTGTGTGTGTGTGTGTGTGTGTAGCTAATCAATGAAAATGATTTCCTTTCAGTTCACTTTTCAAATCTAGTGAAACATATAAATTAATTTTATGGACAGCAGAATTGTAAATTTGGGGCGCCTGCAGTTCGACAGGTATGTGCTTTGAATATTGACTTCTCTTTAATGGATTACAGCCAGGCTTTATACTCTAATCACCGGAAACCTTTCAAGTCAGCGAAACCCCTAAAGAGTTGGGGTTATAATTCTAATCGAAAAAAATTATTGCTGCAAGCATGTGAGAGAAGTCACGGAGACATAATATGGCGAAACCGATACACTTGTGTCAGAATGCGCATGCGTCATTTTCATCAACAATCTGCATTCAAACAAGACTCGATTGATTCATGGCAAGAAAGGAAACCAAGGAAGGCAGACGAGGAGAAATGTGAAAAGAATTAAGAAGAGAATAATTGAGCGTAAATGCAAAAATAAAAGAGACTAGAAAAACAATGAAATGAAATCTAAAATGGCGCAAAAATGAGGAAAAGAAGAGAAAAAAGAAAGGGAAAAAGGAAAAAACGAAGTGAAACGGAGAAGATTGGAAGGCAGCAAACAGGCGAAGAAGAAAAGAAAACAAGAAAAGAAAAAATAATAAAGGAAGGAGAAAACAAAAGAAAACAAAGAAGAATTGAAAGAGGGGAACGAAAAAAAATGGGAGGTAGTAATTTGGATTTGGAAAGAAGAAGAAGAAAAAGAAGATTCATGCATAATAACGTCATCCACATGGAAATTAAGATAAAAAATAATGGAAGCCTAATAATCAAAAAGAATAAGCCAACACTCACTAACATTAACTACGAAAACGGCCACAATGTACTGACCGTGTTGGGAAATAAAACAGCCCAATAACTTTAGATACATGCACACAACCCATACATTCAGTTAAAAAGTAAAAATAAAATTATTCTTGATAATGGCTAAAAGAATAGCCGAAAGCGCTCGGAAATGTAAAAGATTTGGACAGATTTTACACACTTCGTGTCCAGAAAAGAAAACACTTGTATGAACACAAGGACAATTAAATAAAAATTTTAATCGCAGTACCTTGTCAGTCGTCTTTAACGAAACCAATGTACAGGTATATATATATATATATATATATATATATATATATATATATATATATATATATATATATATATATATGGAGAAAACAACTGAAAAGTTGCAAATTAAAAGAAAAAAAATTGAATGTTTTTTGTGAAAGTATTTATTTATATTTATATATATATATATATATATTTGATATTTCAGATCGCCCCGATCTTTCGTCAGAAATTAATTAAATAACTGTATTCAGAAGTTTGTTTTCAAGTATCGTCCGTCGCGAGACGCGGACGTCACGTGATGTGGAATGCAACTGTGTTTGAATATTTCTAACGTAAATCTAACGATAATATTTGATATATCAAGACACTCATTAGACAACTGTAAATGTTTATTGATAGATTCCGATTTTAGTTCAACATACACACGCAGACAAAAAGAGAAATACTGGATTTTAAAATTAGACAGGGTTAAACAAAGACTTGGGAATTTTAAATCTGCATAAATATTTCAATAGTTAAGAAATTTCTTTTGATATAGTTAAAAAAAACATTTTTAAACAACATCTAAAATATTATCGTTAGATTTACGTTAGAAATATTCAAACACAGTTGCATTCCACATCACGTGACGTCCGCGTCTCGCGACGGACGCTACTTGAAAACAAACTTCTGAATACAGTTATTCAATTAATTTCTGAGGAAGGACCGAGGCGGTCTGAAATATCAAATATATATATATATATATAAAATATAAATAAATACTTTCACAAAAAAAACATTCAATTTTTTTTCTTTTAATTTGCAACTTTTCAGTTGTTTTCTCCATATTATATACATATCAAGAAAGTATACGTGGCTTCTCATTATGCTATATATATATATATATATATATATATATATATATATATATATATATATATATATATATATATATATATATATATATATATATACCAAATTACACCAATAAAAACATTATTTTGTGTGAAGAAGTCCTTTTGAAGGATGAAACACGTTGCATTGGATATTTTTTTCCCATTTTATCATTCAATTTTCCTACTCATGTTTTCCTCGCAGTTCAAATGATCACGTCAGTAGATACTTCTCCTTCTCATCCATTAAAAACCACTTTCCAGGCTCCGAATTCACTGAATGCATCGATCAAATTGTGAAACTAACAATCTACAAATTCATACATATCTGGCGAGGATCCCAACACGTAAATATTTCAAATCACATCAAGAGTACGACATGAGATTCCCAATCTATTTTTTCTAGACGATGCCAGGCACATATACAAGTACCGATATGGAGAAATTGGCACTGACTATTAAAACATACCATACCACACCCCAAGCGAATCTATCACAAGAGGACAACAATCCTGCTTTCCCTCTCGATGTTCTAATGACGAGGGAAGTATGTTGATAACAAAAGTAATTATACCATCTTCTACCATATCTGTCTATAGTTCTGAGATGACGTATTTATTTAGATCATTTACATTGTTCGGGCTGTTGTCCTCATCTTGATTACCATATTCACGACGTTTCGGCTGTTGTACGCTCCAGATTTCTTCAGGTGATTCGAATTTCGAACTGAACCCTTTATTTCGTCCACCGGAATAGATTGTTTTAGTTCTATATGTCATGCCTCTTCCAGAAGATGTGTCTGTTATCTCCCTTTAAATCAAGTTTTTGTTCACCACTGCAGTAGCCGGGTACTGAACTCACAACTCTTTGGGTCAAGTCACTGGATCCAGCCAACGCTTTTATCCACTGAGCCATGTGGGAAAAAAGAATACTGTAGCCCGAGCAATGTAAATAATCTTCTACCTTGTGTTCTACGAAATGGGACTCAAGACAAAGAGAAACTATGATCTGGAATTGAAATGAAAGCAGTGATGTCACATGACCCTGAATCCATCATGAAAATCCAGAATTAGTAAATATTAAATACTTCCAATAATTCGCTGTATGGATCAATTATAACAAATTTAGTATAGGAGAAAAGGAAATTAATCATAGAACAGACAGCGCCTGGGGTAGTTTTTCCCAACCCCGTACATTGCTATAAAACCGAAACATTAACCATAAAACTCATGTTCTTACCCTCGCCAAATCAAAACTTTCATATGGATATCATCTATGGCGCCAGATCCACTCAGAAATATTTAAACTGTTTGCTGTATACAAACCGCTTTCTATGATTAATGGTTAAAATAGATTGGAGTGCGTGAAGCCTGTGGGCCTTGACGAAGACCATACTTCTTTGAACATTGTGGACTGGCGCTACACAATCACAAGCATTCATTGACCGAAATGCCGGTACTACTATTGGTTGAAATTTATAATATTTTCTCTTAAAAGCATTTTCCAGGAAAATACGTTTTTCAAGTTCAGTAGATGTTATTGTTCTTTCCAGTATTGATGGAGATTTCCTTCCTAAACTTTTGTTTGAAGTGGTGTAAACGATCAGGATATTTATTATATTTTCTCTTCGAGTTACGTGTAATATCCATTTTCGTTGTTGCTCCTGTTGGAAGTACACAAGTGGTGTGATTTGTGTAATTTGATAGCGTTCTTTATGATTCTATTGCGCCAGTCCACAAGGTTCGAAGAAGTGTGATCTTCGCCAATATGTATAGTTTTCATGGTAATGTTTAATTATGTGGTTCATTGAGCTAATTGTCTGATGATGGTTGCATTTATTCACCTTGGTATTGCTATGAAGATAGATCTACTGATGTCTTCCAGTATTTCGCCACTGTCGTATCTTTTGTTTATTATTTCAGTGATTTTCTCGAAGATGAAATCGTAACGGATTTAACTTCTGTGATAAATAAAGTGCTGAAAATCTATTGGCCAGATAGACTTCTCGAAATCAGGTTAAATGATTAAATATAATATTTTTTATAAACACCTTTTTGGTCAGTCAGGGAATTTTCCAGTAAACCTTTTTATATTCAGTTATAATGTACTATTCAAATTCTTCGAAATCTGAGTGTGCACCTCGAATATTGTTATAGAATTATCTTCACATGGCATTATTTATTTTAGTTTAGCTTTGTTAGACTCTAGAAAGTATTGAAGTGTCTCCTTTAAGGATGCAAATCTCCTCGCAAACGAAGGGGTCTTCGAGACGAGGTACAATGCAAAGGTCAAATAAAATATAGATAAAGATAAGTAAGAAAGAAAAAAATTCAGGTTGTTGCTTGGTTTGTCGCCAGACGTGAATTCCAAACTCAAGAAATGCGGGCAATTAGCGACTGGAAAGCAAACAACTCTCTTTGGAATAGCAAAGAAGGATTTACGAACAAGAATAAGGAATTAACCAACCTTTGTAGAAACGGACGCACATTCCGAAAGTTAGAAAATATTAAAGACAAAAGTAATACCTAAAGTCGATAAGAATGTGTCTATTGAGGCTCCAACCAGCCGATAATACACCAATTTTTTAAGAGGTCTGAAGAATTCTTATTTTCCAGCGACTGAAAAATAAAACAAGGTCAAGCAGCATTTCTTTATGTGCCCTGTCCTCACAGGTCATAGGCGATCATGGCTCTCTACAACTTCCTGTCCTTTAAAGGTCTTCATAAATTTTATCTTTTTCTTACCTCTTCTAAACCCAGTTCCGTCATCCATTTACTCAAGCTCACGAAGTATGACATGCGTTGTCTTCCTCTATCCCTCTTGCTTTTAGACTATCCTGGGAGTATCAAATTTTCCAAGCCATCTTTCCTCATTATGTGACCTAGAAAATTTGACTGTCTCTTCCTGATGTTAAGTATAACTTTCCTAAGCTTCTTAATTTTCTCCTTAAAACATAACCTAGGACCGGTTCCCGTATGATCGCCAAGGTTAAGCAACGTGGAACCTGATCAGTACCTACACGGTGACTGCTTGTGAATATCAGGTGCTGTAAGTTTGGATGTGTCGGTGATGTAATGTCTAATTGTTGGAATTGTTAATCGAAGATTCGAGTTCCAATTCCAGTTGGGTTCGTTATATTCACTTACGCGGAAATACCCCTGGGAAAGATATGAATACACCAATTATCCACCAGCTATATGTTAATTAGTAAGACTTGTGTCACTACACCATTATTATTTCCAAAAATAAAATAAAATTCTTTCCGGAATATTTAGATTTCGGCATTAAAGTGTGGTCCGAATATCTTGTCACCCTAACCCATTCTTCCAAACTGTAGGAGCTCGTGTCAGCCATCTGAAATAGAAAATTATATTATGTAAGGGTGACAAGATTTTCCGACCATCATGTAGAAATTGATTCAAGAAGGAATGTGAACACAAAAGTTATGTTGGAACTTGAACTCGTCTCGTCGACTTCACGTTCTGCGCCGAAAACCGTTACGCTAGCCGTGTATATAGCATTCTGTAAAAAAAAAAGAAAAAATTTAGTGGGTTTACAATCAGACCTAGCAGAGAAAATCACTCCTCAATTAAATACGCTTTTCGGCCAAATCACATTGAGATGCCGGTTCCCGTACGGTCACCGAAGTTAAGCAACCTTGAGCTTGGCCAGTACCTAGATGGATGACCGCTTGGGAATGCCAGGTGCAGTAAACTTGGTTGTGAGAATGGTGTAATGGATAATGGCTCGGAATTGTTATTCGGAAAGCCGAGTTCCAATTCCAATTGGGTTCGTTATATTCACTTACGCGCAAAGGTATGACTCCACCACTTCTCCACGACTTCCTGTCCTTACGCGCAAATACCCTTGGGACAGATATCAATCCACCTAATCTCCCCACAGTTATGGGTTAATTAGTATTACTTGTACCAGTAAAATCCTTATTATCTCCAAAAATCTTACAGTCTAAAAGCGTTTTATGGATTTAAATAACCTGCAAAGTGTTGATAAACTGTGAAAATCAAATAAAAATAAATAAATACAGAAATTAAATATATTCGGTATTGAGTCGAGGGGCCACTTTGTGATATCAACCATTGATTGTTAAACTATTCAAAATATCATGTCATTTATTTTCAGTCATAATTTATTTAAGTAAAATGTTAAAATTCATGTGAAAATTTAGCCGGTGTTATTGTAATCTATAAAAGGGATATTCTCAGAGATGGACACATCTGTATGTGAAATGCAAATGTGTATTTTGTTTTGAGGATATATAAAGAAAAATCAAGGCAAAATATTATAGAAGATAACAAAAATTTAATTTCTCGCTTCCTGATTTACGAACATGTCATATATACAATAATTGACAATCGTTAGTCAAAGTGGTTATAAAAAGTGGGAGGAATTATTTTCCCTCTTCCACATTTTTGGATATACGTTTTTATATCGAATAATCGAAAATGAATATTCAGTGGAGGCTGTAAAAGATTGGAGAAATTTAATTTCACTTTTCCAGATTTTTAGATGTATATTTCGTATATTCAAAGATCGACAATTTATATTCAGACTATAAGTTAGAAAAGGTTAGAAAAATTTAAATTCACTCCTCCGGATTTTTGGATGTACAAGGTAACAAAAAACGTTCTGTCCGTTTTTTGATTAGTCATTGAATGAAGTTGAAATATATACGAAATACGTGTAGCAATTGTTTTCAAATTCGGACAGCCGGAAGTAGGAACATCAGACGTTATAAAAAACATGCGCACCGTGCCCGGCCAGCAGTTTTAAGCCGGACAGCTGTGAGAAGAATGGAAGTGTCTAGCTAGACTAGAGGTCTCGTTCGGGGCTGTTTGCTTTACGACACCAAAGTGGGCTTATCAGCAGCTGCATCAAGTCGCCGCATATGTCAAGCGTTTGGGGATAGTGCTATGGATGAGATGTACTGCAAGACGTTGGTTTCTAAAATTCAAGTAGGGAGATTTGTCTCTCCATGATGTGCCTCGCAGTCGACGACCACATGTCTTGAATGGCGGAGTCCTGAAGACAGCCATTGAAGAGTACAGTAGTCTAACGTGTGGTGAACTTGCAAGACAGTTCAACGTTTCCGATGAAACAGGCTTCACCTGCACCGCCTAGGTAAGACGTAACAAACTGAGAAAGTGGGTTCCGCAAACGCTGGCGGTCCACAAGGGACAACGAGAGGCAGCCTGCATATCGCTGCTTTTTCGCCACCGTACCGCATCCTTATTCAATCGAGTGTTTACCAGTGATGAAAAGTGGGTTCTGTACGAAACTCCCAAGCGTTCCAGACATTGGTTGTCTCAGGATGCTTTCCCTCACACCGCAAGACCGCCTATGCACATACGCAAGATTATGCTTTGTGTCTGGTAGGCAGGTCGTCATGTGGTTCATTATGAACTGCTACCAACGGGCCAAACGGTCACTGGAGACCTATACCCGCAGCAATTGAAACGTGTGCAACAGGCATTGCGCCAGAAGGAGACAGCACTGGTGAATCGCAAAGGTGTGCTTTTCCTCCATGACAGCGCCAGGCCGCATGTCGCGCGAGTGGTCAGGGATACCATACGGCAACTTGGGTGGGAGACTTTGCACCATCCACCTTATTCACCTGACCTTGCGCCATCCGATTACCACCTCTTCCACTCCCTGGATAATCATCTTCGTGGGAAATCCTTCACCAATGAAGCAGACTTGCGCAAAGCCCTCACGCACTTCTTTGCGTCAGAGTTCTACCGCAAGGGCATTGAACAGCTGGAGACACGCTGGCAAAAGGTGCTGGATGCCGATGGCGATTACTTCGAAGACTAAATATAAGTTACACATACTGTGAATCGTTTTCTTTTTTTTTTCCTTTAAAAACAGACAGAACTTTTTTGGTTACCTTGTATATTCCGAATATCCAATAATCGATAAATAATATTCTTACTATAGGTTATAAATGGTTGGAGAAATTTATTTTCACTATTCCGGATTTTTGGAATTATATTTCGTATATCCAATAGTCGACAATTAATATTCCGATTATAAGCTATAAAAGTTTTTGATAAATTTAAAATCACTCTTTCGTATTTTGGGATCTATATTTCGTATATCCAATAATCGAGAATTAGTATTCAGACTATATGTTATCAAAGTTTAGAAAAATTTAAATTCACTCTTCCGGATCTTTGGATGTATATTTCGTATATCCAATAATCGACAATTAATATTCCGACTATAACATATAAAAGGGTTTGAGAAATTTAAATTCCAGATTTTGGATATATGTTATGCATAATCAATAATGAATAATCAATATTCAAAGAAAAGGTTAAAATCGGATAAGAAATTTAATTTAATTCTTCCGTATTTAGGAATGTTTCTCATGTGCAATAATTGACAATCTGTATTCAGATTACAAAAGTTGGAAAAATTTTATTTCACTTCCCCAGATTCCTTGATTTCTTTGTTGAACATGTAAATATTTGATTTCTGGAAATTTATCTTTTAAATTTATTCTTGACAATGAAAACGAACACACAAACGCGCGCGCACACACACACACACACACAAAACATTATCGAATGAGAAAAGACTTTTTCTTTTAAGTTATATGTCCCTTCAGGACGTAGGCGATCATGGCTCTCCACCTCCCCCTATCCCGTGTAGCTCTCAATACGTGTTGTCCCTTTGCTACTTCTTCCAGACACTGTTCTGTCATCCACTTGCTATGTATGTCTCTCGTTGCATTCCCTTGTCTCTCTTTCCGGCTGTTCGACCTGTGAGTATCAGTTTCTCCAAGCCCTCCTTTCTCAGTGCGTGTCCCAGAAATTTCATCTGCCTCTTAATGGTGTTAAGTAAACAACAACGCTTAAAATACGTTGAAAATTGTCAGCGACTGATAACGTTAATTTTACGCATGGTCTATAAGCCTAAAAAATTGTCCCGCAAGTGCTTTGTCCCTGCACTAATGGCACTAAAAGGTTTTCCCTGCGGATAACACATCAGATCGATGACAGCAAGCGTGCTTGTTTTTCATTGTGATTTCTGCTCTGCTGTGACAACGAGAATTAGGTTAGTATATTCAATAATGATTATTCTTTGGAGCGGGTTCCTTATAAAAGACAAGAGAAATTTGATTTCATTCGACCAGATTTTCGGATATGTTTCGTGTATGAAATAATAATCTAGAATCAATATCTTGAGATAAGCTTGTAAAAAGGCGGGAGACGATTTATTACACTTTTCCGGATTTTTAAATTTTATTTTTAATATGTAAATTCAAAATCTAGAATGCCAATTTGAGAGCAATGGCTATCAATCTAGATGCCAGTCAGTTCTGTGCCGTGCGTGATACACTCATAGGCGATCATGTATCTTTCGATTCATGACCGACGAGGCAGATTTTTTTCCCGCAGTAGGTTGCCATTTCTTTCTGCGGTAGACCAGTTGCCATACAAGGCTATAGAACCCGGTCTGTCCTGCTATTTACCCATACCTGGGGGAAGAAGAATTCATACCTTTCCCAAGGGTATTAGCACCTAAGTGAACGTAATGGATTCGACTGGAATTCGAACTCGGCTCTCCGATTCCTCAATCCGAGCCGCTATCCATTACTTCCTTGCAATCTAGATGAGCAAACTATTATTATTATTAGTAGTAGTAGGAGGAGTAGGAGTAGTAGTAGTAGTAGTAAATGAGATCAATATTCAAAGGTTTCCTCATCTTTATTAATAAGATAGTGATAGATTAAGGCTGCAAGACGCCGTTTAGTGCCAATTGTCGCTGAACAATTAGGGAGGTGTGAAATTTCAGAATCTTACCGAAATCCTCACAATGAACAAACCAATTTATTGCATCACTGAATGTGCCCATACGTATTTAGTAATCTATACGTAACTATTCAGAATTGCCGAAAAAGTTCAAAACGCCTGTTCAATTGAAAAAGTAGATTTTTCACGAAAAGGGAAATATTTTAGATTTTTTAGGCAGGAAGTACTTATAAAATATCATGCACAACACTAGAAACAGGATTTCAAGTATTTTGCTTCTACTTACATACAAATACGCACACACACACACACACACACACACACACACACATATATATATATATATATATATATATATATATATATATATATATATATATATATATATGATGCCTTTATAATTTTTTGTATCTATTTATGTTTATTGATTATATAATGTTCCGACGAAGTACGAAATCAAAGCAGGAAACTTCGAAATAAACATGCGTTAGTTCAAAAAATACATATTAATTCTTCTATATATGTATATATTTATATATATATATATATATATATATATATATATATATATATATATGTATATATATATATATATATATATATGTGTGTGTATATATATATATGTATATATTTATACATGTGTATATATAAATAATAGTATTTTTTACCAATACATGTTTTTCATATATATATATATATATATATATATATATATATATATATATATATGTATATATATGGACACGGACACACACACACGCATATATATATATATATATATATATATATATATATATATATATATATATATGTATGTAAGTATGGATATGTGTATATTTATTAATCAGTACATATATATATATATATATATATATATATATATATATATATATATATATATATATATATGCATATTTATGGTTGTGAACATATATATGCAGACAGGTATATATTTTTCATAATTTGCTTTTTTAACCAATATATTTTATATACAAAATATTTTTTTCGTTAAGAATATTTTATATATATGTGCGACTATGGTTGCGAAACTTGGCCTTGAATACATTAAAAGCGGTTCATATTTTTATGGTCTTTTACAAACAGAACACACAACAATGTTGAACGTGTACATATTCCAATGAGAAGAAAATCCTGGATTTAAACCGACTCTCCGGAAATTATCAAGTTACCGTATATTTCCACTTATAAGGCCTATAGATAAGGCGAGACCCAAAATCTAGATAAAATTTCGTGATTTTATCTGATATCCGTAGTATAAAACGACCGGCTGGCACCAATATGACACAACTGCAAATGACGATGCTTTTGATCACCTCTTTGCATCAGACAGTGATGATCATATAATTGTGAAGGGTTTTAATTATATATGCTGGTTTGTTTTGTTTTTTATTTTGTCATGAGAAGATTTTATGGCATCTTCAATGTTTCATTGATTAATACCACAAAATACTGTATAATGCATGTTATTGAAATATAAAGTTTGCATGTTTTACTAAATGTTGTTATTTAACACCAGAACGACAATGAATTTTAATTAGAAATATAGATTCTATGTTATCAAAAGTGTTGTTATTTAAAACTACTATGAGAAATAATGATTGGTGTGAACACACCTATAGCTTTACAAATCAAGAACGAAAGATTTATTTATATTATATACATTGTTCGAATTCTTGTCTTCATCTTTATTGCCATATTCACGACATTTTGGCCGTTGTACGCTCCGGTTTTCTTCAGATGATTGGAATTTCTAACTGAACCCTTTATTTCGTTCACCGGGGTAGAGTGTACATCGGCCGAAACGTCGTGAATATGACAACAAAGATGAGGATAACAGTCCGAACAATGTAAATAATATAAATATGTACAATACCTCATCTCAGAAATGTAGACAGACAACGAAAGATTTGATTACGTTACTTGTGCGTGTTGCTCGGCGAAACCTTTGCAAATTGTTGTGTAATCGTCTCTTGAATATTGCATTTTAATTTGAAATCAAGAAGTAAAAGTAGTTTTATAATATTTATACTCGGAGTACAGCATTATAACGTGAATTGTTTTAACTAGAATTATTTACATTGGTAGTTACCATACCGAGGCAGTTGTTGACCTACCGCGATCCATGGTGCAAAAATACTAGCCGACTTACGAGTGCCGATACATTACAGGATTTAAGGTTTACTTTTTGTAACAACTGTATTAGACCACGCCCTATTTAGTTGGAGGGGGGTAATTTTAAGATTTAAGGGTATACGTGAAAATATACGGTATATGTTAATTAATTTGCAATTATATTGCGTTATTTAACATTTTATTATTTACACATGTTTAGTTAAACAGCAACAAAATTTCCTTAGGTAAATTTTTTGTGATTTTATCTGATATCCGTTGTATAAGACTGAGACACATATGACAAAACTGTAAATGATGATGCTTATGATGAGCTCTTTGCATCAGATTGTGATGATCATAGTGATTTTGAAATATTTTAATTATGATGTGGTTGTCTTATGTTTTTTATTCTTTTATGACAAATAAAGCTTTTATGGTGTCTTAAAAGTTTTGTTGCTTACCACCGCAAAAAAAAGATTCCGTATAATGTATGTTATTGAAAAATAAAATTTGCATGTTATACTAAAAGTTTTTTTTTTTAGTTTTTTTTTTAAGCTTATCACCCCAAGCAAGGCTGGAAGCCACTAGCACGCAAGGGGTTACAGAAGGTTTGGAGGAAGAGCAGATAGGAGTGGTAAAGGAGAGGGTGTGGAGAAAGATAGTGGATCGATCAAGGCAAGGGGGTTACAGAAGATTTGGAGCGAGAGCAGATAGGAATGAAAGGATGTGGAGAAGGGAAGTGGATAGATCAAGGCAACTGGAGATGTAGATTGACGTTACACTTAAATAGTTGGAGATTGTATTTGTCAGGGAAACAGAAATAAGGAAGGGAGTTCCACAGGCGAGATGTGCGAGACATGAAGCTATTGGAGTAGAAGAGACGTCTACATCTAACAGTTTCAACGGTGAAGGGGTAGGAACGGGATGCCAGTCTCGTAGGACGTTTAATTCATGAGGCCTAGGAACCAGCGAAAGCAGCTCATCGGAGCAATTACCGTGAAAGTATTTGTAAAAAAGACAGAGTGAGGCAACGTCGCGTCTGTGATGGAGCGACTGCAGACGAGATGACAGATCAGGGCCAATTACATTGCATATCCGTCTCTGGATCTTATCAAGAACCCTGAGGCAAACAGCAGGGGCTCCAGACCATATATGGCAGCAATACTCCATGCAAGGGCGAATGGTCGATTTATAGATTTGGAGGATCGATTCCGGGGAGAAAGATTTCCTGGCTCGGCACAGGGAGCCTTGTCATACTAAATGCTGTTATTAATTAAAACCGCAAAGATAATGAATTTTAATTTCAAATATAGATTGCATGTTATCCTAAATGTTCTTATTTAACAGTACTATGAGAAATAATAACTGGAGTGAACACACGCATAGCTCTACAAATCAAGAAGAAAAGATTTGTTTACGTTACTTTGTACTTATGCCTTTTGCTCAGCGAAACTTTGCAAGTTGTTGTGTAATCGTCTCTTGAATATTGCATTTTAATGCGAAATCAAGAAGCAAAAGTAGCTTTATTGCATTTATAACTGTAGTACAGCTTTATAATGTGAATTGTTTGAACTAGAAATACTTATAGCAGTAGTAACCGTACCGAGGCAGTTTTTAACCGACCGCGCTCCATGGCGCAAGCATACTAGACTACTTACCAGGCCGATACACCGCAGGATTTAAGGTTTAGCTTTTTGTAATTGCTGTATTAGGCGACCTCCTATTTCGGGGAGATAATTTTTCAGATTTAAAAGTCGCCTTATACACGTAAAAATATGCGATATTTCATTCCGAATATCTCCATTGTACATTTTTTCAATTATTTTATTTTTAAATTGATTGCACTAGTTTGAACTGTCAGCCAATCTCTTTCTTTTCCCAAATATAGATCGCTTTTTAAATTTAATTTTTGTCCGTGGACGAGATTAAGGGGAACGCACTATAATGAAGGTGATTTCACCAAAGGACTTAAAAAAATTTTAAAAGTGGAAGTGTCGTTGGGGTAAGTTCATGAGCGTCTACCTAGTCTACAAAAAAAAAGTTGTAAGAACATAAGAAAAATTATTAAAACATCTATATAAAATGTCCCTTGTCTGCCATATTAAACGAAACATCCATAAAAGGAGTATTCTTGCCCAAATACATACATACAAACATATATATATATCTATATATATTATGAAATGGTTAATTACGACAATTATTGTAATCCTTAATGGGAACCATCAATTGATCTGAGGTGCTGTTAACTATTCAGCAACAAGGGAGTGTCTGGTTAAATCCGAATTACTGTTTATAAACATACACCTTCGACGACTTTTCTCGAACGATCATATATCGAAATATATATTAACATAAACAATGACAACATATAATGAAATGGATTAAACCCGGCAATTATTTAATATATTTTTCGTTTATACGTTATTTTTAAAGATATAATTTATTTAAGTAAATGCTGCTTTTTTTTTTAATTAAACATTATTATTTACATTAACCCCGACTTGATGTCATACAGCCACAATATATATATATATATATATATATATATATATATATATATATATATATATGAAGAAATATAGTCTTAAGGTGTGCTATATTTATGGGATAAAGTGCTAAATATCAGAGATAGAGCGTGTGTAAATATAAAAGTGAACATAGAAGTCAACACTTAGAGGCGACAGTCTGTTTCATGCTAGGCGCAATCGTCAGGATATATATATATATATATATATATATATATATATATATATATATATATATATATGTATGTATGTATGTATGTATGTAGATAGATAGATATAGATATATAGAGAGAGACATATATATATGTATATAGAGAGAGAGAAAGAGAGATAGAGAGAGATTACTTGAACAGCATTTATTTCCTTTATATAAGTTGTATTAAAAGTAAGCGGCGTTCTTTGTTATGTATTTTTATTAGTACTCCCCTCCCGCCTTCTGACGAGGTGAATGGCATCAAAAATGAGGCTGTATAAATATTCCCCAGATTCTAAACGCTTTCGACTTTTAGAAGCGATTGCAAAGAAATATTTGTTTTGCTAAAAATGCGTTTAGAGCTATAAATCATTTTTGGCGTCATGTTACACATTCGGTTCAAATCTCACAACGTCTTTTGGTAGCTTTTTCGCACGTCTATTTTTATCCATTAATTAAATATAAGAAGCTCAATATTTATTAATTAAACATACGAAGCCGAATATATCCATCATGATACCCAGTTTGATAAGTGTATACCAAACACATGCGAGCAGCCAAATATCTGCAACCTGGTGACCAGTTTTTCATAAAAACAGTGCATCGCCTTACAGTTAGAAATGTCTTCAGGTCGGGTAACCCAGTCCGCTCAGACGGTTTCCGATTAAGGATACCCCTAAGTATCTAGATGTGATTTTCGGGTCGCCTTAGTTGCCTCATCCGTTAAACTTTAAAAAAAATTTCAAACAACTCTTTGACACTCGGCTATGATATTTGCCCACTACTCCTGCCCATGAACAGAGATGCATAGTGCGTCAAGCCCCGAGAGACATGTCCAACTTGTTAACATCATGCAACTTCATCAAGTCAAAACATCAACATGTTGAAGCCGCCAACCAATTAAATCAGAAGACATCAGATTCATTTTTGGTTTTGCAAGAGGCCATTATTATTATTATTATTATTATTAAGCAAAACAATTGATGTAACACTTTGAATTTTTCGCAAAACTGAAAGAAGAGCGCGATTTAACAAAAAAAAATGTTTAGCAATATTTCGACAGTATGTCGGTCTTATTCAAGCTCGGTTTAACAATTCCATACAAGTACAAAAAATATATTTTAAAAATACAGGTCTCTGTACAAACGTCACTTGTCTTGAGAAAAAAAAACGATGGTACTGGTAATAAAATCGACAGAACAATCGGAAAATTTCAAGATGATCATACCCCATCATGTAACTCACATTTCAGTTGCATTCCATTCACGCTGGCTACGTCTTAGTCGTTTTGTCGCGTTGGTTACCAGTAAAACCGTTTTTCTCAAGACAAGTGACATTTGTACGAAGACTTACATTTTTTATACTTGTATGTATTTTTTTAACATAACTTGAAGATAAACATACTGTTGAAATATGGTTAAACTTTGTTGTACAGTGTTTCATTTCTTTTATTAAATTGCGCTCTTTTCCGAGTGTATTATTATTATTATTATTATTATTATTATTTATTTATTTATTTATTTATTTATTTTCTTTCTGGTGTATACTTATTTCTGAAAAAAAATAAAAACCTAAGATCACACATATTTTACATAGATTAAGCCCTTCGTAAGCTGTGACCTATGCCGGAGATTACAATTTTTGGTATTTCTTTAAGGCATAGGCTACCAGGCATCCCTTCCATGAGACTATCGAAACCTTTTCTAATCAAAAAGAGGTCTCCAACTACAACTGGATTTGTTGATGTCCTCAGGTGCCATGTTTTGGGGATTTCGATTTCAAGATCCGTGTACTTTGATAGATTTTTGAAGGCATTATAGTCTATTATAAAATTATTATTATTATTATTATTATTATTATTATTATTATTATTATTATTATTATTATTATTATTTCCTTTGATTTCTGGTGTGTACACATTTCTTTCCGGGTCCCACCCAGAGACATAAGGTCAGAAATAATATCATGATATTTTCCACTAACCAATTAAGAAAACAAAACAAAACAAAAACACAAAAACACACATATTTTACAATAGATAAAGCCCTTCGTAAGGTGTGTGCTGTACTCGTGAGAACAATTTTTTTTATTTCTTAAAGGCATGGGCTTCCAGGAATCCCTTCAATGAGTCTACTTGGACCTTTTCCAACCAATTCGAAGGCTCCGACTACAAGAGGGATTGTTTATGTTCTTATGAGCCACATTTTTTAGATTTCGATTTCATTATTATTATTATCATTATTATTATTATTATTATTATTACTACTACTACTACTACTACTACTACTACTACTACTACTACTACTACTATTGACAGCATATCGTGTTTGGTTGATAGTAAGAAGCTTATATTCAGGTTACTAGTCATTAGTTAAGAAAATAAGGCAATAATTTCTTCTTTCCACCGAGAGGTTATAACCAATATTTTCTGAAGTACCCTCGCTGTTCCGAGCGGGCAATGTTTTTTTAATGGCTCTATTTCCAAAACCAAATTCAATATCGACAAGATTTTGCCATGTTTCTTATACAACATCCCAGTGCTTCAATAATCACTCGTACCGTAATTACTGTTTTTGCTAGTTTTTCCCAAACTTTCAGTATTCCATACTTTAAAACATTGTAGCTGTCGATCTTTAGTTATTTGCTTTCAGACCTCATATCAAATGGACAGGAGACAGGAGAAAAAAATATTACCAGCAATAAAAATTTTGTCGGCATTAAATAACCCATTGAGGTGTCTGTATGCCGTAAAACAAAACAAACCAAACCAATTACTTAGGGTGAGTGAAGGATGTGATATTTTGTGGTTTCACTTAAACAAAATACAACTTTAATAAACTTGTTAAATAATTAAATATACAAAACTATTCCCGGGATATGTGTCGTGCTTGCTAAACCTATTTTTTTATTTCCAGGAGAGATGATGCACCAGGAATGCTATTTTTTGTTCTAGAACTCCATTCTTTATCAGACCCAAAGCTCCAAGCACAACAGGAATAGTTTTTTTTTAATTTTTAAATGCCACATATTCACATTATTTCCATTTCCATGTTTTTGTATTTCCTTATTTTTTCAAAAGGCTTCGCAGAGAGGTTTTTATATTTTGGTACGCTAATGTCAATCAGTGTGCAAACTTTTTTCTTTTCTGCCGTTTGCTTGAATTGTCTAAATGCAGATAAATATTTTATTTGGTTTGGTCTGGTCTGTTTTACGGCATATCAACATCAATGGGTTATTTAATGCCGACAACATTTTCATTTCTGGTATTTTTTTTTAATGTATAGATGGTAATATTTTTTTTTTAAATGTATTGTTGGTAATAATTCTTTCTTCAAATATTTATTGCTGGTAATATTTTTTTACAAAGTATTTCTGATACTAAAACCTATTTTTACACTTTCATAGTGTTTTGATCTCAGTTTGGGAGGTAACTATTTGCCCATAGCTGGGACGCAAACAGGTGCTACCACTCCGGGTCAGGTTGGACCTGGGAACACCAGCAATTAAGAGGTGGTTCCATGCTCCTCAAAACCTCCTGATCAAAGGCCTTGCTGTTGGACGTAGTTTATTATCTTACCCAGAAGGCGGATGAAGTTTATCGTCATGCCCAGAATGTATAGATTATTAATATGACTAAGGGAATTAATCACTCATATATTTACTGACTTAAGTTGATTTACCTCCCTTCCTACTACCGATGGGACAGGAAATATATAAATAAATACTAAGGAAATATATAAATATATACCAAGGAAATATATAAATAAATATACATTGCTAATTATTGTATTATTTTAGATTTTATTATAATTATTATAATAATAATAATTATTATTATTATTTACAGCATATGTCGTGATTTTGGTAAGAGGTTTATTTTCAGGTCACCACTTTCGACTTAAAAAAATAAAGCGATAAATTCTTCTTTCCACCGACAGGCTATATCCAATACTTTACGAATTAGCATCGCTGATTCATGAGGGCAATATTTTTTGCAATGGCTCTATTTCCAAAACAAGATTTTTCCGCGTTTCTTCCCTTCACTTTGCTCTTCGCCAAACACTTTGCTGCCACATTTTCATGACACTTGTCGCTACATTTAAATCATTACTTTTTATTCAACTGCCAACGAATAATGGCAGCAACTTTATCATGCCTCCATTTTTTGAGCTATGCACTTACATTCTGATATAATTTGACTGATAGTTGCATCTCTCTACCTAGATAGCCGACATAATGCTGAAGTACCGAGTTTATCCACATTCACATTTACCCAGTTGATCTGGGTAATTAGTTTTTACTGCTTATTGTTGTCTGTATCGGAAAATCCCACACCTTTTTTACTAGGATATTTTCTATCAAGTTATTCTCTTTTGTCACCACATGTTCACAATACTTGTCACTGAATTCAATATATATATATATATATATATATATATATATATATATATATATATATATATATATATATATATATATCAAACCATTAACTTTTACCTAACTTTCAAGTAATAATAGCAAATTTATTAAGACTCAATTTCTTATACGCATTCTGAGCCATACACTTACATTCTGATACAATATGACTGACAGTCTTATCTCCCTCCCAACACATCCTACATAACGCTAAACGCTGACCTTATCTTTTTCATCTGCATTTGTTTTACTGGCAGCAACGTTATCATGTCTCCATTTCTTAAACACATTCTGAGCTATACACTGACATTCTGATACAATTTGATAAATAGTCTCAAATCTCTCTCTCTAGATAGCCCACATAACGCTGAGTACTGAGTTTGTCAACATTCACCTTTACCTAGTTTGTTTAATTATTTTTTACGGCTTATCAATCCTTTGAAGGTTATTTGAATCCAGAAAATATTTCTAGATTCTGATAATTTATTGGAGATAATAATGATTTAATAATACAAATCCTTCTATTTAATCCATAGCTGGGGCAAGAAAATGTTGATTCATACCTTTCCCAATGGTATTTGCGCGTAAGTGAGTATAACAAACCATGGCTGGAATTGGGACTCGGCTCTCTGATTTTCATTTCTGAGCCATTATCCATTATGCCATCCGCACATCCCAGCTTACAGTACCTGATATTCCGAAGCGGGCACCCATCTAGGCAGTGACTATGTTCAACGTTGTTTACCTTCGGAGATTGTACGGGAACTGGTCTTTCAACATGATATGGCCGTAAGACTTCCTAGTTTATCCGAAACGTCTGGCCCTGAAATAGAAACACAACATAGATAAGGAATTATTATTATTATTATTATTATTATTATTATTATTATTATTATTATTATTATTGTTGCTGTTATTATTATTATTGTTATTATTATTATTATTATTTAGTTACTTAGTCATTTTTATTTAAAGAATTTGCGTCTTCATATCAGATGTCTGATGTTTATCGCATGTCTCCTCAAATTTCAGGACCTTCCTCAGTATCATCGTAAAGTTCTACTCTGGACAGTAACAACTATTTCTCGGTCTAATAATTCATCAAATCTGCGGTTTTATTTTTCACTGATTCAAGTGAGCTAAATTTCAAATTCCACACTCTTCATAGCTGCCGATCAAAATCCTGGTACATTTTTCATTTTTTTTTTTTTTTCGTTTGATTTATTTACATATACTTTCATATATGATATTGTATTCGTATATGAATACAAGTATGTTTCTGTGGTTACGTCTGAAAAGATTATTCTATTCATATATATATATATATATATATATATATATATATATATATATATATATATATATATATTGTCTAAGAAAATCTAATTAAGAAAGTCTGTTTTTTCTGTGTACAAACGGTCTCAATGACATAAAAGACCCTTAAATTTTGTAAAAAGGGATCTCACGTTTTGCTATTTCCCTCGCACCTGTGTTTCGAAGACCGTTCCACCATCCCCTTTCTACCCGTAATGGCAGACATATCTCGGGTGTCTCAGCTGAGTAATGAGATTTACAGTTGCCACACCAAAAGCGCGCAGACTCTTGCAAATGAACCTTATAACATTTCAACCCAACATCAGTCTTTCATTTACTAATGGAAATGGTTTCACGTCCCCAATTCACAAATCCTTTGCCTGATCGAAAAGAAGACAGGAAGTGCATATACTTACATATACAAAAGTTCAGGCCTAAGAATATCTATAGCATTCTCTCTCACTCTCCCATATATATATATATATATATATATATATATATATATATATATATATATATATAGGGTGCGATGGGTAAATTGTCGCCATTTTAATTTCGCGCATGCGCGTTGTTTGTTTTTTATTCTTTCGACTGTTCGGTATAAGGGTCAGTTGGGCACTGTCTGTGAGAAAACGAGCACTATGACGTATTCACTCCGCCAGAAATTTGGAAACGGCATGCTGTACTGCTTGGCATTCACGCCGGGAGCTTCAATACGAACGTTTCAGAGTGTGTATGTAACATGGTGTTCCTAAATTCTGGACATATCTCATTAACCATTTTTTAAAACTCCATAGATTAAACATGGTTTTGTCGAAAGAAGAAAGAATTGACTTCTTTTTCTTCTGGCAAAGAGTGGACATTTCCGCATATTATTAAATGAATTAATTTTCCTTGTGTTTTTCGATGTTAAACATTCTCGATGTTAAACATTCTCTTTTTTCTGTGGCACTGAAAAAAAAGAGAATGTTTAACATCGAGAATGTTTAAAATCGAAAAACATAAGGAAAATTAATTCATTTTAATAATATGTGGAAATATCCACTCTTTGCCTGAAGAAGATCGCGGGACTCGAAACACGTGTTGCAAAATTATGTAAAATAAAACATAATATATATATTTTAAAATAATAATAATATATATATTTTAAAAAATAAAATATATATATATATATATATATATATATATATATATAAATTAAACTTAAAAGAAGAGGAATATATATATATATATATATATATATATATATAGAGAGAGAGAGAGAGAGAGAGAGAGAGAGAGAAAGAGCGAGAGAGTGGTGTGTGTCTAAAAATATATGTAAAAAGATTATGAATAAAGACAAAAAATTAATAGTTGGCCTCTCATATCCACGACGCCACCCTGTGGTTTATACTGAAACTATGCTGAACGGACCTTAGCTACACTCTCTGGGAGGGACCGCATAATCTGGCGTGACCAATAGTCTGAACAAGGCCAGCACACCCAAGCCCTCGGTCACGATGACTTGTGACTTCGTGCTAGCACAACCATCGACGCTTCCTAAAATAGTTCCGTCTATCCAATTTCACAAACAAGGCTTCAGTCGACCAGTGGTATGGTTTTTAGGCACTTTTAAGCACTTTCCACACGTTCAGATCGCCTCCCCACCAGACAGCTAACATCAAGAAATAACCTTTCTGACAAATCGAATATGTTGAGATTTGAACATGGGTTTCATGGTGGCAAAGCAAACGTTCTATCCACCTGACCATCAAAGACAACTGGAATAAAAGCAAAGGGAAAACTTATCTTAAGGTAAAGCTCATTTTACCTTCAATCAAAAGAGAAATTAACTTACTTAAACGGAAAAATTCTAGAGAGTGCCGTTATCGAATCTTACCAAAATATAAATCTGCGCCTCAATTCTTTTTTAAATAATCTCATTTTTCTAAAAGAAATGCTCTTTACTCAAGCCAACATAGATGACTATAATTTTTATAATAACGGTTAAATTAAAAACCTTCCATTATTTAAAAAATATAATACGCAGTTTATTTCTTAAAGTAAAATAATATAAAAAATTCAACAATAAGAACATTTACTCACTTTCGTTTATTAGATATTAAATTATATCACTTAGCATCTTCCATAATTTACCTTGACTCTCAGTTAGCCTCAAGTATATATATGAGCGATTTTAATTTTAAAATTCTTTAAAAATTAACATTTTTACTTCTTGTTGTAAAATAAAATCCTTATATTCGTTTTGATAATGTCCATCAAAGGAGTAACCGTGTCGGCTAAGCTAAGTTTCCTTTCTGTCTTAATTCATTTATCAGTCAGTTACGAGCCATGCGTGGTACACACGTAGGTGATCATGTATCGAAAGATACATGATCACTGACGAGGCAGATTTTTCCCGCAGCAGGTTGCCATTTCTTTCTGTGGTAGACCAATTGCCATCAATGGCTATAGAACCCGGTCTGTTCTGCTATTTACCCATAGCTGGTGGAGGAGGGAAGAAGATGATTCATATCTTTCTCAAATGTATTAGCACGTAAGTGAATGTAATGGATTCGACTAGAATTCGAACAAGGCTCTCTGATTACTCAACCCGAGCCACTATCCATTACTCTACATATATACGAAGTTTGAAAAAAAACTATCGTGATTGATGTATAGAGAGCCGCTTGACCTTGACCCTCGTGGACATACATTCTAAGTTATCACGCTATGTTTGTAGCAATGCTTGGAAGGGAAGTGGGTAGAGTGTGTTCGCCTCACAACACCAGAGAGGTTCCATCAATGATCATGGCCTGTGCAGCAAGTTTTGGACACATTTCCAAAGTCCGACAAGCAACATATTGCCCAGATCTCGCCCCTTTCTATTTTTTCTCATTCAAGAAATAAAATCCTACTTGAAAGGAACAATATTTCAAGACGTCAAGGAAATTCAAGAGAAATGCGTCAATCATTGGAAATGAGGCTGGATAACGTCTGTGGCTTCAAAAGGGGACTACTCCCAAGGAGATTAAGTGGCGAATTGATATGTGCTGTAGTTTTCTTTTCATAGCGACATTACCGTATATTTTGATCAGGCCTAGTATATATATATATATATATATATATATATATATATATATATATATATATATATATATGTGTGTGTGTGTGTGTGTGTGGATACAATTTATTACTCAATAACAGTAGAAAGCTGATCGCCTCTTTCAGTAGAAATTTATATAAATAACTTAACGTAAATATGTTCTGAAATTTCTACAAATATCAATACGTTCATAGCAATTTTATTGTGAAAATATTGACTTCCAAAAAATCTGACATTGCGTAGTTATTCTAAAGGGGATCAATTTAGTACTTAATGACAACAGAAAACTATTCCCCCACTTTATGTCCCGTAAAAATTTACATTAATATTTACTGTAAATATATCCTCAAAATTTGATCAATATCGTTTGCTTGATTTGATTTTTTTAGCAGCAGACTGTTCAATATCGTAATGTTAATACCAATTTAGTTTTATTGTGAAAACATTGACTTAAATAATAAAATCTGACATAGTTTGCTGATATCTTGTTAAACCGTACTAATAATGACCTAAAATTAAGGGCCTATCATAAATCTACTAATAAAAATGAGCTCTATTTCCATTATTCGAACTATTGTCCTCATCTTTGTTGCCATATTTATCACAATGTTTCGGCCTTTGTTACTTTCCGACCTTCTTCAGGAGGTTGGAATATCGACCTGAAACCTTTATTTCTCTCAGTGGGGCAGACTGTTCTACTCCCACGTGCCATGTCTAATAGATGTCAGTTATCAGTTATCTCCTGTTAATTCACCACTCCAAGTTCTCCACTGCCTTAACCAGGACACATGGCACAGTGAATAAAGGCGTTGGTTAGATCTAGTGACAGAACCCAAAGAGTTGTGAGTTCAATACCCGGTTTAAGAGGGATTACTTTGAAGGGGAAATCATGTAGTTTGTTGCTTGGAACTGAAAAAAATTGTTTGGGATACCAGCTCCGTTAATTTTCAAGCAGACCTCGTATACACACATATATATACATATATATATATAGTAAAAAGAAAGAATGGTAAGATATATAATCCGGTGTTCTTATTGATATTTTTATTTTTACAAAGTGTAAATTTACAGAGCATAAATATTATGAATTAACTGATTTAATAATATGGTTCCTTCGCTACACAGGAATTACCACGTTTCAAAAGCCGAAGTTAAAAACTTCAAATTTAGTTATATAATTAAATTAAAAGGAATTAGTTCTGTTTCATCTTCTAGCGAATTTTGGAATAACATTTTTAAATTTACTGATTTTTAAACGTACATACAATTCATAATTTTTTTGTTTCTAAGGATACAGAGAAATCCAATCATTTAGACAGGGGCGGTAGCATGTTCTTTTTTATTAACTATTGTTGTATCAATTATGAGTTACATTCGAAAAAGAGGTTACGTCTAGATAGGTAGGGGTGCATTTTTCAACGAATTATGACAGCCGTTCAACACATGTCTGTTTTTTTTATCAACGACACAAAGTTTTTCGGTATTTTCCCCCGTTAAATTGGTACTTGTATACATAAAGATTCTTTCTAGAAGGGGTATTTGGGTTAGAATACGTTATGTTGAACTACAATTTTAAAATATTATTTTTACTCTTAATTACTAATAGACTATATTTATTTTAAAACAAATAAATGTAATAGAATTACTAAATTTATTTAAAATTATTATTACATATCAAATATAAGTATGTATATTACCAGCGCCCATTTCATATAAATATATATATATATATAAATATAAAAGTGGACATGGAAGTCAGCACTTAGAGGCGACAGTCTGTTTCATGCTAGTGCAATCGACAGGCAACAGCACTTAGAAGCGACAGTCTGTTTCATGCTAGTGCAATCGTATATTTACACACGCTCTATCTCTGATATTGAGCACTTTATCCCATAAATATAGCACACTTTAAGACTATATTTCTTCATATATATATATATATATATATATATATATATATATATATATATATATATATATATATATATATATATCACATGCATTTCACCAGGACAATGACGCCTGCTCACAGCGCCCTGAGCATCCGACAGTTCCTGGGTGAGAAAATTCTCGCCGGACTGGAACAACCTCAATATTCACCTGATCTTGCTCCATGTGACTTTTTTCTTCTCCCAAAATAGATGATCAAGGAGACCCATTTTGAAGGCTTACGGGCCATCATTTACATTTATAAAAATTAATATTTAATTTGTTTTCCGTGATTGGCTATTATTTCAAACACTATATTTTATAGAATAAATTCACTTCTGAGTGTCGTTTTTTGTTAATTGAATCCCAGGCTTTTGAAAATTTCACTTTTGAGTCCTTCCTTTTTATTAAATTGATGCACACGCTTGGAAAAGATCAACTTCTCCTTTCTAAGGTCATGCCAATAATAAGATAACCCATCCGGACCGTCCAAATTATTTTTTTTTCATCAGAAAATAACACACCTTCTCTTTGCTTGTCCCAAGTCATATGAGCTTTGGCCCAACTGAAGCACTCTGACATATGATGCTGGGTCAAACTTGGAGTATTCATAATAATTCATTATCTCCAAATCGTCCAGCGTGAAACACCCAATTCCAAAGTTCGCTGGATCTTGGAACACGATGTGACGTCATTGGTTGCTTCTTTTTTGATCGATCTGACATCGCTGTCACTTAATTTCTTGCTTCTTCCGGCTCTTTTACTGGCTCCATATTATTCCGTCTTTGATAAAAAAAAGTTCTTAATAACCGTTTTTGAACGTTTAATACTAACGGCAATTTCTCTACTACTCAAATTTTCCTTTTTCAGTGCGATTATTTAACCTTTTTCAAATTCACTTAATTTTGTACTCAAAGGCATAGATTATGTCAATTTTGTTATGAGTAAATGCCGGTGAGTCATTAATAATAATTTATAAAACCTTAAGCGATACTTGATCTAAATTGTTTTAACTTGCAGTGCTCTTTTTTTTAAAAATAACCTTATAATTAGGTATCAATCGTTTTTCGACTTTTTCAATAATTTTACAATAAGTGATTTTCTACTCATAAAAATTATTTGAAACTTTCAGGTTATTAACATTATATAATAATATACAAAATATTAAAAAATTTATATCAATTGCTAAAGTTTAAAGATATAATTCAGCTGACTTTATAATTATGCACCACACTGTATATATATATATATATATATTAAGGCTGATATAGCAAGACTCTTCGGTAAAGCGAATTGAGTCCTGTTGGTCATTGTGTGTTTATCTAAAATAAATACGCTAAAATTCACGTACACCCCTTCCGTGCGCCGACTGACTAGCTTAGTGGTACAATTTCCGACTGACGCCAATTCAGTCGGGTTTTGATCCTAGCTAGAGGCAACCGGACGTCTAGCCACACTGAAGAGCTGTGATACAGCGAAACAGTCTGCCTGTGGTTTACAATAATTAATATATATATATATATATATATATATATATATATATATATATATATATATATATATTAAATTTAACAGACAATTTCGACTTAAATTATTATCGTGTTTTTCAATGTGCTTCGAAATTTAAATTGTAGATAAACTGTCGTAAGTTCTTTTTTTGTTTAAGTACTTTCGATTATGACAGTCACCATCAATAACTGAATGTTATCAGTACAGTAGACATGATTCTGTTGTCTACTTATTGGCCTATTATTGGGGAATGCTGGGATTCAAATTTACCCGAAATAACGCAATGCGTAAAAGGGTTTCACACTGAACTAGACCTCATTGAGTTATAATGTAAGTATATGTACACTTATTATTAATATTTTATACACGCTTTAAAACTCCCTCTCTTCGGCAGAATTGAGTCACTGTCAGTCACTGTGTGTCTATCTAAATCTAAAAATAAACACGCTAAAATTCACCTTCATCCCTGCCGTGCGCCGACGGCTTAGTGAGAGAAGTTCGACTGACGCAAATTCAGTCAGGTTTTGATCCTAGCTAGAGGCAACCGGACGTCTAGCCACACTGATGAGCTGTGAAACAGCGAAACAGTCTGTCTGTGGATGACAAAAATATATATATAATTTTTTTATAGGTGATTTTTATATATATATATATATATTTATATATTGTTTATAGGTGATTTTTATAAATACAAAATGCACAGTTTTTTAATTAAACTGTATTAATTACATTTACCGGCCTGAATTTTCGAGAAATTTCGTAGAAAATATTCGTTCTCCGACAGGAATCGAACCTGTATTCCTATACGGAAACCGTCATTTGATACGACGTGCTATACCATTTAGCTACAGAGAAGCTGAACAGAAAATATATTAAATAATTGTCGGACTTAATCCATTTCATTATATGTTGTCATTGTTTACATTAAGATACGTTTCCGGAGCAGATATGATCGATAGAGAAAAATCGTTGATGATTGTTTATCAAAAGTAATTGGAATTTTGCTAACCAGACTCTTCACTTAGCTCGTCAGATCAAATAACGGTTTCTGTATTAGAAACTAGTTTGATTCCTGTAGGAAAACGCATATTCTCATCGAATGTTCTCGAATATTCAGGCCAGTAAATCTAATTAATACTGTTTAATTAAAAACAGCATTTACTTAAAGAAATCGTATCTATAAAAATAACGTATAAACAGAAAATATATAAAATAATTGTCGGATTTAATCCATTTCATAATATATATATATATATATATATATATATATATATATATATATATATATATATATATATATATATATATATATATATATATATATTATATATATATATATATATTTATATATATATATATATGTATGTGTATGTGTGTGTGTGAGTGTGCATATATATATTTTAAAGGTAATAAATCCGTTGGTATATAATCTAAGTGGATTCTAGTAATATAAAATATTAAAATGATCCATAAAAAGATGTATTGATCACACAGAGTATATATATATATATATATATATATATATATATATATATATATATATATATATATATATTTAAAAGAGGTGTTATCATTTTATAGATACACTTCCCTTGCCCAATACCGTGTCTGACCAATAGTTATGATGAAATCATAAGTTGAAATGTTATGTGTATTTGACTAAAAATATATCGTATAAATTAAAGGGTTAAAATTATTAAAATTGAATAACTTACAAATGTTTTTTATTAAAAAAGATAGCAAGTACAACATTGCTTTTAAAAAAACGTTTTTAACGTTGAAGAAATTATATAAATATATATATATATATATATATATATATATATATGTATGTATATATATATATATATATATATATATATATATATATATATATATATATATATATATATATATATATTTGAAAGTTTCAATTGGGATTTTTGTCAGAGAACAGTATGAAATGTTTTTTTTTAATCCCAGAGGTATTATTAATGGATCCGAGGGTAATTAAAAAACGTGCAATCATGGAGAGATCTACAGGTGCATCCCACAATAACTTTCCTGTCGGTTATAAACAGTTTGTCATCCATTCAAATATGTTGAATGGCGATATACTGGTGTCTATTCACGTTTAACTCATATCGTCTCAACTTCAAGTGAGATGCACCTGCACAAACAGTGATTTAAAAATACTGTTTTTCTCATGGGAGATTTTGTTTGCTACACGCATAGTTCGCTCTGTAAATGAACATAGCCGTCGGTTCTCAGCACATCAATCACAAGTCTGTCTCTCCGATCCTCTAAGCTTCATTACTATAAACGGGTAGATACTGTTTGCTAGTGTGCTACCCTTAACAGACGTCTGTTTAAAAAAAAAAAATAACAACAGCGAAATCAGTCCTGTTTCAACACATGTGCAATTGTCGTTGTGTTGAAACAGGACTGATTTCGCTGCAATTGTCGTTGTGTTGAAACAGGACTGATTTCGCTGCAATTGTCGTTGGGTTGAAACAGGACTGATTTCGCTGCAATTGTCGTTGGGTTGAAACAGGACTGATTTCGCTGCAATTGTCGTTGTGTTGAAACAGAACTGATTTCGCTGCAATTGTCGTTGGGGTGAAACAGGACTGATTTCGCTGCAATTGTCGTTGGGTTGAAACAGGACTGATTTCGCTGCAATTGTCGTTGTGTTGAAACAGGACTGATTTCGCTGCAATTGTCGTTGTGTTGAAACAGGACTGATTTCGCTGCAATTGTCGTTGTGTTGAAACAGGACAGATTTCGCTGCAATTGTCGTTGTGTTGAAACAGGACTGATTTCGCTGCAATTGTCGTTGTGTTGAAACAGGACTGATTTCGCTGCAATTGTCGTTGTGTTGAAACAGGACTGATTTCGCTGCAATTGTCGTTGTGTTGAAACAGAACTGATTTCGCTGCAATTGTCGTTGGGGTGAAACAGGACTGATTTCCCTGCAATTGTCGTTGGGTTGAAACAGGACTGATTTCGCTGCAATTGTCGTTGTGTTGAAACAGGACTGATTTCGCTGCAATTGTCGTTGTGTTGAAACAGGACAGATTTCGCTGCAATTGTCGTTGTGTTGAAACAGGACTGATTTCGCTGCAATTGTCGTTGTGTTGAAACAGGACTGATTTCGCTGCAATTGTCGTTGTGTTGAAACAGAACAGATTTCGCTGCAATTGTCGTTGTGTTGAAACAGGACTGATTTCGCTGCAATTGTCGTTGTGTTGAAACAGGACTGATTTCGCTGCAATTGTCGTTGTGTTGAAACAGGACTGATTTCGATGCAATTGTCGTTGTGTTGAAACAGGACTGATTTCGCTGCAATTGTCGTTGTGTTGAAACAGGACTGATTTCGCTGCAATTGTCGTTGTGTTGAAACAGGACTGATTTCGCTGCAATTGTCGTTGTGTTGAAACAGGACTGATTTCGCTGCAATTGTCGTTGTGTTGAAACAGGACAGATTTCGCTGCAATTGTCGTTGTGTTGAAACAGGACAGATTTCGCTGCAATTGTCGTTGTTTTGAAACAGGACAGATTTCGCTGCAATTGTCGTTGTGTTGAAACAGGACTGATTTCGCTGCAATTGTCGTTGTGTTGAAACAGGACAGATTTCGCTGCAATTGTCGTTGTGTTGAAACAGGACAGATTTCGCTGCAATTGTCGTTGTGTTGAAACAGGACTGATTTCGCTGCAATTGTCGTTTGCAAATACTTTGTACGCTACGGTGTTTTCTCCACTATCCTAACATTTTGGGATAGGTTTTGAAAAACTGTTAGGATAATTCATATTGATTGAATGAGTCGTTTTCTACAGTTCATCAACCCTTTGCAGTTTATTTAAAGCCTGAAAATATTTTTTAAGACAATAAGAATTATTGTGGGGGTGGGGGAAATAATAATGGTTTAGTGATAGAAGTGTTACCAAATAACCCAGGGCTGGAGTAGAGGAGGTGGATTCTTACCTTTCCCAATGGTTTTTGGGCGTAAGTGAATATAATGGACCCGACCGGAATTGGAACTCAGTTTTTCGATTTCCATTTCACCAACCGCGCATCCAACATTATTGCACTTGTAAGAATTTCTGAGACATAATAATGATTTTTTTTTACTGATACAAGTTCTACTAATCAACCCATAGCTTCGAAAAGAAGAGGTAGTCTCATGCCTTCCCCTATAGCATTTGCGCGTAAGTGAACATAACGAACCCAAATTGGAACTCGGCTCTTCAATTAATAATTCCGAACAATTATCCAATACCCCACCCACACATCATGCATCTGGTATTTCCAAGCGGCCATTCATTTAGGTACTGACCAGGCTCGACGTTGCTTAACTTCAGAACTGGTGTTTCAACGTGAAGTGGCCGTAACCCTTTAGGATAATTCAATGAAGTTGATAATTATAGCTCTAAATTATCGAAAAAGAATTTTTTAAAATACATTACTAAAAGAAACTTAACATTTATATCATCAAATAATATTTTCAAATAGTTGCTTCAAGGTTTTGTCTAGTTTATCTTTTATGAAAAAAATATGTCAATTTTTGTCTGTTTCCGGTTGTCCCCGCGTTTTCTACCGCTAACTTCCGCAACTGAATTAAAGTAAATATATTTGTAATGGTAGCTTCTGTTTGAAAGCTCAAATATAATCATTGCTTCGGTGTTTGAAATTGTGTATTGGGGCTGATGAACTTCAACTTGAGCAATATCATTATCAACCTCTTCCTCTTTAACGTTTTCCAGCACTGTTATTGGTTCTACCATGCCCCGGCCACGCCCTGAAAGTTGCGTATACTATAATCTGTGGTGTGATCCAGCTGTGATAACTGAAATTTATGTTCCTTGTATTTCTGCTATAATCTCTAATCTGGATCCCCACAGGGTATGTGATGTATAGTATCCCTGCAATAGTCCTTAAGAAATGTGCTTTTGAACAAGCCCCTGTTTTCTCTAAACGCTACAATAAATACCTTGCTGTTTTTTGCTGTCTTGTTTGTTGGAAGTCCACTTCTATAGTTCTAGCCTTTAAGACCTCAGGCAAACCATCTGATCATTCTATCTTTCAGTCTAATAGCTTTCTACCTCTTTTTGGCAAAGGCCCCAAACAACTCTGAATTGGTTAAGCACCTCACATCACATGGTCTTCGTTCAGATAAGCAATATGATTTTCGCTTCTCGAGATCAACTGTTGATGTGTTAACGATTATTACTGAAAGAATCTGTCAAGCTTTAGATAAGAATGATGTAACTCGCGTTGTTGCTTTTGGATATCTCGAAAGCATTTGATAGGCTTTGGCGTAATGGTCTTCTTCAGAAGTTGAAATGTTATGGTAATTCCGGGCGAATTTTAGAACTGTGTCAATCTTTCTTATCTAATCGCGAAATAAAAGTTGCCCTGAAAGGCCACACTTCAAACCACTATGAAAGCGTAAAAATAAGTTTTTATAGTAAAAATACCAGCAATACATTTTTGAAAAAAAAATATTATCAGCAATACATTTGACTCTCGACAAAAACCTTCTTTACGAAAAATCAATTCCTCTACAAACCGTATATCCGAAAATACACCAAAGAAACCAGACTCTCGAGAAAAATCCTCTTTACGTTAATGAAACCTGATCTACAAACCTATTTCTTACAAAAGACAAATATTCTATTCATATAAAATATTGTAAAAATTTTCTCGGCATTAAGTAACCCATTGAGGTATTGATATGCCCTAAAACAAAACAAAGTCAAACTAAATATTTTGAGCGCAATTGTATGCCTTCAGCTACAGATAAAATGTATTGTTGGTCATTTTACTATAAATAGGTATTGTTGGTTGGTTGAATTTGTTTAACGGCATATCAATCTCTATGGGTTATTTAATGCCGAAATCTAAATATCCCGCACGCAATTTTATGCTTTCAACTACAGATCCATAATTTTATAAGCTCAGGGTAAAGGTATGTTTTTAGATATATAGAGTGTAGATCGTAGAATGTATTGTTGGTAATTTTAGTATAAAATTTATTTTTGGTCATTTTATTATAAAAATGTAATGTTTTGTTTGGGAGTTCACTATTTGCTCATAGCTGGGACGCTAACATGTGCTATCATGGCGAGTCAAGTTAGACCTGGGAACAAGAGCAGGTAAGAGATGGATCCACGCTATCAGAGGCTTTGCTGTTGGGTGAAGTTTATCGTCATGCCCAAGACGTAAGATTGAAGGCAAGAGAGACAGAGGAAAACAACGCGTAACCTAACTGGTAGAGCTTCAGTGAATGGATGGCGGAGAAAGGTTTGGGAGAAATGACAAACAAGCAATCGAAGAGCTACAAAAGAGAGGAATTTGTGGAGAGCCATGATCGCCAACGTCCTGAAAAGACATGGCACATAGAATAATAATAATAATGATAATAATAATCATCTTGGAAAGCTACAGTTCTAATCACTCGGCTACTGCTATCAAACAGATTTTCACTTTCAATCTTTGGTAACGAGATATCTTCCCCATTTTGCAACTGCTTTCACGCAAAGATAACGCCGCTAGCCTATCAATACTCTATCGCTATTTCCATAGCAAATGTTCAGAGGAGCTCTATTCTTTAGTTCCTCCAGTTCGGACCTTTACAACTAAAACCCGCTAGACTACGTCTACGAAGTCGAACCACCCCCACTCCCCCGCATATTTAAATTTTTTTCCCACTCAGACAGCTTTTTGCCGAGAACTGCTACTTTTGTGAATGCTTTCCCGAATACAACAATCTTAACCTCTTCAAGTCAAGAATCAATCATTATCTATCCTCCTTATCCTCATAGTCTTCACTCATCTTATATTAATATCACCCACCTCATTCACGATTCCTCGGCATTGAGGGGTTATTGAGTCTTGTTGTATGTGAAGTTCAGTAAAAAAGAAAAATAAATAGGGAAAATTAAATTCAAATTTAAATTATGACATTCAGTCAGTTGTGCCATGCGTGATACACATTTAAAGGATCATGTATCTTTCGATACATGATTGACGAGGCAGATTTTTTCCCGCAGTAGGTTGCCATTTATTTCTGCGGTAGACCAGTTGCCATCCAAGGCTATAGATCCCAATCTGTCCTGCTATTTACCCATAGCTGGGGGGAGAGAAGAGAATTCATACCTTTCCCAAGGGTATTAGCACGTAAGTGAATTTCAGTCAGTTATGTGCCTTATGTGCCATGCGTGATACACGCATTAGGCGATCATGTATCTTTCGATACATGACTGACGAGGTAGATTTGTTTCCCGCAGTAGGTTGCCATTTATTTCTGTGGTCGTCCAGTTACCATCCAAGGCTATAGAATCCGGTCTGTCCTGCCATTTACTCATAGCTGGTGGGGGTAAAAGAAGAGGGTTCATACCTTTACCAAGGGTATTAGCACGTAAGTGAATGTAATGTATTTGACTGGAATTCGAACTCGGCTCGAATTCCAGTCGAATCCATTATTCTAAATTATGACATTATAATAGTTATAAAAAATATAAGGTCCGGCAAAAATACCTCCCACATTTTAACTGCCACATTTTTAATGCGAGTAAACTTAGGCATGTGCAATGCTGTCTTCATCTAGATAATGTTTTACCATTTTCTCAGATACCATCAGTTATTACCATAGCTTGGATCAGTGCAGACCGTGCATTTGCGGTTGAAACGATTTTTTTTTAAACTGGTGAATCTCTAATTGCAACACAGAGAGCTTTCCATGTTCATTACGTCGGAATGATGCTGTTCCGGATAGAAAATCGATACTACTATGGGTTAGTATTGAGGGCTCTCCCCTTTTTACACAAATGGACTCACCCAAGGTATACATATACTACTGCCAGTGAATACCTGGCAGTACGTCAAGTCAAGGAGTAGTAGTAGTAAGAGTAAGAGACGGTCGGTAGAATAACGTAGCGACAAGAGTCACAGTCACGTAGACTCAGTAAGAAGTCATACAGCGATACGTCGATACCAAAGACTTTATATATATTTGTCTACTAACCGCGCATTCCTGGAACTACTAACCTGTATTACCAGTTTGTATTATTACGTTAATACATTTATTTCCTATATTCATTCTGGGCGTTTGTTATTATTTGATACCGGATTTCATCTCGGAATCCACAACAGTTAGAAATTTTAGGAACACAGCTAAAACGTTTAAGAGAAAGCCACCTGGAAGACCTCGAAGCGCTCAAACTTCTAAGTGATTGAAAAAGTTTAGAAATCGTCTGCAAAAATGTATCGCAAACAGAGGCCACCACTTGAAGGATGTCATTTTAAAACGAAATGAATAAAAACGGTAGCCCTTTGTTTAAACAACAGTGAAATATTTTTATTTTATTTTACTAGCAGTGACCTTGGTCTTTTTTTTTTTCAACTTTTAAAATGTGGGAGGTATTTCTGTAGCATCCTGTATAACTTTGAGAATTAGCCGGAGGTAGGTAGAATTTGTTTCTGTTTAGATTTTGGAATTCGGCAAAACTGCTTCTGGTATTTTTATTTTGAAAATCAGTTTCAGCTGAGGAAATGAACTGTAGGCATTTAATTTTAAAATAGTTGCTACAACTTGCAGGGTGAATATTTCATTGTATTTGCTGCACGTGCAAGAAACTTCATGGGACATAGGTATTTTAAGTGTGTTGAATCTTGCAGAAGGCTAACCACCGTAATATAAAGAAACGCAGTGAAAACCCCACCCACCACTGTATCCATTAAAATTTCAAATATTTGCTATTGAGCACAAAAATGTCAGTTGTATACGAGGCTCCATATTGTTGTTGGGGGTTGTCAATATTCTTCGACGACCTTCGAAAACATTTTATATGTGACCACCATGTCACGAGACACAGGTCACATCTAATTCATTCTAATTTTGCTGCGTGTCATTACTAACAGTGATAGACCACCAACAATGCTAATCTTTGTTTGTTCCAATCTGCCAGGAAGTGATGGCTCGAACTAGTAGTCCTTTACACGAAAAAAAATAAAACGGCTTACTGTGGTGTCAGCAGATGGAAAGCAACTCGTTCAAAGACTAGTGAATCATTGGTACACGTCCTGTAGTCAAGACGAACACGATGGCAAAAACTAAAAGATCTGTAATCAATATTTAAAACAACGCTACTTCTATATTTCTGAGATGAGGTCTTATGTACACTATTTACATTATTCGGACTATTGTCCTCATCTTTGTCGCCATAATTATTGCAATGTTTCGGCACTAAACAGTCTACTCCAGTGAGCGAAATAAAGGGTTCAGTTCGACATTCCAATCACCTGAAGAAGGTTGTAATAAATATGGCGACAAAGTATCGTATATTTAATGAATGGTTAGTTAGGATAATACATACGCGGTTGAATGGCGGTTTTTTTCATAATACATAAAAAAAAATATACAGATTGATATAAACGTAATTGCGTTCACTATTTACATTATAGTCTGAATAATGTAAATAGTGAACGCAATTACGTTCATATCAATCTGTATATATTTTTTATGTATTATGAAAAAAAAACCGCCATTCGAAGAGGCGCAAATATGAATCTAATTTCAATAGGAGCTTACTATTTCATGTGGGACTGGGTATATGATTAAATTTACATTATTTACACGTAGCCAATTGTTTTCCTCTTTATCGTTATTATCAACAACGTTTCTCTTTCATCAGGTGCTAAATGATCCGGTTAACTTTCAGGGTATTTGAATCTTCGACTGCGGTACATTAGTCTCATTCTGCTGACCATGTCCAAAGATACCTCGTCTGGTTCTTATTTAGCACTGCTCTGTCGTCGCACACGTCCACGGCACAGGGATTGAACCCACAATTGCTGTCACCAAATTCACGAACCAAAGATTCATTCCCTAATTATTGTCTCGTGGGAAAAAAAAATCCCAAGTGAAGAACTTGTAGTCATAATCCTAATCTGCTATAACCGGGATTATGCTAATCTGGAATATTTTACATGATTGTTTCATTTCCGTTACCAGAAAATAATATTACTTTGTGCCATAACTAATTTCTGGTTTTGGGAACCAATTATAATGGCGTATGTATTATCCTAACTAACCATTCCTTAAATATACGATAACAGGTGATAAAAATGGCTTCTCTATGAGAATGTTTGACCTAAAAGGCAGTGGATTGACAGGGATAAATCTCTACAACCGACCCCAAAAACTGAGCTCGATGGAAGAAAGGGAAGTTTGTGGTGAGCCCATCGGGATATTATACATTTAGAGTTCAAAAATATGTAGATTCATACTCCAGCAACTGTAACATACACTCAAAGTTTTGACCGAAATCTTCCTTCTTTCGTCAGTAGGAAAATAGTCTTCCGCTATGACAACGCAAGGTTGAATACAGAAAAGAAAGACACACAGAAAAGCAGTTTGGAACTCGGTTGGTCTGTCCTACCCACTGATCTTGTACCAACCGATTATTACCTTTTTCGATTGCTGCAAAAACGTTTTGATGGGGAAAACTTAATAGAATGAAAACCAGATTCAAAAATTGGTAGATAAGTTTTTGAGATCAAATCCCAGCGGAATGTTACTCAAAAGGTATGAAAGAGCTGCCTGGCTGGTAAGTAGCAATGAGTGATTGTAAATAATGGTAAGTGTATAAGTGAATAAAATGTAATTGTATCTTATATTATGAAGAATAAGCAAAATTATTTAGGACCCAACCTAATAGTAACATTGGTTGCATCAGCGCATAGAAAAAAAGAATAGTGTGAGGGTGTAAGGAGACAAGACACTTTCGTAAAGAAGAAATAACCACAGCATTCTACACATGTGCACATACATACATACATGTACAGGCGTGCACACACGAAACACACGAGTACACATACATATACAAAAGAAGAAAAAATCAACCTAGCACCAATAAAAAAGCACATGAATTATTTTCATGAAAATCGGCAGACAATTGCTGATACCTCCTGACGAGTGGACCGAACGATTGCAAAAAGGTTCGTCTACGGAACTTTGGAATTGGGGTGCTGAATATAACATGAGTCACCTAAATGACACGTTTTAAATTTGCATTAATCATATATATATATATATATATATATATATATATATATATATATATCGTCATTCACAGGAAGATTGTTTCATTGTAACACAGCTCCTTAGTGTGGCTAGACATCCAATCGCTTCAAGCCGGGACTGAAGTCAACACTCAGAGGCGACAGACTGTTTCATGCTAGAGGCATTCGTCAGGCCGCAAGTGTTGGATTTTTCCTCGACTATTTATATGTATGGGTCAGAGGTGCATTGTGAGTAATCTATTCTGGCGGTTATTTTGACGAGAGTATCTTGTTTATTTATATATTCATTTATTTGAGTTAATTTATTTTACTTGTTTTTTATTTTCATTTTTTATTTTATATATTTATTTATTCTTCTCGGTTTTCTATGTTTTATTAATGTGGTAAAATATTTTTTCCACACACAGGCACAGACACAGACACAGATATAGAGACACACACACACACACACACACACACACACACACACACATATATATATATATATATATATATATATATATATATATATATATAGTTGATTTTAGGGAAACCGTAAAGTTTGCGTGTTCTAGAGGGATATTCTATGATTCTATACCATTTATTCGATCGTTTGTAATAATTGTCACAAAAAATACATAGGCGAAACCTCAAGGAATCTAAATAAAAGCTTATATGAACACATAAGATGCATTTTACAAAACAATACATCAAATGCGTTGGTTGCCCATCGTAACAAGAATGACCACAATTATGTCATAAAAATGCTACTCTGATCAAAGGATCAAACAATTCACTCTGACAAAAATGTCTAGACGGTGTGAGACTAGTAATTTAACCCCATAAAACCTTTGCTACTGAAACGACAACTGCGCCACCAACCAGAGTGCTTGTCTGGCTTTATACTCCAAGTTTTCAAAGAAAGTCACTTATTGTCCAAATAGACGGATCCTTGAAAAGCGATATCGATTGATGTGTTGTTTTACGGGTTATTAACCCTTCGCGGGATATTTAAAGCCGAACATAATTTGGATTGTAGGAGGTTCCTTAAAGTAGCCAATATTCACAAGCGATGTCCCATCGAAGTACTGACCAGGCTCGATGTTGCCTAACTTCGGTGATCCAACAAGAACCGGTGTTTTCACTGTAATTTGACGATAAGTTGGAAGGCGGTAGTCCTCCAAAATTATCACGAGACCCGCCTACTGCAGTTGAGTCTCTTTTGTAGCATAGATTCAATATTTCTAACTGTGGACGAAGTTTGAACTAGAAATTTTTACAGAAGCAACATTGATGGAATCGCTCGAATATATATATGACCCAAGATTCGGCACCATAAAGAAAGGTAGACAACATCATAGCTCTGAAATTATGTCTTTCTTCAGTGTTTCTGTTGCTCTGGATACGTTTTTTATAGTCTACCAAATTGTTGATTAGCCTTGGATAAAAACAACGCTAAACTCACTACCTTAAAGGCCCAAAATAAGCATCCGTCAAAAACAAAAAAACACAGAGATTAATAATATATTGGAATATCGGCTAAGATCAGATTTGAAACGGAAATGAATCTTATAGTCTTGCTCGCCCAGAAAGTATGCACTTACTGTGTTTTCTTTGATTTATTGCTATTATTTATTTGTATTTACGTCTAATGAAAAACCATTAGAAATCTCCTAGAATAATAACCAGATAATTAGCTTCTAATTACCTGGACTTATTTACGCCAAAATATACATCAATTACAGGAACAGAAAATGTTTTAATCAACAAATTAAGAATGAATTAATTTAAGTGAGTGAACTATAAAATACCAGACGAGTCGCAGTCTGTTGCACGAATTATAAGAACTGCTGTAGTTGACGGATGACACACAAGTCGATATCTGATCAGTACCTCATCCTGGGTAAGACGATAAACTATATCCACGTCCTGGGTATGACGATAAACTACATCCACGTCCGACAGCAAGGCATTTGATCAGAAGGTTTCGAGGGGCGTGGAACAAACTCTTACTTGCTGCTGTCCCTAGGTCCACCCTGACCCCGGGTGGTAACACCTGTTAGGGTGCCAGTTATGGGCAAATAGGTGACCCCTAAACTGGTGTCAAAACACTATAAAAGTGTAAAAATAGGTTTTAGTACCAGCAATACTTTTTTGTCAAGTTTTGAAGAAAAACTTACTACCAGTTATACATTTTTGGAAAAAAAATATTACCCGAAATACTTTTTTGTGAAAAAATATTACCAGCAATAAAAATCTTTAAATACCCCATTGAGGTTGATATGTCGTAAAATAAAACAAACCAAACCTGTGTGGAGCGGGGTATGATGTTGTACTACCCGAAACCCCTAATGATCCTCGGGTAATGATGTGTGCAAAAGCATTAAACATATTCACTTCACGGAATATATATACATTATCATATACATTGTGTCTGGAAATACAATCTGATACAGCCGTGCAGTCTCGCGTCCAATACCATTCACTCGGCCGTATGGAAAAATCATATCATATCATATATATATAGGGGGTGCGCCGGGGGTGCGCCGCGTGTGTGTATTTAGACAGCATATTTTCATTAAAACACGTTTAGTTAAATAATTTAGATATACTATGTCTGTTTATGTACATTGGAAAATAAAAATTATTTGAAAGAAAATTTTGGTATTTTACTTAATGATTTTTCTACAGCCACCAAGAAATTGATACGTGGACTCGAAAGGGTTAAAAAAAATTAACATAGTATGTCTAAACTATTTAACCAAACCTGTTTGAATATACATATATATATTTATATATATATATATATATGCGTGTGTGTGTGTGTGTGTGTGTGTGTGTGTGTGTGTGTGTGTGTGTGTGTGTGTGTGTGTGTGTGTGTGTGTGTGTGGATTTTTGAAATTCTTCCTCACGCAGCTAAAGCACAGCTTTTTCCTGAGATTAAGAACTGGTGGTTTCACGGTTTCACGAAAGAATTTCACAAATTTGAAAACGCTCCTTTTTTTTTAACATATGAAATCCGGAATCTCAGAAAGACAGATTTTGGCGCGCAGTTGTCAAAAAGGAATTATCACTATCCAGTTTTGGAATTCGGAACTTTATGCTGCGGTAATTTTCCATTTTTGTTTCTCTTTTTGTCTCGATTTCTGAAATATAATCTCAACGAATTTAGCCATTCCGTGGTTGCTGCGGTCTGCAGGAAATATACTTTCTTCGCTAGAACAATAACTTTCTTGCCTACGTGTGCGGAACCAGGTGTGTGCTTTTGTGCTGGAAATATTTCATGCAATGTATGCAGTTTTAACGAGAAAGATCAACAAAAAAGGAAGAAAAAGTATATATATATATATATATATATATATATATATATATATTTATATATATATATATATATAATCCAAATCATGAAGTTTCTATTTATTTTTCTGCTTATCAAGCAGTATCAGAAAGTTCCGGGACTGCACGATCTGAGATTGTAACATTGAACGGAAATGCGCGTGCAACTAAAGCCCGTTCGTACACAGCCTGTCGAGTCGAGTCAGGCTACCAACAGAGTTCGTGATATCAAATTATGTTCAGTTTTATACACGAGGCTTTGTTTGCATTTTTTAAAAATGTTGTCCTACTTAAATTTAGTGGTCCGCACGTAAAAAAAAAAAAAAAAATAGGGACAAATTTGGTGTGGATTACTTTTTCAGGATTAATATACATGAAACTCTTCTCGACGCACATTTGTCAGAATTGAAATATATTGTTTTTTAAGTCATTTTATAAGCGGCCCTGTGCATAATATAAATGCAGTGTCAAATCGATCATTGATTTTTTACAGCGTTATCTGTACTTACGTACTTACAAATGTGATGTCTGAGACCGTACTTACACCATTGATAACTGCATAACAGTACAGAATACTTTACCTGGGTTTACTGTCCGGCCCCATCTCCAAAAGTGGAATTCACAATTTGTTTTCGTGGTATTTGTTTCCCCATTTCTTTTGTCCAAACATGTCAAGTAGATTACTCTCTGCTTTTCTTTGCTTCTTTTCCCTTCAAAGCGCCGTGATTGTTAAATTCTCCAAGCTTTCCATCCTTATAAGAGGTCCTCAAAATTTCATTTAGAGTGCCTATTTTCATTTAAACTTCCTCATTTGTCACATTCTCTATCCATAGTATTCTAAATATTCGTCGATGGAATCACACCCCTGTCGCTTCAAGTCTTTTCATCCTTTGTGACGAAATGGCCCAGCATTTAGTGCAATATAGAAGATAAGTGTAACAGTCCAGCACCTTTTTTTTTTCTTATGTTATTTTTCGATCTTGAAAAGACGGAAGATATTTTTAATAATTTCAAATGATTCTGTCCCGAACAGTAGGACAAATGAAATGTTGTGCCTATTAAAATCTGATGGAATGTAAAATCTTGGCCATCAGAGAATTAATAACGAAAAGATGTAGGAAATTGCGTAAAATAATTTTAGTAATAATCAATATTTGATCAATATCAATATGTATAGAATTAATATATAACCCCACAAATCAGGCCCTACCCACATTTCTCACCCACACAAGACAGACATGCTTGTGAAGGTGTTGAGGCCTCACACTTATACACACACCCATGTTAATATACACACTGACACACACCATACTAACTCATTCCCTAAGAACCAAATAACACACACACTTAACAGAGACACATCCCCTTTCCAGGAACCAATAAAACTGTCAAAATGACCAAGGGAATTCAGAGCAGCATGAATCCATCCAACTCTTATCTCAAATAACAACTTAAAAGAGACTGTTTGACCAACACAAGGACTGACCAAAATTCATGACAAAAAAATAAAAAAATAAAATGAAAACTACAGACAAATGTTCATTTTCTCCATCAAGACATTCATTTCTGTAGTTCACTGTTACTAACAAGCATAATCTTTTTTTCTCCTGATGATGGCCATGCTGGCCGAAACTAGTCGGGGAATCTAACTGAAATAATAATAAAAACGAAAGAATATTAATATACAACCCAGTGTATCTGAAAATTTTAATTTTTTAATATTCTTATTGTTCAAAACATATATATATATATATATATATATATATATATATATATATATATACATATATATATATATATATGTATATATATATATATATATATATATATATATATATATATATATATATATATATATATACTACATGGTGATTGCCAGTTTCACATCTCAAGAGAACTATAGAAAATGTAGTGTTGATTTTTATGTCCACACTCTCTATCTCTACAAAATTTCGATATTGAGCATTCTTACTCATAACTAGGGAACACTTTAAATATGTATTTACGCACACACAGCAACACACACGCGCACACACACACACACAAGTTAGAGATGTAGTTTCAAGAAATCATTTTTTTCAACTCTCGAACTTTAAATTCTGAGGGGAAAAAAACAGAAAAACAATTCCGTTTTTCTCTTGGCAGCTGCGATCGAAAAACTTTGAAAGAAATACTCGAATCGGGTCTTTATTTTGTTTTACTTTTTAAAAATAAAACAGGGCTTAAAAATAACAAAAGAGACAATATGCAGCCAAGAATTGCTGTATCGTTCCTTGCAACCATCTTTGGAGGCAGGGAATTAAAAAAAAAAAAGGCTTAAGGCAATGAGACTTGGCTTATACTTAAGTTATCTCTGCAGATGTTTCGTTTTTAACTCGCAATAAAGCATCATGACATCCACGGGTGTTAACACAAGACACGTCTTTAAATTTACATGCTTGCCAGACGAAGATAAGGCAATCGAAACGATTCTGAGAATTTTTCTTTATTTTCGCCGCCGGGTAATTAAAAAGAAGGATAATTACAGCCCTCGTGGTCGAGAACTTTTGTGTCCTCGAGTCTCTGCGTTTATGTGCGTGCATTTGCGAATAGTATTTTTTATGTCTGTATGTCACGTTCACATACGCATATAGGTAAACAAGTTAATGCGTAGGTTAAAACCATTTGCTAGAAAGCGTTGTCAGTGCACATAATCCAACACTTCTACATAAATTAGATAGATTAAAAATAATACACTGAAAATTTCAGATGAAAGTCATAAATTAATTAAGCTATGGACATATAGATCTATCTTCACATTTCCCTTAAGATCAACAAATTTAAACAACGTCAAGCCTTGTCATTCTCTAGATGGGTGACCGCTTGAGAATAGCAGGCGATGTAAGCTTGTATGTGCGGGTGGTGTAATCGATAATGGCTCGGAATTGTTAATCGGCGAGTCAAGTTCTAATTTCCATTCGGTTCATGATATTCACTTACGCACAAATATCTTACCTATTCCCCCGTCCTGGGTATGACTATAAACTACATCCGGGTTCAGGGTAAGACGATAAACTACGTCCAACAGCAAGGCCTCTGATCAGGAGGTTTAGAGGAGCGTGGAGCCGCCTCTCAATTGCTGGTGTTCCCAGGTCCGCCCTGACCCGGGGTGGTAGCACATGTTAGGGTCCCAGCTATGGATAAATAGTTAACCCCGAAACTGCGGTAAATAGCATTATGAAAGTGAAAAAATAGGTTTTAATACCAGAAATACTTTGTAAAAAATTATTACCAGAAATAAATTTTTGAAGAAAAAAACTATTACGAGCAATACGGTTTTGAAAAAAAATATATTACCAGCAATACATTTTTTAAAATAATATTACCAGCTATCCATTTTTGAGGAAAAAAATATTACCAGAAATAGATTTTTGACAAAACAAAAATATTACCAGGAAAAAAAGTTGTCGGCATTAAATAACCCATTGAGGTTGATATACCGTAAAACAAAACAAACCAATCAAAACTACCTATTCCCCCAACTATGTCCACACACACACACACACACACACACACACATATATATATATATATATATATATATATATATATATATATTGATAAATACACATATACCTACGTTTGAAGTGAAAGTTAAGTTTGGTTGTTCTATGGGTCATCAGCCACGAATTTTGACAAAGCAAAAATATTACCAGGAAAAAAAGTTGTCGGCATTAAATGACCCATTATGGTTGATATGCCGAAAAACAAAACAAACCAATCCAAACCACCTATTCCCCCAACTATGTGTTAATTCGTTGAATTTATATCAGTAAACCATTATTAACTCCCCACCAAAAATAACATTGTTACAATCTAAAAAATATTTTAGGCTTTCAATAACCTGCAAAGGTTTGACAATCCGTAGAAAAAAGAATCAATCAATGAATCAAGAAATTAAAATATCAATAAAAATCGGTTAAAATATAAATATTAAAATAAATAAATAAAAAGGGCAATAGGAGTTAATATAGAAGACTTTTTAAATATTTGATTTATGACAATTATTTCAATGCATTTGTTTTTCGGCATTTCTACTTTAAATCTTCCTAGAATAAACTGCAAAACGGTGATAAGCCGTTGACAACGAATTAATCAATCAATAATAAAAGTAATATCTATGCACACGCACACACACACACACACACACACACACACATATATATATATATAAATATATATATATATATATATATATATATATATATATATATATATATATATATATATATATATATATATATATATATATTGATAAATACACATATAGCTGCGTTTGAAGTGAAACTTAAGTTTGGTTGTTCTATCAACTCATCAGGCACGAATTACTATTTTTTATTTAAAAAAAAATTTTTTAATTCAAAAAATAAACTTTAATTTCTAAAAATTCGCTTACCTGTGTATTTACGCTAACGCACGTATACACGGCGGCTAATATCTAGTTATTGCTATTGTAAATTATCTACGTCAATTCTTATATATATATACAGTGCTGTTCGAAAAAAAGTGACTCACCTGACTTTTTTTACTTAAAAGATTTTTCGCCTATTGTTTTTGTGGTCAAACTAATTTTTAATCTTACTAATATAAAGACCCCCTCCTGACCACCTAGTAAAAAAGTTTACTCACCATAAGGTATTCAAGTGATAATTATAATTTTGGATATAAACGAGATTTAGGGAAAAACTATGTACAAAAAAAGTGACTCACTTATTTCCTGCAACTAGTAATCAATAGAAACATAACCGAACAGCTTTAAATAAAGAATAATAGAGGTATAATTTATTTATAATAGGTAATATAGTTCGAAATATTTAATAATCTATGGGTCCTCCTTTATTTTGAATAACCTTTTCAACCCTTTTTGGCATTGACTTGATTAGCTTCTGGCAAATCTCATCTCCAAGCATTGAATTCCATTCGGATATGAAATTCACAGTCAAATCCTCTTTGTTGCTCAACTGCTTTATCGAGAGCCTGTACTTTATAATGCTTCATAAGTTTGCTATGGGGTTGAGGTCAGGAGATTGGGGCGGCCATGTCATAACACTCACCTGCTTCTCATCAAAGTATTCCTTCATCAATTTTGATTTGTGGCAGGGAGCATTATCCTGCATAAAAATGAGCTTGCTGTGGTCGATTTGCACCCTTTCAGCAGAAGGGAGCAGACAAGACTCTAAAATTCTCTTGTACTGCTCGCTCCTGAGGGTCTTTTCAATAGGTTTTAAGAAACCAGTTCCATGAAAAGAAAAGCATCCCCATAACATTATACTGAACGGATGCTTGACAGTATTACTGCTAAATTCAAAGAGCATTCAAAGCTTCTTCTTCGGATTTTAGATCGCTCATCCTTTGAATTTAGCTCAAGTTTCGTTTCATCGGAGAAAAGAACATTTAGTAAAAAAAATCAGGTGAGTCACTTTTATCGAACAGCACTGTGTATATATATATATATATATATATATATATATATATATATATATATATATATATATATATATATGTATCCATTACACCAGAACTTACATCCTTATATATATATATATATATATATATATATATATATATATATATATATATATATATATATATATATACACTTCCAAAAAATACACACAATACACAAGAATGGAAGAAGGTCTAAAAGGATTCACAGGGCATAAAAAGTTAAGAACAAAAGCCTCATCCCTTCCTCTTTCTCTGAACAAACCTAATGCTTTTATTATCGCTTATGCAAAGGGGAGATGATTTTTGATTACTACTACACACAAAAGACAATGTTTTATAAGGATCCAACACAAGAAAAAATTGATTCCTTTAAATAATATCTGAAAATAACTATTCTTCGCCTGATAAGTAACCCGAAACGCCTGTAGCAAAAAATATATAAAATAAAAAAAAATATATTTCTAACTAAAAACGTTTACGGCGTCTTCTCTCGTGGAAACAACTATAATCTCTCCCTTAAATATATATATATATGTATATATATATATATATATATATATATATATATATATATATATATATATATATATATATATATATAAGAAAAACGATGGATAAGGATTAAAATACTTTTAAAAAATTAAAATGTTTTTTGAATTTTTATTTTAGTTTTAATTTCAAGCCAATAGATTTCCACTAAGTAAAATATTTCGCTGTAATTCAAAACGAATTCAAATTGATGGGAGTTAATTTTTAATCAACTTTATCAACTCAACGTAATTCTCTTTAATAATAAATATACTTTTCAGAAACTCTATTTTAGATAGATTTACTGATTTAAACTTTCAAACAAGATAAAACAAGAGTTAGCAAAATTAAAGCAAATATTACACCCATTTGCAAATTAACTGAAACTAAACGAATAATTCCGTTATTATTTAATTCTTTTCGTATTTTCCAATGAAAAATGACCCAGTGTACATAATAGTACTTCCTATAATCCGTTCCATGAACTTGTTCTTTGCAAATTGACCACAGATTCTCGATTGGATTTAAATCAGGAGCATTTCCGGGCAAGTCAAATACTTTGATTTGCTCGCTGGTAAGATTTGCCAGTGGATTTGTGCAGCGTTACAATTTTCGTAAGCTTCCTTGGAGTAACGTCCATCGCAGACAGTGGCCGTAGGACAACTAATCGACAGTCGAGACAATAGTGTCTGCACGTGATGTAAATCTGATGCAATCACGGACGACGAAGTATTTTTCAAGGCCAAACAAATTTCATCATACACCCCGAAAATAGATTCATATTACTGCACACCACTGTAAATGACCTAATTCGAGGAAAAAAAATAAAAATCGATTACACCCTGTCAATCCAATGGGTCTAAAACTGACCGTATTGTTGAAGAAAGGAAACTATAGCGGTTGTTTCAATTAATTTGCACAAGTGTGTACTTTAGTTTAAAATATCGCAGAAAAACATTTTTAACTCGTAGGTAGATGTTTTCATGGTGTTTTGACAGATTATTGACATTTTTAAGGAAAGGGCATTTAACTGTAATAATGACTTGAATACAATGGGAACGCGTTCTTTTATATCATAACTACCCAGTTATCTTTAAAAATTAAGAAAATAATTTAAGTAATCCAATATGTTGTAGAATTTTAGGTACTTTTGGGTACTTTAGGTATTTTTAGTTACTTTAGCTTTCTATACTTACTTATAAAGCTTTTTGAGGAAATGTTAAATCTTACCAATAAATTTTAAATGTACTATATAGTTACCGTTCATACTTTCTAATAATGTCGTGTATGGACGCCCGTATTTAAAAAAAAATTATACATACAAAATTTCAAAATTACTTTATAAAATATTGGAGGTCGTTGAACTGTAGCAAGCTTTTCCATTTATGGCTAGTAAATATATTTTTTACTTAATATCACCTAACCGCTACAAATTAATACATAATCTTTTAAAACTTTATAAATTATTATAATTTTTTTAAAATAAAAACAATCCTTGTAAAAATTCATCAAAATGTTTTTTTCTTAAGACAATAGTGCCCATAATATAGTTTAAACATAAAAGCAATTAAAAGCTTTTGCAATTAAATAATGCCTTGGTTTTTATTGCATTATTTAATTGATGATTCAGAGCAGATTTTCTTGTTGGACAGAAAAATCGGATGATATAAATTCTCCAAACTAATATAAACATTAAGCTTTACAAAAAATGAATTTCTCGAAATTTCATGAAGTTAAATAAATTATGTTAAGTTATTACAAGATTTTCTGTAAGAGAATTTTTCGAAAATAATTTTATTCATTTGAGAATAAGTCCTAAAAGTTTCATTAAAATCCGACAATTATCTGAATTTTTGCAAGAATTTCTAATCAATGTGATTTTCACCGCAAATAGACGCTAAAATTTCCCATACTAATCCATGGTCACACGCTGACGCACGAAAAACAAAATTTTAACCAAAATGCTGAAAGTTCCAAAGAGGATAAAAATATGATTTAATAATGAAAAAATCTTTTGATCTTTCCTATTAATAATAACATAAGGATTTTAACGATAAAACTTTGTGGGTAAATTGTAGCCATTTTGTATTTTTAATTTTGCGCATGCGTAGTTTGTTTTTAATTTTGTCGACTGCAAAGTATAGTAGGGCCTGTTTCTGTGAGCAAAAGAGCACCAGGATGCAATTCACACCCCCAGAAATTTGGAAACGACATTATGTACTGCTTGGTATTTGCGTCGAAAACTCCAATAAAAACATTTCAGAGTGTTTGTGTGTCAATTTGAGGGGAGTGCAGAACATTCGGGAAGAGTTGAATGATATAATCTATTCACTAAACATCATAGTGTTTGGAGTTATCACTAGTGATGGCAACATTATGCTCACATTCATCTTCCCACAGGGCATCAGACTCAGCACAGAGGCCTACAACAAGTGCCTTGAGGAGTTAGTGCTGCCCTGGGTCAAGAGGGTGACTGCTGGAATACACTGTCTGGCAATAAGACTATGCAACATGCCACACAAACAGAAAAAAACATTCAGGGCTGTTAGACAACTTCTGCGACCACATTATCCCTTATATCTGACCACCTAAATCCCCAGACTGCAACCTCCTTGATTATTATATGAGGGGCGCAGTTGAGCGAAAGGCCAACAAAACTCTTTGTAACACCAAAAATGGCAAGAATTATGGCAGTATTCGCCAACTTAAACGAAGAGACCGCTCTGAAGAGAGACAGGGGATTCCGAAAGAGTCTGGAGGCACTGGTTGAAGCCAATGGCGATTTTATTGTTTTATTGAATACATTTACTCTTTAGTATCTTAAGATATTTTTGTGTAAATTTGATAAATATATGTTAAAATGAGATGTCAGTGTTATTTTCATTTTTGTGTAATTTAGACGACAATCTATCCATCGCACCCTGTGTGTGTGTGTGTGTGTGTGTGTTTTCGAATCTATATATATCTATATATTTCTCGCTCTGTTACATGATATTTGCTTAAAACAGTTTAAATATCTTTCTTTTCACTTCTCTGACTGTATGTCTCATTAAAGACGGCAGACTCCATCCGAAACATACTAGTAAAAAATACAAACATAATAACCTCCTCGACATGTAAAAAACGATTAAAAATAATGGAAGCCTTAATAATTAAAGCTTTCAATAATATTAGCTACGGACACGAGCACAATGTGCTTTGTTCGAAAAATAAATCATGTCTATAACTCCAGAAAGATAAACACAACCCGCACAGTTAAAAAGCAAAAATAAAATCATCCTTGATTAGGGCTAAACGTATCGCTGAAAGCTCTCGGAATTAGAGATCATTCAGACAGTTTCTATACACTGTGTCTAGGAAAGAAAACACTTGTTTGAACACAAGAAAAAATAAATAAAAACCTTAATCACAGAACCTTGCTTGTCGTCTTTAATCAAACATATATAAATGAAGGATTGCTGCCTAAATACACAATATATATATATATTAATATATATATATATATATATATATATATATATATATATATATATATGTATGTATGTATGTATTTAACAGATTCTCGGTATTATAGCCACACTCACGGTTATGGAGGAATGTTGTGAATAAACGTTTATGCTTATATATTGCTTGTTTAATTCATATATATTCACGCACACACGCGCAAACCTACACACAAACATACACACACACATATATAAGTATATATGTGTGTTTGTTATATGATAAGGGAATTAGTTTTAATGGAAAATCGCCTTTATTTCTTTTTTCAAACTATTCGTAAGTAGACGATAAGCTATTCAGCCATATAAGTCATAGAATCTTCATTAATTCAAACTGGTTAATAGCAAGCAGTATGTTTCTTTCATTTCTAAAGAAAAAAAAGGGAGATAGAGAATACAAATAATTAAAATAGTATTGGCAGGTTTTGTATTTCTCTAATTTCATTCCAACAATTTTTATTTTTTTTCATTTTTTTATTCGCTTATCATTGCCTCCCACCCAGCGTTTTCTTACTTTTGTCACGTATACTTCTTATCAATTCCATCTATTATAAGTACTTATTAATATTGTTTTAGTTTACTACTGTGTCTACAAGTTTTAGCCACCAGTTGCTGTAAGCGAATCAGAGACTAGAAAAAAGTTATGACTACTCACCGAGGAGGAGAAAACGTGAAGTTTTTACTTAATGCAACAAGGGGCAATAATTGTCGTATCCTCAGTAAGGCTCGAACTCGCAATGCAGTAGTAGAAACAGGGATCGCTAAGCGCTGCTCAACAGCGAGGTGACAAATATATAAGGATATAACGTTTTACATAGTATAGCTTAAATATGGAACAAGACCGAAAGCATGGGGCACCCAGTGAGGATCGAACTCGTAATTGATCGAGCAAGACAAACGTGCAAACCATTACACCACGTCCACATATATTTAAAGATGTAATGTGCGTATTTTATTAAGTGCATCTGAGTCTGGCATAAGGCTACAAGTGTGTTGAATAAAGTGAGAATCAAGCTCACTACTCTATTAAAGACCTGTGAAACTAGCTTCAAGTCGTGGTGTAGAGAATATATATATATATATATATATGTGTGTGTGTGTGTGTGCGTGTGTGTGTGTGTGTATGTGTGTATGTGTGTGATAGAAAATTAATAAAAAAAATTTCTTTATCCATGCGTTCTACGCGTCTACAGTATGTTAAAAATAGGGTATATAACTCCGACAAATTTATTTTCTACCCAATTTGAAGGCTTACAATATATATCTCAACTCGGAAACTTCAAGGAAATAACATAAAATGTTAAAAGACTTTTTTCAAAGTCACCCATTTTCTTTCTTTTTTATTTCTACGTTGAGATAAAATAATAAGATTTCATTTTTTAAATTGTCTGTGGATGTTTGGTTTGGTTAAATATGACAAAGGGAAAACTTTTATTTTCCCAATTACTTTAACTCTCATATGACACCATCTTCAGAGGATTAAATTTTAAATGTAAGGATTTTATTTTGCAACATGTATTTATAAACGGAAATAAAAATATATCTGCATTTAATTTTTTTTTTTAGATCTCAGAACTCTCAAAATATTCTTAAGGCTAGCTGTGAAAGGAAAGGTAAATTATGGTGGATGCTCGGTAATATAATTTGATGCTTAATAAAGGAAAGTGAATAAGTGTTCTTATTGGTTTTGTTGAATTTTTATTTTTTTATTTCACACGCAGAT
>OZ038497.1:49707702-49802702 GCA_964036315.1 Acanthosepion esculentum | reverse complement strand
AAGCGGGTATCACGTTTGGCACATAACTGACTATGCGTAAATCAGAGGGTATAGCATGTAAAAAAGACAGGAACAAAATTTTGGAAATTACTATTTGACCGCCGCAAATTATGGCCGACTGTTCGGATATTTTTAAGCTTTTTACACGTAGTGTATGTATGGAGGTCTCGATTTTTATACTGTTATTCAATCTGTACAAGGTCCATTCAATGTGTTGTGGTGTTCCCCCTCATAAGAGTGTATGTTAAACTCTTCCGCCTACTATAAGTTTAGTAGGAGAGAAGGCTTCGGGGATCAGTGATTGCTAGTGTAATACTCTTCTGGTGTACTTAACCATTTACTTGGTCACAACACAATGTAGAGGATTTCATAATGAGTTTTTTGTAAGATGACGTGGTAATATATATATATATATATATATATATATATATATATATATATATATATATATAAGTCTAGAAGAAGGTTCAAAGGAATTTCGTTTCGTCCTATATTTGGGACTCATCAGCAGTGCGCATCCACTACCGAGAATTGAAACCCGGACACTTACGATATCAGACAAACGCCATACAACTGTTCCAACGGGCCCCGGTGACGAAGAGGTAACGAATCAGACTTGATATAGCCCCGCTCGAAAACATATTCCACGGTGGAACTCATCCGAGTTTCTCTTTTACCCATAGGACAGTGCCCCCCACGAGCCACGACTACTATCCTCAAGCCGCTCAGTCCAAAGCATTAGAAGCCGGTTCAAGCAAGGATAAACAAGTGATAGAAATTAAGATAATTATAAGTAATTCATCGAGTCTAGAAGAAACCCCAAGAGAATGCAGAATGCAGAAAGCACTGGACGGCCGTTTTCTTTCTGCATTCTTTTGAGGTTTCTTCTAGACTCGATGATATACATATATATATATATATATATATATATATATATATATATATATATATATATATATATATATATATATATATGTTTACTTTCCCGACATGGGAGAAACATTTTTAAAAAAAAAACTTCTTTTTTTTAAAAACTGTTTTTAAAAACTTTATTTTTTACAATCAATCTCAAATATAAAAATAGTTATAATAGAATCAATGCAGAATTATGCACAATAAATAAACTTAATATTAAGTCAATTACACAAATTTATTGTTGTGATGAATATTTTTAGACAATTAACCCTTTTTTATTAAATTATGCTGTTGAATGGTAACAGTCGATATCTGGCTGAATCTCGTCTACATTTTCAAACTCTGCAAGGTTTTCTTTTGTTGGCGATTTTTTCTGCGTTCAACCCCCCCCCCCGCAATCTTCTTTTCTGTTCTAAGGGATACAGCTGCTTTAAATCTATCTTCATAAATTTGGCTGGCTAGCAGAAAAAAAAAACTGAAAAAAAAATATACAAAATTTCTCTTGTTATATTTCGACGTTTATTGGACTTTACCCACGAGAATAAAAGGAAAAGGCGTGTTTAATTTTTGCACGACGAAAATATACACACAAGCATTCATGCTAAAAGGACGCGTAGCCAACACCAAATAGAAAGAAACTCGATTTCTTTTTGAGGGTCTCCGTAGCAGGAGGAGGAGGAGTAAGCGTGATGCTTTTGGTTATTTCATTCATCTTTCTTTCTTTTTCAAAAATTGAAAGAAAACAGTTATCGTTTTTACATCCAAGTCGTCTTCAGAATAAACGTATGATTTTTAAAAAAAAAGTAAAACATCTTTTATTACTAAATATTTTTAAATATGTCTACGTCTTTTATTTAATATTTATAGATAAAAGTTTACACAAGTTATACTATGAAAATATATGTAATCATAGAAACTATTTCTGGCCGAGTGGTTAGAACGTTCGCTTTCTGATCATGAGACCTAACTTCGAGTCTCACTATAGTCAATTTGTCAGGAAGGAGACTTCCTGATATTATCTCTACATGGTTTTCAGGCACCTTCCAAAGTGCGTGAAAACCATACCACGCCTTGTGAGGGAAACTGGGTGGACGGAACACTTGGGAGACTGTCGATAACCGTGCTAGCACGAAGTCGCAAGTCATCGTGATCGTGGGTTTGAGTGTACTGGTTTTGTTCAGATTGTTGACCATTCTAGATAACACGTTCTCAGAAACCGTAACTAAGGTCTGCTCAGCATAAATGCAGTATAAACCACAGTTTGGCTCTGTGGGTGTTGAACAAACACAAATGTGCCTGAGCGAGAATCTGCAATAGGGATTGACTTGCCGCCCTAGTAGACGGGTATCTTCGAATACGAGTGGCCAGCTATATATATATATATATATATATATATATATATACAGTCCCCATCAAAATTATTGGTACGGCAAGGCCAATTCCTTTGTTATTGTTGTTCACTGAAGACATTTGGGTTTATGACCAAAAGATGAATATGAGACAAGTTCAGAATTTCAGCTTTTATTTTCTGGTATTTACATTTGGATGTGTTAAACAACTTAGAAATAACACCTTTTATTTGAACACACTAATTTTTCAGGTCACGAAACTATTGGAACACATGACTGACAGGTGTTTCTTGTTGCCCAGGTGTTACATTTTACATTTGATTGTTTAACCATTAAATAGCTCTGAATGACTACTCTTGATTTTAGACTTGTGTTTCATCTATAAAGACTGCAACAAAAATATATAGGAGAGTTGTTCTATCAATATATATTGGGGTTTCGTTAATACAAGACTATACTATTGTTTGGTTTGGTTTGATTTGGTTTGGTTTGGTTTGTTTTACGGCATATCAACCTCAATGGGTTATTTAATACCGACAAAAAATTTTATTGCTGGTAATATTTTGTTTTGTCAAAAATCTGTTTCTGCAATAATTTTCCTCCAAAATTGTATTGCTGGTAATAGTTAATTATTTGCCCATAGCTGGGACCCTAGCAGGTGCTACCACCCTGGGTCAGGGTGGACCTGGAAGTACCAGCAATTAAGAGGTGGTTCCACCCTCCTCAAAACCTCCTGATCAGAAGCCTTGCTGCTGGACGTAGTTTAACGTCTTACCCAAGACGCAGTTGTAGTTTAACGTCTTACCCAAGACGATATACTATTGTCCCATCAATACAACGCCCTAGAGCCACTAAAGTAGGCGGGTTATTGAATGAGTTTGTTGAAAAGAAAAAAATGTGCATATTATAGGGTAGATCATGTTTAACCCCTGGAGGCACGGTGTAGTTATGCGTAGCGGCTCGGATTGAGGAATCGGAAAGCCGAGTTCGAATTCCACTCAAATCCATTACATTCACTTACATGCTAATACCCTTGGAAAAGGTATGAATACTCTTCTTCTACCTCTAGCTATGGGTAAATAGCAGGACAGACCTGGTTCTATAGCCTTGGATGGCAACTGGTCTACCGCAGAAAGAAATGGCAAACTACTGCGGGAAAAAATCTGCCTCGTCAATCATGTATCGAAAGATACATGACCGCTTAAGTGTGTATCACGCATGGCACATAACTGACTGAATAGTTAACCCTAAACTTGAAGATGGTAAGATTGAAGTAACCGAGGAAGCATCCTCTCGGGAGTCTGTTTCACAGCTCTTGACAAAAGCTGTCTGAGTGGATCTTCGCCCTTACCAGTGAATGAGTTGATGAGAATCTCAGCTGTGAAGGCTTGAACTGGTGAAACTAAGCAATGTAGTTCATCTGAACATTTGACATAAAAATAGCTATAGAATTTCGTCTATGGAAAATAAGGGGAAAAATAATTCATCGCCCACAAGGCCGAGTCAGAGTTTTTGTACTCTATCAAGGTTGGAATGTGATGAGTGGAGAGCTCCAATTTATATATGGCAGGAATACTCCCGTTTCCGTCTGAATGACTCTTGTAAAGAGAATGTTTGGCAGGAGGAGTCAGATACTTTCTAGAGCGTTACAAAGAACCGGCCACTTTTTCAACATCTTTCTCTGTATATTGATTTTCAAGGTATGCAGACCTATCTCATTTAATAGATACACAAAATAATCTTCAGAGTATTCCCACACTGTATCGTACGAAGCTAATCTTAGTAATGACCTTCTATCTGACGCTGATTTTCACGGCATGTAGATCTTTATCACTCAGAAGAATGACTGAACACAATCTTGACCAGCTTCTTCTCCCCTCGGATATGGGTTGAGACTTAAGGAAACCACTGTTCTCTAGCCTTGGCTGGCAACCCGTCTAAGAGAAGGACAATTTTAAATTCAGAACCGGTTTGGCGTTGGAATGATAAATCTAACCCGTGAATTTGAAAGCAGCAACGCTAGTGGGGTAAATATAAATTAGGATCTAGGGCCTTATAATCAACAAGGGGTCTGCTTGTACTAAGGGAGACGATCAGCTCATCAGATATATTTTATGATGTCATCTCGGCTTACTGGCTTTAAAAGACGGCCATCATTTATTATCATGATAGCTCTTTGAGGGTTGTTTTAAGTCGCATAACGTGTATTGCTTTCCTTTGTAAACGTCATCTCCAATGATTTAAAGACTGTTTTTCTTTTCTTAATATTTTTGTGAATATTTTGTACATTTTATTAAGCACCTACGCCTTTTCTCTCGTTTTTCCTTTTCATGTATAGAATTGCAATATTCCAAAATCACATTATTTGCACGACTGGACCAATAAGAAGTGATGTTAACGACTGGGGTTCAAACCATTTAAAAGCAAGCATTCTAAATACTGATTTTCAAGGTAAGTAGACACACCTCATTTAATAGATTGAAATGGGCACCTCGACGTGATGTAATGTATTAGCAAGCTTGTCTCGCTAGAACATTTATGACTGTATATCGAGTTCGATCTTCACCGGGTGCTCAAAACTTTCGGCCTTGTGCCACATCTAAGCTACGCTTGGAAAATCATATTGTGTGCAAACCGCTCTCTCGAGTGGTTTGTAACACCTTATTTATCATCTCTCAGTCGCGTCTCTGTCTTTGGGCAGAGTGAACTCAGGGGCGACTCCGTCAAAAGACAGAGTCGCAACTGAGGAAAATTATAGAGAGGTGCACAGCCCTGGGGAACAGCTGCCCGAGGCTCGCTCTCGCATTGCGCCAGAGAGAGGAATCGGTGCTCACACCGAGGCCAGCGCAATCGACGGTTGCGCGGGCTGCGGGCAATTTTTGTTCCTGGCTCGGGTGTACGCGCTCGGGCTCCCCACCTTAAAAAATGACCTTGTGTCACAACTCGTCTTAGTGGGGAGAAAGAATAAATACCTAATGTTTATCAAACTTAACTCGCTCGAACAATTGCACCTGAATAGTGAGTTCGATGTTCACAGAGCTTCCCATTCTTTCGACCTTGTGCCACATCTAGGCTACGGTTAGAAAATCACCATCTAATAGATTGACACAAAATTATCTTTCAGTCTCTACCTGTCTGCATTGTACAAAGCTATTCTTAGTAAATACCTTCTATTTGACGCTGATTTTTAAATCAAGCAGGCCCTTCTCACTTAAAAGTGTCGAGCAACACAATCTTTCTAAACTCATTTTAGCTTTGTGCGGAGTTAGAGCATACTTGGTTTTGGTAAATTGGATCACTTGTATGGTAGAGTTTAGTGATTGGATCAAAGATCTGTTGATATGCTTTATGTCATCTCAAGGGTGAGGTAACACCTATCGCCTCTCCAGTTTGTATGAGATTAGTAGCCGAACCGGTTCGTACTCCCCACGAACCCCTGTAACGGGAAGCGTACTGATCATTGACAGTGCTTTATGACTCTCACTATCTTATAAACATTTGTTTGTTTTTTCTACCTACATTTATATACGTTACATGTTAAATTAAGTACACGTGACTATTAAAGGATGAAAAGTTTTCGCGGATTCTGACGTCATTCTAGGGTCTTTTTTTTTTGTCGTACAAATCTGTGAATTTGTTTTGCTCATACTAAGTCTCGAAAAATTGTATTTTATCTTTATTTTCCAAACACGGTCAGCATGTTGTGGCCGTGTTCATAGTTGGTATTACTGCGTGTTGGCTTTTTCTTTTGTATTATTAATGCTTAGCCGTTTTTTACTTGTAGATTATAATATTATAAAGAAATACACAACACCAGTCAACCAGTACAAAAAATTAAATTAATTATTCATTATAACAAATTTAAAACAGATATCCACACCTTCATCAACAACAACATCAACAAGATACCCGCAAGATCTAAATTATAGATTACCAATGTTATTTTTGAATTTATATACTTCTTAAGGAACTGTATTCCTGATCAAACCAAATTCATGAATAATTATATTGGACATACCCCTACATGCTTATCAAGAAGACTCGCATTACATCTTTCAGAACACAGCTCAATTAGGACCCATTTAAACAAAGCAAACTCCACCCGCAACATACTCGTAGAAAAGATGGTTATATTAGCCATTCTTGGTAGATCTTCTGTTATTACAATGAGGTATATTTAATAACAAAGATGACGGAAACAAAAACAAAAACAATCTAAATGGAATTGGCTAGATTATATACCAAAAAACATATATGAAAAAAAAAATTTTTAATTTAAAATTTCTAGCGTTTCTCGTACGTGCGCGTGTGTAGCCACATCAACGTAAACAGATCTAGTTCAAGTCCCAAAGGATGAAAACGCATCGTACGAAGATTTTTTCCACGCCGTCAACAACAACATACCAGCAAGATCTAAATTATAGATTACCAATGTTATTTTTGAATTTATATACTTCTTAAGGAATTGTATTCCAGATCAAACTAAGAATGAAAATATTGGACATACCACTACATACTTATCAAGAAGACTCACATAACATCTTTCAGAACATAGCTCAAATAGGACCCTTTAAACAAAGCAAACTCAGCCCGCAACATACTCGTAGAAAATATGGTTATATTAGTCTATTAGCATTAGTTTCTTAACTGGTTTGCCTGCATTTTTATATGTGATAGAACGACCACAATTTTTACATAAAAAATGCTACACTAATTAAAAGAGAAAAACAACTCACGAAGAGGAAAATGTTTACAAAGTGATTTAATCGTTACTTCCTCCATGGTAAATTTGCGTCGAGGTTATTTCACCATTCTTGGCAAAAATCTTACTATATTTACTAACAAAGATGATGGCAACAAAAACAGAAATAATCTACATGGAATTGGCTAGATTATATACCAAAAAGTATATATAAAAAAGGCATATTTTAAAGAATGCAATTAGTTTAACTGGCTTAACTAAATCATTAAATTCATTAGCTAAAATAAGGGCTTTGTATGGGATCTCCACAAAATCCCAATCACGCAAACCTGCAGTTGTTAAAATGAATTGTTCCTATTTGTATAAAAATGTATGCAGAACGTTGTATAATGTTCAAATAATTTTGAAGTCATTTTATTACCTAAACTTCGACCGGCCAAATTTTGATCTTTTGAGGAGGCCTCAGATTTTTAATAAATTTTTTTTTAAAAAATATGAAATTATGAGTAAAATAATAGCCGTTGGTTAATGTATAATAGATTCATTTATGCATTTCGAGACAGAATTTCTAGAAAACAGATTTCTCAAAATAAATACAAAGTATTTTACAGTATTTGCATGTGGACTATTGTCCTCATCTTGGTTGATGTTATCATAACATTTCGACCGCTGTGCCTTCCGGCCTTCATCAGGTTTATGTCGATTCTGTATATTATCCAGATCGACATATACATGATGAAGGCTGGAAGATGCAACATCCGAAATGTCGTGATGACGAACATCAAAACAATCCGTTCAAACTTCTTTCTCTCTCTCTTTCTCTCTCTCTCTCTCTCTCTCTCTCTCTCTATATATATATATATATATATATATATATATATATATAGCAGGCTACTCGTATTCGATGATACCCGTCTACTAGGGCGGCTAGCCAATCCCTATTGCAGACGCTTGCTCAGGCGCATTTGTGTTTATTCAACACCCACAGATCCCACCTGTGGTTTATACGGCAACTATGCTGAGCAGACCTTAGTTACAGTTTCTGGGAAAAAGCGTGTTATTTAGCATGATCAACAATTTGAACAAGGCCAGCACGCTGAAGCCCTCCGCCACTATGACTTCGTGATAGCATAGCTATCGACGGCCCTCAAGTGTTCTGTCTATCCAATTTCACTCAAGGCTTGGGTCAATCTGTGGTATGGTTTTCAGGCACTTTCCAAATGTGCCGGACGCTGGGGTCAACCGCTCCAGTCCGATAACATCAGGAAGTCTCCTTCCTGACACATCGACCATGTTGGGATTCGAACCCAGGTCTCATGCCAGAATGCGAACGTTCTAACACTCGGCCACATGTCCATATATATATATATATATATATATATATATATATATATATATATATATATATATATGTGTGTGTGTGTGTATGTGTGTGTGTGTAGTGAATTACAGTTAATGAGATCCAAACGATTTACCTCATACATCGTCTAGATCTCATTAATTGTACTTTACTTATATGGTCTATAATAAAAATTATATTGAGCTATCTTTTGTTGAACCGTTTTAATATATTATATTAATAGGATCTACTTGGATTACTTACACACGGATTTTTTACCTGTTCTAGATAGATAGATAGATAGATAGATAGATAGATAGATAGATAGATAGATAGATAGATAGATAGATAGATAGATAAGGTCTAATCAAAAAGTATATGTACGGTTGCTATAAAAAGAAAACTACAACACATATCAATTCGGCATTTAATTTCCTTCGAATCCCCTTCAAAAGCCATACACGTTTTCTAGCGTCGTTTCCATTGATGAAAGTAATCCTAGAACTACCTCTTGGGATCAGCGAGCAGCTGCCTAGGCGTATACTCTTGCATTTCCTCGACGTCTTGATATGATTGTTCCTTTCATTGAGATTTGGATTTTGAAGAGGAAAATGTCGCAAGGTGCGAGATCTGGGTAATATGGTGGTTGTCGTACCTGGGGAATATTGTGCTTGGCCAAATCTGCTGCACAAGCCATGGTCATTGATGAAATCTCTGTGGTGTGATGAGAAGGCCACACTCTACACATTCTCCTTCCATGCACTGCTATAAACAATGGAAGTGAGCGAGAACGTTATAACAATGTGCATGCGCGACAGAGTTCAAGGTCAGCCTGTGGCAAGCGGCTTCACACTACATACTTTAGGTCAGTTACCATAGCATAGGTTACTCGTGAGTATGAACGGATTTTGTTAAAAATTAGCAGACATAATTTCTGTAATTTATTCAATCAGACATGCCTAAAAGAGAATTTCCTGCCTAAACATACACACACACACACACACACTCACCCCACACTCACATATGTGTGTGTGTGCGTGCGTGCGTGTGTGTGTGTGTGTGTGTGTGTGTGTGTGTGTGTGTGTGTGTATCACTTTAAATGTTATTTTTCGTGGATACTCGTATTTTAGCTTCTCTTTCGATTCGTAACTAACTAGGAAGAAGATTTTCCCGTTTTAGACTGCCGTTTCTTTCTGCGGTAGACTGATTGCCAACCAAGGATATATCCAGTCTATCCTGTTATTCAGCCCATAGCTGGGAGGAGAAAAGATGGTTTAATACCTTTCTCCAATGGTATTTGCGCGTAAAAGAATATAAGGAACCCGACTGGAATTCGAACTGAGCTCTGATATTTCTATTATGGAACCGATAACCATTACACCACAAAGCGCATGTGGAATGGTTCCCCGTCCTGGGTAAGACGATAAACCACATCCGACAGTAAGGCCTTTGATCAGAAGGTTTTGAGGAGTGTGGAATCATCTCTTAATTGCTGGTATTCCCAGGTCCACCCTAACCCGGGGTGGTAGCACCTGTCAGGGTCCCAGCTATGGGCAAATAGCTAAACCCCTAAAAGGGGTCGCAATACATTTTTGGAAAAAAATATTACCAGCAATACATTTTTGGAAAAAAAATATTATCAGGAATAAAAATCTTGTCAGCATTAACTAATCCATTGGTGTAATATGACATAAACCAAACCAAACCGAAAGGGGTCAAAACACTATGAAAGTATAAAAAATAGGTTTTAGTACAAGCAATAGATTTTTGAAAAAAGAAAAAAATATTACCAGTAATACATTTAAAAAAAATATTACTAGCAATAAAAATCTTGTTGGCATTAAATAACCCGTTGAGGTTAATATGCTTCCTAATATTAAACAAGTGTTGTATATCAAATAAAATAAAATGTGACGCTACGATTAAATTATTACCTTCAAATACAATCTCCTTACTATTATTATTTGGTAGGACTAACTTATTACTTTCAATGCATACAATTCTCCGGTACTAGCTCAGTTATTAAACTGATATAACAATTCTAGACGGAACTTTTATTTGAATCAGAATGCTTATTTTATAAAGCTGAAACATTCCTAACGGTATGAGCATTGTTAACAAAAGCCCAATGTTTCAAAAGCCTAACGTTGTATACCAATTCTTCTGGCATTTCAGTGACTGTCTCTGTTGTTAAAAAAATATGACGTCAACATATATTTGTCGTGTTAGAAGATTTCACTCAAGAAAACACAGAGACGGATAAATATGGTGTTTTATAAACAGTAGGAATTACCAGTAGAATCCGTTGTTTCACTTACTCAACAATTCGGCAAAACATTCGTGTTTCAAATGCTTATTATACTGAAACTACTTTGCAAAATATATTTCAAAGGAGTCAAATATAAACAACAAAAGTGAACTAGACATAACATAAGACTTTAATAATAAGAGTATTTTTGAAAATATTAAACAAAACACATGAATCAGTTTAAATCTTCTTGAAGACATTAAAGCCACATTCATTAGAACCTAAGGGAAAAAGAAAAAAGAAACGGTTTTCTTTAATTCGTTAAAATTTGAAAATTTGTTTATTGCATATTTTATACTAGTTTACTCCGTGAAAATTTCACGGTTTTCCTATTTTAATATATTTTTTTCTTTTTTTAAGCTTATCACCCCAAGCAAGGCTGGAGGCCACTAGCACGCAAGGGGTTACAGAAGGTTTGGAGGAAGAGCAGATAGGAGTGGTAAAGGAGAGGATGTGGAGAAAGATAGTGGATCGGTCAAGGCAAGGGGGTTACAGAAGATTTGGAGCGAGAGCAGATAGGAATGAAAGGTGAAAGGATGTGGAGAAGGGAAGTGGATAGATCAAGGCAACTGGAGATGCCGATTGACATTACACTTAAATAGTTGGAGATTGTATTTGTCTGAGAAACAGGAATAAGGAAGGGAGTTCCACAGGCGAGATGTGCGAGACATGAAGCTATTGGAGTAGAAGATACGTCTACATCTACCAGTTTCAACAGTGAAGGGGTGGGAACGGGATGCCAGCCTCGTAGGACGTTTAAATTCATGAGGCCTAGGAACCAGCGAAAGCAGATTTTTTCAGTTAATGACTGAATAAGCGCATGGTGACTTCTACGATAATAAAATACCCGTGGAAATTCCCCCTATCACATCGTTAATCATTCGAGCGTAAGAACTTTACCAAAATGTTGAAACAAAAGTCATAATGATAAATATGAATGCTGGTCGTTTTTTAAGAAGTAAGTGGGTACAAATGAAAAAAATTTGAAATTGAAATTTTTTTTACATTTCAATGAAACACAGGTTAGACAATATCTTCCCTTATTTCTTTCGTTTCGTGGCTAAAACTAAGTAGCGTCTTTGATATGTTTGTCATCTGCTCACGCAATCAAAACGGATCAGTACATTATTCATGAGGTATTAGAGAGAGAAGTCAGTCACATTGATATTTATTTCTTTTTTCACTGAAACCAAGTAGTGTCTCTCACATGTCTTGCCTTTCCACGCGATCAAAATGGAATATTCCATTATTTATGAGCTATTAGAAAGAGACGTCAGGCGCATTGATCTTTCTTTCATTTTTCACTGAAACCAAATAGTATCTCTCATGTGTCTTGCGTTTTCACGCTATCAAAACGGAATAGTCCATTAGTTATGAGGTAATACCAGGAAACGTCAAACACTTCCATCTTTCTTTCTTTCTTTTTTCACTGAAACCAAGTAATGTCTCCGATATGTTTTGCCTTTCCATTCAATCAAAACGGAATAGTCCATTAGTTATGACGTATTGGCAGAGCGTAAGTGTTCCGTGAACTAGCCAAGGGTGCAACAGACACAATTATAATAGGATATTTGTTACCGGGATGAGTTCAGTGCACTGGGATTCCGTTACTTAATCAAAGATTATAGATTAATCTTAATTTTGGCTTTACAAATGTACATATTAATTTTATTTTTAAAGCAGAGTCGATATCCCGGTGAAAATGTTTGCAAGCAGACCATCGAATACATATTCTACTATCATCCGCAGATTGGAGTCGTCGAACCGATCCACAGCGAATATCTATACATATGAGGGTGTGTGTATGTGTGTGTGTGTATTATATATTTTCAATTATTTACTACTCAGAGTGTCCCATGTATTGCCCTGACCGACCGTTTTATTCTTAAAAGCAATATTTATCCTCTCTCTCTCTCTCTCTCACACACACACACACACACACACACACACACACACACATACTATAGAAAATAATAATATAAGGAACAAGTTTTAAGATACAATTCTAAATCAACTCGACGAGGACGCGAATTTCATAACGTTTAACGATCAGTGAATATTCAGCACCTGATGATTGTGTAACTGCATGAATCTCCGAGTCGTGCTATCGACGTGAGATATTATGTCTATTCATTAATATATACTTAATAGCTCTGTTATATAACATTGAGCACTGTTTTTATAACACCTGAGAAATATATATATATATATATATATATATATATATATATATATATATATATATATATATATATGAAATACAATTGAGTTTCACTATATTATCCTGGTGTATAAGGATGTTTTAACCGTCGGAAAAGTTGACAAAAGTATAACGGGAGAGAGCTATAGAAGAAAGGTGTATTCTTCTATTTGTATTTCCCTCATTATGCGCATTGTTATATCCGTAATATAATAACACAGTATTTCACAAACTGATTGGAATGGCTGAAAGTAAAAGAAATGACAAACATACTTTGTTCCCAGAAAAACTTTTATATTACTAAAACATTTTCAAAACTATATATGGATATTTATACGTGTCCCACGCAGAGAATGGCATATCATATATCTACACAGGTAAACATAATGAAAGGAGAACGATAAGATAGTGTCTGACATATAATATGGAGATTCTTCTGTGTTTCTGAAGAAGACATGTTTAGGAGTTCAGATTCAAACAAGCCGGTTTCATCTATTATTTCCCAAGCGAGAAGGAATTCCACCAACTGGAAACGACGAGTCTTGGGTTTGAGGACGGCTAACCGGAGAATTCCATATCTTGGGAAGATGTATTCCCAAAGAGAAAAGGCACCATCGACTCTTAAGCTGTAACATTTGACAGCTGACTGCCTCGGTCGAAAGCCCGGGCAAGGCGAACAACACGTGTGTCTTGACACCAATAACCTTACTGAGTGACTGTATAATTGAGTAATTTTGTCACTGTATCAAGTGGCGTCGGTAAGTGGGCATCAAGTGACCTACGTAACAATCTCGACCAAAGGGAGATAATCGCCTTTTGTATCCTACAAAAATAATATATTAACTTATCTTGTATCTATTTTGAGGTTCACTAGCTGGAAAACTTCCAAAAGAATAAAAAAAATATTAAAATACAACTAGTGTTCACAAATTTAAACATACATACTTTATTCGGATATATCAGTCATTTTATATTTTATATATATATATATATATATATATATATATATATATATATATATATATATATATATATATATATATTGTAATATTTTTCGAAAGTTATTCTGCATCGCTTGAAAATGGAACGGAACTTCAAATTTTAAGTTTAATTTCAAATTTAGGTTTTCATTTCGAAACATGGTAATTTCTGTGTCGCGATAAATACATATTTTTACAAAAATAATTATAATATTATGCTCTGCGTGTATCAAGAACTGCTTTTAAAAATAAATGCTAAAGAACTCTGCATTATACATCTGACGGTTCTTTCTTCATATATATATATATATATATATATATATATATATTGTTAATAACTATACTCGGTTGGTGTAAATAAAATCGGATAACACAACTCACAAATAACAATATTAAAACAAATAGGTATCTCAGAGAAAAATTTGGAAGAAAAAGAAACCACTAAAAACATCCGAGTAGGCCGAAAAAAATCGTCCAGTGTTATGATTTCTAGTCCAAAGAAAAAACCCCCAATCGAATAAATAAGAAAAACCGTAAAATATTCAATACGTTAAGTTGAGCAGAGTATAAAATATCTTAGTGAGCCAGGAACTACCTACCTGAAGATCCATTTAGATGAAACCTAGGTAGGTAGTTCCTGACTCACTAGGATTATACATATATATATATATATATATATATATATATATATATATATATATATATATATATATTGACTATATTTTGGCAATAAATGTTTTGGCAGCATGTTTTCCTTAGGACATGTCTCATTAAATAATTCAGACATGTTTTGTCTACTTATTTTTAAAAGGATCTTCTCATAATTACGGAGAAGTTTTTTAGTATCCTTATTTAAGGAAGAAATAAAATTACCATGCATATTCATTTTATTCCGAGTATTTTCGACATTAGCACAATGTCGTCATCAGGGTCTTGTTTTGTCTAAGACCAAAAAATTGATGAATACAACAGTTGAAATAAGATAAATAATGTAACTGCATCTTCAACTGACACGATGTCATCCCATAAACTAATTGGTAAGGCCTACCTCGCTTAAAAGTAGCTTCCCTGATGAAAAGAAGAAATACAGTTTCGATTCCTGTGGAGCGGCACGCTTTCCCTTAGAATTTTACGATACCCAAGCTGGTTTATATAAATTTCACTGTTTCAAAAATAACAAGGGTGTCTACTCAAAACACGTGTACGCACTGGAGTTTATAATAATTATATATATATATATATATATATATATATATATATATATGCGGATTGCAATGTTAAGGACCCTGGATGTGGTAGAGGATAAAAGACTTCGCACACCAGATAGGCGGTCTGCCCGTTTGATAACCGGAAAACGGACGTTCAAGAGAAATATTTACAAAACCCTTTGATGCGCAGAAGCGTTGCCATAACTGCTTGCGTGTTTGATATTACCTGCGCGAGGCGATATAGTGCCTTTGCAGCCGACAAGTTTGCCGTTACGCTTGCACCACTGCACACACCGGTGTACATCTAAATACGTATGCAATGCTTACGCTGGTAACAAAATAGCACACAGGCGGATGCGCGATATTGCATTCTAAAGCGTTCATGTTGCATCCTTATCAACTTGCAACTAGAGGGGTGCCGGCTCGAGTGCGCCTCTGCACGACATTTGCCAAGAAGATGGCCGGATATAAAGACACATGTGTGTTGGGGGCGATCAATTTAAGCAAAACCAAAGCATGGAAAACAGAACCAGCTATCCGGGATCGAGTTTTAACTGTGGCTGTTAACGTTTCTATTTTTAATAGAGATAGACAAGTACCAACTTTTCCTTGCTATATCTTCACTCTCCAGATATCTTAATAACCCGTCACTGCCATGCCAATGCTTGACAGAGGAAGCTTTTAGACTAGATGCAATTGTGACATAGAGATTAAGAAACCAATCGAGAAGGAGAAGGAGCGATTTTATATCAATCTCAAGTGTTTTATGGCCAGTGGATGAATTCTTTGATGTCGGGTCTTCAAATTGGTAACTACTTGACCGAAGGGAACAAATTAATTAAAGCATTGGGGGTAAAGTGAGAACAAATCCGGACATTGATGATTTCCGGTTACTGGTCTATATTAATAGTCATGTTTGGGATTGAGGTAGCCAATTCTGATCCGACTACGGTGGAGGGCATGCTGAGCCTCGACTAGTTTCGATGCCGTTTGTTCTTATTGCCAGCTGCATGTTGTCGGGCGTGCAGATGGACAGAGAGACGATAGGAGTGAAGAGATGAGCTGTTAGACTTACAGAGCAGAATTTTCCGAATTGTCTGCCACCCAGACCGAGTAAGCGAAACCCTGAATAAAACACCTCAATATATTAGTAAGAGGTTTTGAGTTCGTATTTCTCGATGTGTCATTTTGTGTTCATCTTCTGTTACCATGTGAACGTGAAGCGGTTCTTTCTTAGGGAAAACCGTTGGGAATGAGAAAGGAAACTTGGATTTGCCGGAAAGAGAGGCTCAGATTTTCTCAGCTTGAGAAGTAAAGGAGAGCTTATTTGCGATAGGCTAACCTGGAACCCATCGTATGGACGTAACAGTATTGGAGGGTCTTTGAAGGCATACACTATATTTCAAAAGTTTGAGGTGACCACTGGTAATTTTTTAAATTGGTCCCAAAAGTAGCAGTTTTGTACTTATTTAAAGAGCTATTCATTAAACATATTTAAAAAAGTGACAAATGATTTTTATTAGAAATTTTATTATGACAAAAAGGAAAAAAGCATTTCATGATTAAATTTTCCTCTCATCAAAATATTCTCCTTTTTATATATGTATATGTATATTGTTAAATATAAGAGACGTTTTATATATGTATATGTATATTGTTAAATATAAGAGATATAATTACGTAAGAAAATAAAGTCAAAATTCTCCAACATTTGAATACTTTTTATTATGCTGTTCCTTGATCTAAGCTTTCGGCTCACATGAGCCATCTTCAGAGTGGTTATATAATATAAATATCCAAATGTTGAACAATTTTTGTCTTTATTTTCTCCCGAAATCAAAGCAACTATGCGAAGCTTAGAACGGCTAATGATCAAACTTAATAGACATTCGTTGTCTGTTATATGTGACAATTAATAATTGAATAATGATCTGCTGCCCCAATACACTATATATATATATATATATATATATATATAGAGAGAGAGAGAGAGAGAGAGAGAGAGAGAGACACACACACACACACACACACACACACTCACAGGGTGGTCCAAAATACTTGTCACCCCCTACCAAAAGTAATGAGAACAATAGAAGAACAAGTAATACAAATAACATGTACTGGATTCAGTTTATTCACTTTCATTGACTACACATAAAGGCATGCACATGCTGCAGCTCACAATGCCGGACGAAAGTTACCTTAAGTTTCTATTTTTAATCGAGACGATAATTTTGAATCTGACTTTTTGGTTAATAAAATGTTCCCTGTTTTAAGAATACTATTTAGATGGTGTGACATTAAATATCTTTTCATATATATATATATATATATATATATATATATATATATATAGTGATTTTCCAAGCGCAGCTTAGATGTGGCACAAAAGTATGGGGCACCCAGTGAGGATCGAACTCACTTCTCAGTTATAATTGTTTTAGCGCGACAATCTTGCTAACAATTACACCACCTCGAGGATTAACGAAAATAAAATTTGTCACTTGGCTGATGTTATATTCTTCACCTCGAATATGGGAGTTTCATAGATGAATCATTCTGTTCACTCCCCAAGAGTATAAAAATAATTAATATATTACTCTTCTGTTAACATGGTCCAACCACTACTATAAGTTTCATGCCTTTAAGCAATCGTCAGGCGCTCGGCAGCTCTAATGCGAAAATTGGAGCCTTTATACCCGCAAGAGAGACCAAGATGGAAAAAATATATATGATTCCATTCTGTTTTCATTGACTCCAAGAACCCTATTTCATTTTTCCCCTGTCCTGTCAAGTTCATCCTATGCTAATTCTAGAGGTGGCCTAAAACATTTGAACTGTAGCGTACATTGAAATTTTCACTCAAGTTGCTGGATGCAATATGGATAAAATGCCAACTACCATAGATGACTCGGAAGGATAGCATCAATTCAGCAAATCCGAACATCTCTTGCGCATAACATCATTGGTAGCCCTTCGAAGACAGATTGATCATTTCACTGAAAACAACGGAAGATGCCATAATGTCAAGCAAATCCAAACAAGCTCGGCACGATGATGATAATGCTTAATGATAGTTAATAGGTGTAGTCAGACTCGATCTTCATTATATTACTCTAACGTTTCTCAGCTGGTAGCGCCCGGGCCCAATAGTGCGCCCTGAATGATAAGCGGTATCGCCCCATGTTAACAGAAGAGTAATATATTAATTATTTTTATATTAAAAAAAAAAAACTTTACTTTTAAAAAGCTACAGACACTAAGCACTTGTCTAAATTATGTCTTTGACATTTGATATTTTAAACGGAGGCTAAATTCCTTAATCGTTAAGATTGAGTGGTTAATCCTTTGCCTTCCTCAGGGGATTGAAATCAGTCATTATCGGCCTCTTTAAAAAAAAAGCAGATTCTTCATAAATCCCTTTAAATGATAACTGTACCGCTAATGTTCCTTGGGAATGCTAAACCAAAATTTCATATTTTCAAATTTCATGCCATTTTTTTCATTATTAAAATTTAAAGCGCGATCCAGATTTTTAGTTATTCTGCAAGTGCGTCCTGAAGTAAAAAAAAAAAAAAAGTTATGAAACATTATGTTGTCTCTGAGTACCTCTCACACTGGCCAATAAATATGAAGCCTTATTTCTCCATCAATTCAAAAATGAATTCGTAACAATTCACAAATAATTCTGGATTTTAGAGGTGTGCAAAATAATTGCCACACCTAATTTAAGCAAGCAATAAATTCAAAACTACGGCTATAAAATCTACGCATAAACTACTTAAAGATGCTAGTGAATTACCATTATTCTCTCAGTGAAATTCGGACGAGTTTTTTTTTTCTTTTAATATTATTATCAAAAACAGGCTGTAAATGTGTCGCAAAAAACGGCTGTTTTCCTTTCTTCCGGCGACCGATTAATTCTCTTTTAATTAAATTATGGCGCAGTTTCTCTGGGGTTTTTTTTTGTGTTTTTTTAGCAACTTTTGATTTTGACGTCAAATATCCTACAAAACCGTATATTTTCCTTTCATCGTAAACTTTTTTTGTTGTAAACATCTCAAGATATTTCGTCGTCGGCTATTTTTACAGCTTCCATTAAACCATTGCAAGTAATAATTTCAATCATTAAGGGGTTAATGCTAAAGTGTTTCTCTTAAGAAATGCCTGTATTTTGACGAGGTAACGATTTAACCGTTAATTTTTAAAAAGAATTTTGCAGTTTATCTTTACAAAGCCGTTTGGCGCAAGAACACAGTTTTGTGTCATGCGTGATACACGCTTAGGCGATTATGCATCTTTCGATATATGACTGACGAGGCATCTTAAAAAGTAGTTTGCCATTTCTTTCTGCGGTAGACCAATTGCCGTCCAAGGCTATAGAACCCGTTCTGTCCTGCTATTTACCCATAGCTGGGGGGGGAAAGAAAAATATTAATACCCTTCCCAACGGTATTATCACATAAGGTGAATGTAACGGATTCGACTGGAATTCGAACTCGGCTTTCCGATTCCTCAATCCGAGGCGCTATCCATTACTCTTTTGGCACGGGCACGCGAAAATTCAAGATTAAACATTTATTTACTACACTAAAGGGTAAAAAGTAAATTTTTTATACCCTGAAGTAAAATAAAAGGTTGAGAAACACTGTTACGTAAATGAACAATATTCTTTTGTGTTATGTAATTTTTTTACGTAAACTAATGTTTTGTATGTAAATTTCTTGTCGTAAATGAACATACATTTTTTTCTTTAGAAATTGTTCTGTATTCTGGGGAGAGACGCCGATAGTGTCATCTGTTCCGTTTTTTGGATTTTTTGTTGTTGAATAAAGCCTTTCTTAAGATTATTGCCGTCTCGTCTTCCTGCTATTTTGAATTGCATTCAGAATCCATAACAATTATTCAACCAAAATTCAATATGTCCAAAATAGTCAAGCCATATCGACTGGACCTTGATCACAATGCCCATAATGCTTCTAAGGAATGGAAGCATTGGAAATGAACGTTCAAAATTTACAACACACTGCTTTCAAGGATTTTAGAGGTGTGCAAAATAATTGCCACACCTAATTTAAGCAAGCAATAAATTCGAGACTACGGCTATAAAATCTACGCATAAACTACTTAAAGATGCTAGTGAATTACCATTATTCTCTCAGTGTAATTCGGACGAGTTTTTTTTTCTTTTAATATTATTATCAAAAACAGGCTGTAAATGTGTCGCAAAAAAAACGGCTGTTTTCCTTTCTTCCGGCGACCGATTAATTCTCTTTTAATTAAATTATGGCGCAGTTTCTCTGTTTTTTGTTTTGTTTTTTTAGCAACTTTTGATTTTGACGTCAAATATCCTACAAAACCGTATATTTTCCTTTCATCGTAAACTTTTTTGTTGTAAACATCTCAAGATATTTCGTCGTCGACTATTTTTACAGCTTCCATTAAACCATTGCAAGTAATAATTTCAATCCTTAAGGGGTTAATGCTAAAGTGTTTCTCTTAAGAAATGCTTGTATTTAGACGAGGTAACGATTTAACCATAAACACATTAACAACAACAAAAAAAAACTTATTTAAACGAGGCAAACTGTAATAAGATAATGAACTCTACAACAAATAATAACTGAAAAGCTATTACCTCAAAATGTAAGAAAATATATGATTGGGTAGGATCGGTGATTCATTTGGAATTATTCAAACGATTTATAAGAGTTGTTATAAATTCCCGGCGGAGAATTTCTAGCTAAATTCTATAATTGGTTACAATCAGATGGATAACTGTTCTCAAATGTTTTTTCCATATTTTCTGGCGTTATGTTGGTGACTGATCGCCCAGAATGCTCACCAAGTTGATCCGACACTCGACCGGCTTTGAAACGCATGTACTACTAAAAAAAAAAAAAAACTGCTTTCGACGTAAACAGCAGGTAAAATCGAAAAAAAAATTAACTAGATAATAAATTTAACAAATAAGGATCATGGTGAGATTAACTGTTTCCTTATAAGGAAACATTTGACCGTCATTGACTGAACAGTTAGCGTTATTTTTGGTTGAAATTTACAAAATCTTTCTCTTGTAAAAGTTTTTCAGGAAAGTGGACTCTGCAATTCCACTGTGATCGCACTTTCTAGTACTCAGAGGAATTTCCTACCAATACTTTTGTTTAAGGTTATGTGGAATGTCAATATCATGATTATATCATTATTTGCCTTTCTCGCTACATATGTTAGGAATCGGTTAAACGTTCAAAAGAACAATGACTGTGAAAAAGTCCAAATCCAGTCTCACAAAGCAGTTAAGACGAGTCGTATAGAAGTCACAAGCCCATGAGGCAAAATAAAATAGGGGTCAGCAAATCGAACGCTCTCTCACTCACGAACCCCAAAATATGCACACTCACCGTCTTCTTGGGGTAAATTTTTCGATTGGTCACAATAGTTGGAGAGGATAAAAATTTACCATATGTGATGCTGCCATTGGGGATTTATTATTATTATCATCATCATCATCATCATCATCATCATCATCATCATCATCGTCGTCGTCATCATTTGTGTATGTTATGTGTCCTGTTTTGTATCCTGTAGAGCCGGGTTCAAACTATGGTCCTTAGACCCTATAGGAAAATTGTCATTTAATTGATAGCACTTTTCTTAGTATTGAGGGGTCTCCCCTTTTTACACAAATGGACTCATCCAAGGTATACATATACTACTGCCAGTGAATACCCGGCAGTACGTTAAGTCAAGTCGGACAGTAGTAGTAGTAGAACGTAGAGTCGGTCGAGTAGAATAACGTAGCGGCAAGAGTCAAAGTAACAAGCACTTAGACTCAGTAAGAAGTCATACACCGATACGTCGATATCAAAGACTAGATATACTTGTCTACTAACCCTGCATTCCTGGAACTACTAACCTGTATTACCAGTTTGTATTATTACGTTAATACATTTATTTCCTATATTCATTCTTGGCGTTTGTTATTATTTGATACCGGATTTTAGCCCGGAATCCACAACAGTATATGGGATATTTCTAGTAGGGCGATTTTCTGGGCAACTTGTATGCTAATGTTACCTGAGACACTGTTAGTAAAATTACCCATTCCTTTTCTCACGAGGCCCAAAGCTCCGATTAATATTTGTACAATCTCAGTCTTCATTCCCCACATCCAGTTAATCTCGACCTCCAGGTCCTTCTATTTGGACAATTTCTCGATAAATTTCATGGAGGTGTTTCTCTCATATGGTACTGCTATGTCAATAAGCATACACTTCCTGAATTTCTTATCTGTTATGATAATATCGGGTGTGTTGGCATTTATTACCCTGTCAGTTTGAATTGACATGTCCCAGAGGATAGTTACATCGATATTTTGAGTAACTGTGCCTGCTTGGTGCTCATACCATCTCTCAGTGGTTTCGATTTTGTGCTTCTTGCATATCTTCCAGTGCACATATGTTGCTTCCTTGTTATGCCTGAGGCTATATTCATTTTTTGCTAGTTCCAGACATTCTGAGATAATATAGTCGACAGTGTCATCATATTTTCACAGTTCCTGATTTTCGGGTTAGTTCCCTCCTTGATTATGTGACAGAGATAGGATCTGGTTGCACGGCTTTGGTCCTTATCTGCAATAATTAGGCCTTCTGTCTCAGATTTCTACCCAATGCTCCTCAGCTATTGATGCGTTTTCTGTTGGTCCACATTTGATTCTTTCGTTCTTTTTAGGTATTTGCCACGCAACGCCTTGTCCTCCCAAGTTTTTTGCAATTTAATTTGGCCAAATTGTTTTTCTTCCTGTTTTACTCGTTTGGCGTAGATGATATTCACTTCGTTTTTTGTTGTTTTTTTTTTTCTTCAGGTTATCAGGTATATTAAGCTGTTTCTTGAAATGTGCAACTTCTTTGTTGATAGGGTGGATTTGATGTTTTACTATTTGTAGGAGAAGGTCATTGTTTTTTTGTAATGTATGCTTTCAATCCTATTGTTGAAGTTTTTAGTGTTAGTTCAAGTTGGATTAGACCTCGGCCTCCTAAGGATCTTGGTACGTTCAGCCTATCAACATCTGATTTCGGGTGGTGCATCCACATTTGGGTAAACATTTTTCTGGTCTTGGCACTCAATCTTTTAATGTCATTTACCATCCATTTAATAATGTTACTATGGGTATAGCATTCATTTTCTTGGCCCCATTAAGTTCGCTTTCTCGTATCAAACGCACTCTCCTATAATACTCGTTTCGAACCTTTTTCAACATAATTAAATGTTGTATTCTGTCTCTTTCATTAATTCCCAAGTATTTTTATATACCATCTTTGCCTAGTTCCTTAATCTTGCTGTTGATATCAAGGACACATGGCACAGTGGATAAAGGCGTTAGTTAGATCGAGTGACAGGACCCAAAGAGTCTGAGTTCAATATCCGGTTAAGACAGTGGAGAACTTGGAGAGGGGAATTAAGCAGGTGATAGCTGACAACTGACATCCATTAAAACATGGCACGTGGGACTAGAACAGTCTACCACAGTGAACGAAATAAAGGGTTCAGTTCGACATTCCAACCACCTGAAGAAAGCCGGAGCGTACAACGGCCGAAACATTGTAATAAAAATGGCGACAAAGTTGAGGACAATAGTCCGAATAATGTAAATAGTGTACATAATACCTCATCTCAGAAATATAGACAGATAATCAAGGGATAAATCTGTAATTTTCCTAAGTTTACCGCCTTTGAAGGTGACTTTGGCACATTTGTCAATTCCCAACTCCATTCTCATATCTTCGTTGAAGTCTCTGACAATGGTGAATAGGTTTTATTATTATTATTATTATTATTATTATTATTATTATTCCGCAAACTGTGCACATTACACGAATTCTTTCTTGCAAAGGTAATTTTCCCGTTCGCCACATGCGACTCATTTTTGCTGACGCTGCTGTTGGTTCTTGGTGACAATGTAGCACCAGTTTGTAAGATCTGATGAAGTATTTGTTATGGGTCCTTACCTATAACTACAGAATGAACTCTTCCTAACACTATGTATACTACGCCTCTCAAGAGAGAGAGACGAATCGAGTCGAGCCGATAGTAGTTCACTCCAAACCAGACTGACAGTCATACTAACACCTTCCACATCTTGTATTATTATTCCGTGTAATATATCTTCGTTATTTCTACTCTTGTGTTCGTATCGTTCTTCCGTGGTCCTAACCTGGACCATGACAGTGGCGACGAGGATATTGAAGAAACGAATTCTACGCGGAGAATCTAAAAGAAAAAAAAATACCTTTTTGCTCTCGGTCGTCCATAACAGTATTGTTTTTTAATACTTCTGGGCTTCATTTGTTTGAAGTTATTTTTAGGTCTTTAGAAAGGGTCGAATACGATGTGCGTCCTGGATAAGACATTAAACTACGTCCAACAGCAAGGCCTCTGATCAGGAGGTTTTGAGGAGCGTGGAACCACCTCTTAATTGCTTGTGTTCCCAGGTCCACCCTGACCCTGGGTGGTAGCACCTGTTAGGGTCCCAGCTATGGGCAAATAGTTAACCCCCACACTGGGGTCAAAACACTATGAAAATGTAAAAATAGTTTTTAATACCAGAAATACTTTGTAAAAAAAGAAATTATTGCCGGTAATACATTTTTTAAGGAAAAAAATATTATCAGCTATACATTATTTGAAGAAAAAAAATATTAACAGAAATAGATTTTTGTAAAAAAATATTAACACCATTAAAAATTGTCAGCATTAAATAACCCACTGAGTTTGATATGCCGTAAACCAAACCAAACGAATACGAAGATGTCAGTTGTGTTAATATACGTGGAATGGTTTTACGAAGAATATTTACAAATAAAAACAATTATCCTTTTTTTTTTGTACGATTTATTTCCATTGTTTTTACATGTATCTTCACTTCCCACTTCAGATCTTAAACTTATTTCTCCGATAAATCGAATTAATCGAATATAATTTAACGATTAAGGATTACAAATCACACGATTACTTTCCCCATAAATAAACACACGACGAGATAAACAACTCACTCAAAGAAAGATTTAAACTACACACATTACACACATTACACACGTTAAAAACAAATGGCGTCCTCTGATGTCAGACAAGATTCCAATATAGAGTTTCTCTGGTATGTGAAGTGAAGCATAACGGGGAAAATGGCCTTTTTGACGCATGAGTCATAATAACCGGGGTCTGGTGGTATTTCAAACAGCTAATGATTTTTTTAATATATTTTATTTTATTTTTCTTGTTTAACATGTTTTTCAATGATTTTTAATGACTTTTTACTTTTATGGTTTTTTTTTTTCTTGTTTATTATGACTTTTTTCACGGAAGCTGGTCGAAGAACTCAGGTTTTATTCACTTCCTTGGCCAACCCTAGGGTTAACGTTTGATCTACGAAATATGATCCTTCTCATTAAATGACTAATAGTGTTTGCGTTTTTGTGTCGGATTTTAAGCACTAGGGAAAGGCTTTGAGACATTAGATCCGGTTTCCTTTGAAACCCGTCAAAAAAAGAAGTTTTTCCCTAAAGCAAAACTGAATTTTCAGAAATCTGTTGTTTATTTCGTTCTTTACAACTAATTAAGAATTGTTCGGGTGCTTCATTAACAGTCATTAGTAATTTATTAGATGAATCATTAGTAATTATTAATTTACGATTAACATTTCTTTTGTTTTATTTCTGCTATTGTCATCTCAATTACTCAAAAAAATATTATCATTTCCGACTTGCAATGTTTAATTGCAACAAAAGGCAACTGAAATTAAGATGGAAGAAATACTTTAAATATATACCTGATGTAACAGCAAAATTGTCCAAATAGTGTAACAGCATAATTTTCCATTCTACAAAATGTTTAATATCTAAAATCCACTAAACTAATTAAGTTTATTTTTCCAGATTTTCGCATAAGACGTTTAGTCATTTTTGACATCTTTTGTCATAGAAAGCACTGAAAAAAACTTTGAGTTATTCCGCTTGATAGAGAACAGGTTAAAATCGTTTAGTGTCATCCTTTCTGTCTTGCCAACTGAGCAATGGTCAGAGGAAAAGGATCATTCAGACCTTCAGTAATGGTACCAACATTCATACTCTGGCTTCCATCTTCAAAGTCTATTCAAGAACCATCAAGAGAACGATGAATAAGTTTTAAAAAGAGGGAACAGGAGAGAGGAAAACTTGATCAGGAGGTCACAACAGCAGGAGGATCATCATTTCAACCTAGAGCTAAAGAAATCAATTAGAAAACATCCAACTCAATTCATAAGACGTTTGACAGGAAAGAAAGAAGTTTCAGCTATGACAGTCCAAAGAGCAGTGATAAAAAAAACTTGAAAATGAAATCGTACGTGAAACGAGTGAGGTACCTTGTTACTCCAGAGCAGAAAGTTAGACGGTTAGAGAGGGCAAAGATCATCCTGATTAAGTTGAAAGATGATCCTTGAATTAAATATATATTTATATATATATATATATATATATATATATATATATATATATATATATATTTGAACATAATTTCAATCCTTAATGGAGCTTCCGATCCTTAGCTATGATTAATTAATTATGAACATGTCATGTTTGTTTACGATTCTTCTGTTAAGATTGGAGAGTAACTATACATTCTTGTTGTCAAAGTAGAATCTAATAGTGTTATAAAAACCTCGGAGAATTCCAGTACGATATCTTTAATCATTTCTAATGTACAATGGTTTAGAGTTAATCTAACAAATGAACAATTTTGCTTTTACACGATTTGGAAAAATTGCTGTTACACCCGGTACATATATTAAAATGATGTGCAATCTGTAAAAGGCCCGGGAGTCACTCGAGGTAGAGAGTTACAGAGTAAGAGACATAGTTTATGCGGATATGTGGGGAAGATAACGGTTAATCCTAGACTTGAACAGGATAAGTGTGTAGTGATCGAGGAAACACCCGCTTGGGAGTCTGTTCCACAGAGCACAGGTCTGTGGGAAGAAACTGCCCGAGTGTATCTTACATCTATCACACCAATGGAGTACGAAGGGAATGAGGGTGGTTCGATACAATGTGCGCGGCATTGCGGGTCTTAGCCTTCAAGGTAACATCTGGTCGAACTATGGAATGTAGTTCGTCTGAACACTTGCCATGGAAATAGAGATGGAGCCGTGAGAGGCTCGCGATGTTTCGTCTCAGGGAAAGGAGTTGTAGGGTGGGAAATAATTCATCACCTAAAAGGACGCGGAGACGCTTTTGGGATCAGTCAAAACTAGGAAGAGAAGACTCTGCAGCTCCTATGATTTTTAATGTAATACTAGCTTAAAAGCCGTCTTATCGGGCGGCATTTAAGCTAGCTTCCGCGGAGGGTTTTTGATTGGGCCTTCATCACAATAGGTAGGGAAGAGTAAATGCAATAGGCAACAATAAACTACAGAAGAACTCAAAATTGATTGCTGCATTTAAGTATTGCATTAATATTTAAGCTTACCTTTTCAAAGTTCAATAATAATTCTTCTGCTACCACTTACTTTAAAGACAATTTGATGTACGTAAATTTGTATTAAGTCTATTAATAGACGTTTTTCCTCTTTTGCTTTACACCACACCGGTTTTTGACAAATTTCAATTATATGCATTATTTCTATTATCTAAATTGCTCGGGCTGTTTTTCTTATCTTTCTTGCCATATTCACGATATTTCGGCCGCTGTACGCTCCGACCTTCTTCAGGTGATTTGAGTTTCGAACTGAACCCTTTATTTCGTCCACCGTGTTAGATTGTTCTAGTTCCAAGTTCCATGCCTCTTCCTTAATAGCCCGAACGATATAAAAAATCTAAATAATTACAATCCTTCATTTCAGAAATATAGACAGATATTTCAATTATCTTTTCAGCCAATCTTTCGAACATCTTTTTATCTCGACGCCTCGGCCAATATACATTTTCACAGATGCCTGCCGCATTCTGAAAGGAACCTCAAAATTCCGGTCCACCAGGTCTTAGCTGTACCATTTAGTCAGGCATGCAAGAAAGGAAGAATTTAAATTAGCGTCTGTTCGTGGTTTGTTATGGTTCTTTCTTGAACAGCTAATTACGTTTTTTTTTTCTGAGTGCCAATTACATTTAGAGCCGCTTGTTATGCATCTTAAATACCAAATATTTTTTTAAATCTCACTTGTTTTTTATGACTATTTAATTCTTATTTCAAGAACCGGGAATTTTATTGACGAAAACAAGAGACAAAACAAAGGAACCGGTTTTGTTATTTTCATTGGCAAATGTGTAGGGTTTGTTTTTTATTATTGTTATTCATCTAGCTTAGCTAGAGGAAATGGGAGTAAGAATATCGCGTGTTGTCTTAGTGAAAATCATGCAGGGAGGAATAAGAAGAGGAAGATTGTGTTGCGCCAAATTTGTAGGTCCTGCTTAAAAATTTTAAAAAATCCTGATCTTTTGGCTATGTACTTTCTTTTCTTTCTTTTTTTCTTTCTTTACAATGTTATGGTAATTTACCCACGCACGCATAGACTCTCCCAGGTATAAATAGGAGCAGGCACTGCCTTTTAGAGAGGAAAGTTTCCAGCAGTCAGCTCTGACAGTCGGACCGAACATTCTTGCTGTAACACTCTCGTTTGTATATGTTTGCATTACTGTTTCTGTTCATATATTTGTTTAACTCAATTCCTCTCTTGTGTCTTTATTTCCGGCCCTAGCAAGACCACAACATACAGTCAGGTTCACTCTGTACAAGGCCTGGGGGCCACTCGAGGTAGAGGGTTAGAGAGTAAGATGCACAGTTTATGCAAATTGGTGGAGAAGATAAACGATTAACCCTAGACTTGAACAGGTTAAGATTGTAATGGTTGAGCAGCATTCTCTTGGGTGTCGGATCCACAGAGCAGTGGTTGGTGGAAAGAAGCTGTTCCAGTGGAACTTACCTCTCATTAATTGAATATGAAGGTAATGAGGGTGGTTCGCTAAAATATAAGCGGTATGGAGGGTCCTAGTCGTGAATATTAGTCTAGGCGGAACCAAAGAAAGCTTAGTTTATTACGACATAAAATTAAATGGTATCAAACGGAATTAGAAAGAGTGTGGAGTGTCAGTCGTTTAGTTTGAAAGGTCCTATTCGTCCTAAAAACCACCATTCAAAATCCTGGCGTATTACCGGATATTAACTAAGTTTGACTGTGTATGCCTGAAACGTAAGCAGTAAAAATGAGTAGAAGATTGTGTGGCACCAAATATTGAGGTTCTGCTTGAAAATCGGCGTTCAAATTCTAACATTACTAAGTTCAGTTTATCACGACACAAAAGTAAATAAAATGAAAACAAAATAGGAAGATCGTGTAGCTTCAGTTGTTTAATTTGGAAGGTTCTGGCCCTGAGTCTCAGCATTCAACATCTTGATATTTAATAAACATATTTTATCACGACATAAGACTGAATGAAATGACACGGAAATAAGAAGATTGTCTAGCGTCAGTTGGCTAACTGGAAAGATGACTACTAGCCCTGAAAATAAGGGTTCAGAACCCTGGCTTGCTATTTGATATTTACTAGGCTTAGTTGTATAGGGCTAAGAACTAAGTAAAGGAGATTGTGCACCACCAAACCTCTGAGTGGAAAGGTTTAGTGATTTTGGTAGTCAACATTCAAAATCATATACAAATTGTTAATAGTTCATAAGCTTTGATTGGCAAGATATTATATAAGCATGAAAATAGGCGGTCTTTTTTAAAGATGGGTGACAATTTGTTTGAAATATTCATTAATGTTATTCTGAATAGCATTCCTTTTATATGTGGCGTTCCGTCAGGAGATTTATTTTACAATAATGTTCAACCTGTACAAGGACTAAGAGCCACTCGATGTAGAGGGTTACAGAGTAAGAGACATGTGGAGATATGAAGGAAAGATAACTGTTAACCCTCGACTAACTGATTAAGATTGGAGCGAATCTTCTTCATAGGAGTCGGTTCCACAATGCAACAGTTAAAGGAAAGAAGCAGCTTGTGTGGAACTTACGTCTCACCAATGGAATACGAAGGGAATGAGGGCGGTTCGCTACGGCCTGACCTGGGTCATGTAACAGTAGAGGATAGCAGGATGAGTCCTAGGCTTGACGGTTAGAACAGGTGGAACGAAGAAATGTTGTTCGTCTGAACCCTTTCCATGGAAATAGCAATAGAATAACGAGAGGCTTGCAACGTTTCGTCTGTGGGTTATAGGGTAGAAAATAATTCATCACCCACAAGGACGCTTTTGGAACCTATCGAGACTGGAAAGTGAAGACTGGGCATATATGGAAGCAGGTACTCCATTTTCGGACATCTGGCTCTTGTAAATGTAGAGGAGAGCAGGAAGAGCCCTTACTGGAGAGGGTCAGGGATCCGACCATTTCTCCAGCATCTTCAGCGATGCATTGTATGTACGAGTTCCACTTGAGGTCTTGGTTGAGCTTAAGTCCAAATAGGCGCTCATAATGGCTCTCCACAATTTCCTATCCTTTGTAGCTCTTATCAATATTTATCCCCTTTCTATTCTTTCCAGTCGTTATCGATTTATAAAAGCTTTTCAGGTATTCAGTATGTCCTGTGAGTATTCATTTTCCAAACCCTCTTTCCTCATTATAAGCCTCAGGATTTTTAACGGGTCTCTTTCTGATTCTACAACCTGTCTGAAGTTATTATGCAAATCAAGTAAACCTCAATAACTCAAAAAGTTCTGGACGAGTATTTGTCAAATTAAAGCCCGTCTGTTTCCACCCTTAGTAAAATATTTAATTAAATTTTCTGCCATTTTTAATGGTTAGTTTTTGCGATATTTGGAATTTACAAAAATGGGCTGACTGAAGTTAGTATGCGGATTAAATTAATATTAGTTTAAGACTTCTGAAATCTAATAAAAACTATTTTTTTCTTTTTATCCATAATGTATGTTGAAACATGGGTAAAGGGAAGGGTCTAAAAAACTCCTGAGAAATGGAAAATAACAAAGATATGGAGTGAGGGAATGTCCACATTGGAGATACCAAAGGAGCTTTGCAAAGATCATCGAACAAAATATAGAAGGCTGTAGAAAATATAAAGAACTTTTCTGGGAACCTGAAGCAAAGGAAAAGGCTTTAAGAACTTGCTTCCTCGTGATGAACGTATAGTTATAGCGAAACAGCCACTTTTGACCAACGCTCAGATCTTTGAAAAGCTGGAATTTTTTGTTGCTCTTAAGTAAAGTTTTTCTTTTCTAATTATTCCACAACTAGTAATCCTTGGTGTCTTGGTGTCTTTACTGCCTCGCTTGGGGTGAAATCGATTAAAACAATATATAATTGAGTTGTTGTGGTGGGAAATGAAGAAACAAGTGCTCCAAGGAAAAACGCGCAATCTCTAAGAGCTTTGAGATTACTATAAATAAGAATGGGTAAAAATTCCAAATGCGAAAATCTGGACCTTGTTCCATTCAATGCCACCTCGAAATAAAGCCATTATTCGGGCCAAAGCAGTAACTGCGATTACTAACCTCATATATTGGCTTTTTGTACTTGCTGTAATAATAAAGATCATTTTTGAAAAAACAAAAATCGTTTAAGTTAAGAGCTGAACGGTGAAATTATCGCAGGTGGCCTAGTATTTTTGTATGGCATTTTTTCAGCACCCCTATGCACAGCGGAGTAATGGATAGATGCTCGGATTGAGGAGTTGGAGAGCCGAGTTCGAATTCCAGTTAAATCCATTACATCTACTTACATGTTAATAACCTTGGAAAGGTATGAATCCTCCTCTTCTCCCCCAGATATGGGTAAATAGCAGGACAGACGGGATTCTATAGCCTTGGATGGCAACTGGTCTACCGAAGAAAGAAATGGCAACCTACTGCGGGAAAAAATCTGCCTCGTCAGTTATGGATCGAAAGATATAGGATCACCTAAGCGTTTATCATGCATGGCACATAACTGACTGATGCTTAAAATGCCCTGTCCTCCATCATACAGCATTAACGAAATTGTTTTCTGACCCTCAAAGATCAGAAAATGTACAAAGTATACTGTTAATCAATCTCGAGTTTTGCGTAAAATTTTAAAAACAGTTAAAATTTAAGGTGGTACAAAGGGTTTTCACGCCGATCTCCTTACAATTCTTGTTGCTTTCCTAAAGCTTGTCGAGAAATTTCAGACTAGCCCGGAATTTGATCACGGCCCGCCAATAGCATTTTTTCGTTATGATATCCATTAAACCAACCCGCAAATGTAAAAACGATTGTTTCATTTCTCTTTTTATTCATGTTCACGTTGAACAGTGAATAGTTTTTTTTTTCTTTCTCCTCTTGAATAAATGAATACACTGCGAGGGACTCCTAACAAGAAATGCCATTGCAATGCTAAAAAAACGGTCTTAACAGCTAAACGTCGCAAATATTTGGGACATGAGTGTGTATGGTTCGATACGCTACCCTTTTGCCACCCCAAGAGAGACAATTATATCCACCCGCCCTTCCTTCACTAGCGCGTATGGCCGCAAAAGCCCAAATTGATTCCCGCCATTTTGCTTGGAGTATGTCGAACAATTCAAGCTTGTCATGTCTCAGATCATCTATCGAGCGGAAAAAATTATCCTCTTTTGTTCGTCTTTTATTCCGTCAAAATTTCCTAGCGTTTGTGTTTCTGTTCTTCTTTATTTTCGTAGCAAAAACCTTCAAAACGATGCGGATCAACATCTTTTTTAGCTTTTCTTCTCGTTTTTTTTTTTTTTGTCTTTTGTTTTTACCGTCAGTTTTTTATACTTTCTTTTTTGTTGCTCCCTTTATGTAAGGCTTTCTTTTTCCTAACGCATACTTCTTTTTCATCTTCATTTTCTTTCCTTCTTCTTTTTCTTCCCCTTTTCTTCTTTACCTTCTACTTCTATTCTTCTTTTTCTTTTTTTCTTTTTTCATTTTCTTTTTCTTCTTTGTCATCCTTTTCTTTTCCTTCCTTTTCTTCTTTTCCTCATTCTTTCCTTCTTTTTCTTCTTCTTAGTTTTTCTTCTTTTTCCTCTTGTTTTCATTTTCTTCTTTTTCTTCCTTCTTCTTCTTTTTCTTTTTTCTTCTTCTTTTCCTTCTTCTTTCCTTATTCTTTTTCTTCTGCTTTTCTTCTTTTTCTTTTTCTTAATTTTTCTACTTATTTTTTCTTCTTTTTCATTTTCTTTTTCATTTTCTTCTTTTTCTCGTTTTTCTTTTTTCATCTTTTTCTTTTCTTTCTCTTCTTCTTTTCTTCTTCTTCTTTTTTCTTTCTGGGGAATAGCCTATTTCGGCAAAGGAAGATGTCGGTCGTCTGTCTTATCAACCCCGTTGTAAACTGAGTTCGTGTCAGAAATAGAAATTTAAGTGTGAAAACTAAAACAAAAAGTCCCAAAACTAATACAGAATTTATCCATTTCCCATATGATATGTTTTTGGATTTGATTGTTTATTAATTATATATATATATATATATATATATATATATATATATATATATATATATATATATATATATATATATTACTATTATTGTTATTTCTATTTTATTATTAATCTTTCTCTAGTTCCTTTTATGGCCTCGAAATTTGGACTGAACACTTCGACTTATACATTAAGTGAAAAGAGAAAAAACATTATTCACTTTTATTTTTTAACTCTTTTCTATATGCGAACGTTGTACAATTAGTTTCATAAAAGTTAATGAACGCCATCTGCTGAAGGCACTGCACAGCTTTTCATGGCATATTGACCATAATTGACAATTCAATCTTTTACATATAACTGATGAATATTTTTTAAACCTGAAATTGACAGTTTCTCCTCGGAATTCCCTTCATGCAAGAAAGTTCAATCCAATGAAGTTATTATTTGAGTATCATTCAAACCGCCTTTCTGCCTCAAGATCTGGTTTTTTTTTTTAATAATTCGCTTTCAGAGACTACACAAGATTAAATGCAATAGTTAACAAATTCTAATCTCTCATAACCCCTCTTTTTGCGTTTATCTTTGTGGCTTTCTTTTTGGCCCCAAATTGCTCTCTCTCTTTCTTTCTCTCTCTCTCTCTCTCTCTCTCTCTCTCTCTCTCTCTCTCTCTCTCTCTCTCTCTCTCTCATGTTCGTCTTAGCGTTTCTTTCATCCCACCGGGTAAAGTCGAGGTATCCAGGCAAACACCACACGTAATCGACCATCACCTTTTTTTTTTTCGCTCGCTTTCTTTTTCCTTTTCTTCCCCAACTTCTTAAAAATTCGTCGTTTTTTTTTCTTCTCTATTTTCAAAAAACGTTTATAAAATTTCGAATTTTTATTTTCTTCTTTGTTTTAATTTTGATCTTCTTTTATGAATGCAAATCTCAATATTTTCTTTCGTGTTTTTTTTTCATTTTCTTTTCATTCTGACTTACGCCATTTATATTCTTTTCCATCTCTCCTTCTTTTTTTTTCTTTCTTCTTTTTTCCTCTCCTTCTCTTTTATGATTGTATCAATTTCTTGTTCCTTTTTTTCTCATATTTTCTTTTGGAGTAAAACTAATTTTTTCTTAATTACTTCTTTCTCATTATTGCTTCCTATTTTTTTTCCTTTTTTCTTTCTGTCATTTATTTCTTATTTCTTGTTTCTTTCTTTCTTTCTTCTGTTATTTACTTTTCATTTTTCCGTTCTTTCTTTATTTTTTCATCGTCAATTTCTTCCAAATATTACTTCCTCGCCTTTGCTTGTTTCTTTCTTTTACATTAACTCTTTTTCATTTACTCTATCTTTCCATCTTGCATTTTTCTTTTTCTTTCTTACATTTTTCTTTCATTTTCTTTTTCTTAATCACTTTCCATGGTTTTGAATAAAAGTATGTATTTATTTTTTATTTCTTCTTTATCTTTATTGTTTCTTTCTTTCTTTCTTTCTTTTTCTTTTTTTCTTTCTTTCTTTCTTAATTTTAATTTTAACTTTTTGTTCTGATTCCCGAGTTTCGTATTCTTTTTCTTTCTTTCATTCATTTCGTATTTGCTTTTCTTTCTTCCTTTTTCTTTCAAATCATATTCTTTCTTTCTTTTTTTAATCTTTTATTTTCAGTTCAATCTTTCTTTCTTTCTTTTTTCTTTCTTTCTTTCCAGTTCTTTTTCTTTTTTGTTCTCTAACGTCAGTCTTCATTAATTTCATTCGAACATTTCTTCCCCTACGTCTACCCTTTCATTTCTTCCTCACTAACCGTTTATTCTTTTAATTCTTTCTTTCCCTCCTCCTTCTTTTCTTACATTTCTCCTTCTTTTTCAGTTTTCTTTTCTTCTCTTTTTTTCACTGTCTGCTTGCAAACACATCCACTATCCAGAAAAGATAAAAAAGCCATGACTAGCGGCAGATAAAAGAAATCGATTGTTTAAACATCCCTTTTTTGTATTCTGATGTGTCAATACATTAAGAGAATTGATTCTGTTACAATTAACGGCCCCACCCGGCTATCGACCACACCAAACAAAATACCGGGTTACCAAAAGGACTTGCGTCGATACACGTATTTTGGTTCGCGATAGAAAAAATTGAGCCGTCTACTTCCTCTCTGAAAGAAAATGATTGTACGCATGTGCAAAACAATATCAGTCGAAATATTTGTTGATCTGAGCGAAATTCGTTGAAGGGACAATAAGTCATCGTTGGACGTTGAATGCTTTCGTCAGCAAACGCAGATACACACACATGCGCGCAAACACACACACACACACATATATATATATATATATATATATATATATATATATATATATATATATATATATATATATATATATATATATATATAAGCAAATATGTGGATGTAGATCCAACGGTATGATGAAAATGTGGAAAAGACAAAGCAAAATTGGAATACGTGAGTTTAAACTCACATATTCGGATTTTGCTTTGTCTTTTCCACATTTTCATCATATATATATATATATATATATATATATATATATATATATATATATACCGTATATTGCCGCCTCCTTTTAAGATGAGCTTTAAATAGTAAAAAATTCCCTTAAAAATTGGGGGCAGTCTTTTAATACAATTCTAATAAAGAAACCTTCAATTCTGAGTGATGTTTAACGTCGTCCTTGGTGTGATAACCAATAACGTACATGAAAAGATTCACATTATCAAATAAACCGATAATAAAAGTAATAAAACCATTTCTACCTTATATATTACTGGCATAACTTCATAATAAATTGCCTATTCGAAGAATAATTCAATATCAATGAAATCAACTTGTATTCATGCGAGCTGAGCTGAGAAAATGTAAACATCGAGTTATGATTGCGTTCACAGCAACCTTTAGTTTTCGCTAAAATTTCAACTGGCTTAGGCAGAAGGAACAAACTGAATAAAAAAGGTTAAAAGTAGAATGTACTATTATCGTACTGTGATTGTCGATGAAGTGTAAGTAAATGGCCACTAGTACACCAGGCTGTTTGTAACTATTTAGATATAGGAAAAGAAGAGGAAGAAGAAGAATCACTATTATTCGCAAGAGATCACGTGAAACATAAAGAATTCCCTTTTAGGGGACGTATGTAGGAAAAACATGATATAGAATCGGTTTTGTTATTTTGTTTATTTTGAATTTCGAACGATACAATAAGTAACAATATTTCCAATAACATAATCTTTATATAATCAATAAGCAGTTGACTTATACTACAGGTGTAGGATAAAATGACGAAAGTTGCTAATAGTTTTTAACCTCGTATTATCTAAAGGTCGCCTTAAACACGAGAGTATGCGTATATATATATATATATATATATATATATATATATATATTATGAAATGGAAAAAGTCCGACAATTATTTTTTACGACATTTTTTAATGTTTTTATCTATAAAAAGAACGTATAAGCATAAAAAAGTCTTTATATATATATATATATATATATATATATATATATAAGAAGAAATATAGTCTTAAAGTGTGCTATAATTATGGGATAACGTGCTCAATATAAAAGATAGACCGTGTGTAAATATAAAAGTGAACATAGAAGTCAACACTTAGAGGCGACGGTCTGTTTCATGCTAAATGCAATCGTCAGGCCACGAGTGCTCAATCGTGAGCCTGACGATTGCATTGCATCTAGCATGAAACAGACTGTCGCCTCTAAGTTTTTATATTTATATTATATATATATATATATATATATATATATATATATATATATATATACGCTATAAGTTTGGTGTCAACATGCATTTCTTTCAAAAAGATATATGTTTGTATTTTTTAAATTAAAAGATATAATTTCTGTACCTACAGTGTATTTGTTTTTATTTTGACAAAAATAAGTACATAAAAAATACAGCAGGAATCATGTTTTGTTTTCATCAGTAAAACCGTCACCTTCCTTAATTAAGGCTTTACAAATTCTTGGCATTCATTCCAACAGTTTTTGAAAAAAAACATTCTTCAAGCATTGAAAAAGCTCATTCTCACCCTTTGAGTCATATATATATATATATATATATATATATATATATATATATATATATATAGAGAGAGAGAGAGAGAGAGAGAGAGAGAGAGAGAGAGATTTAATAGGCCTGTTAATGAAATTTGAGGAATAGAAAACAAAATGATGAAAATAACACTGAAGATAAAGATTTTTCAATCGGAATTTTTGGACACGCCTGTACCTTTTATCAAGGAGACATGAAATAAACAATGAAGGGCTATATATATATATATATATATATATATATATAATAGCTGACCACTCGTATTCGAGGATACCCGTCTATCCGTCTTGAACAAACACAAATGTGCTTGAGCGAGAGTCTGCAATAGGGATTGACTAACCTCCCTAGTGTATATATATATATATATATATATATGTGTGTGTGTGTGTGTGTGCGTGTGTGTGTGTGTAAATTCTATATTTTTATGACTTTATTATGGTTACAAAAATGTTAAATATGCTTTGCGTAAAAAAACAGTTATTTAAACTGATTTTTCTTCAGAAATTCTCTTGTCATGAATGCACTCCTGCTAACTACGGAATATTCCATTAGGTTAGGGGATATTTTTAAAGAAATAATACAGTGGTAATATTTGTATCTAAAGAAATGTCATCTTCTTTGTAACCATGGTAATGTCGTCATATCTGTAACCCTGGCAAGATTACTATGCTGCAACCTTGGCAATGTCGTCATATCGGCTACGCAGAGAATTTACATGCCCAATTCAAGATATATTTCCCTTAGTTAACTTGATCTTTGGCAAGATAATAGCAGGATAATATGGGACAGGGAAAAGTAATTGGCGACAGTCTGTTTCATGCTAGACGCAATCATCATGTGATCTGACGATTGCGTCTAGAGTGTTGACTTCAATGTTCACTTTTATATATATATATATATATATATATATATATATATATATATATATATATATATATATATATATATATATAAGTAACAGATAGATAGATAAACCTCGCTTTCCGTTGAAGCCAAACAAATCCAGCTGACAAATGTCTATCATATCTCTGATACTCACATGAAAAGTATGCTCAAAATGTCTCATTTGAATTTCTTCAACAAGCAAATTGCATTATTATTCCTCTTCGATTTGATTTCATTTATTATTCATAGACTTTTCCCTTCGTCTTTTATCGCAACTTCCAGATTATTATTCTGCAAACGCATTAATAAAACGAAGAAACCAAAAAGACTATATTTGCAAATTTGAATCAATAAGTGCGTAGCCGAAAATTGACCGGCCGAATTTTCGTTTGAAATGTGCCTATCTTCCCGTTCATTTGCCATGATTAATGAATGGACCTCAAGTGACAATCACAAGCAAGGAGATGATGTTAATAAAGGCTTCTTACGACATTAAATATCAGGCACGTGCCGTGAGTAATCACAGACGTTAGACAGTCAGTCGACCTTTGTGAATTACAGTGTGCGATGATTTAAATTGTCGTCTAACTTATGCAAAAATGAAAATAACACTGACATCTCATTTTATCAGATATATTTACCAAAATTAAGCAAAAACAACTTGAAATACTAAAGAGTAAACTTATTTAATAAAATCGCCATTGGCTTCAACCACGGCCTTCAGACGACTTCAGAATCTCCTGCAACTCTTCGGGATGGTCTCCTTGTTTAAGTTGGTGAATGCTGCCATAATCCTTACCTTAAGTTTATCTTTGATGTTAGAAGGAATTTTATTTGTCCCTCGCTCAACTGCGCCTGACACATAATCAAAGGGGTGCTGTCCTGGGTGATAGATAGACAGATGTAAGGGGCGATATGGACGCAGAAATTGTCTGACAGCGATGACTGTGTTCTCTCTTGTGTGTCATGGTGCAGAATCCTGTTGTAAGATATAAGGTCTTCCGGCAGCCATCCTCTTGACCCAGGACTGACTACCTCCTCAAAGAACTTCATATATACCTTCGCGTTGAGTCTGAGGCCATCAGCAACAAATTCGGGAGTTATTTTCTTATCAGAACGATCAGAATGAGTTTTCCGAGCTGCCGCACCTTCGTAAACACCATTAGACTCATCCAACTCTTTCCGATTCCTCTGCATTGTCCTCAGATTGACACTCAAACACTCTGCAATGTTCGTATTGAAGCTTTCGGCGCGAATGCCAAGCAGTACAACATACTTTTTCCAAATTTCTGACTGAGTGAATTGCGTCATGGTTCTCTTTTTCTAACAGATGATGCCCAACTGATCCTACTATACTGTGCCGTAGACAAAATTAAAAACAAACAACGCTCATGCGCGAAATTAAAAATATAAAATGGTGACAATTTACCCATCGCACCTTGCATTTATATATATTATGAAACAGAAACAATATCATCTCCGTAGAAAAGGGAGAAATATTTGACTTCCAAAATAGCATTTATTCCAAACATTAATTTTTTTCAGGGAGAGACGGAAACAAGAAAAGGAGTCTACTTTTGGAAATTAAATTTGAAGTTTGGGTAATTTTTCAAACTGTTTATGATGTCCAAACTGACACCATTAACAGTTTGAAAAATCCTGCGAATTTTAAATTTAAAACTCCCGGGTGAAAATGATCATTAACTAATGGTATCTTAATTCCAGTTGTACGAAAACTTTTGCTCTGTTTAATGAAAATAAATATTGAACACTCTTTGTGAGTCAATTTTAACATTTAGTATTTAAATTTGTATTGTGTTAATAGTACTCGCTTGGATTATACCAACGGATTACTACCTATATACACACACACATATATATATATATATATATATATATATATATATATATATATATATATATATATATATATATATATATATATATAAATTTGTGTGTGTGTATGTGTGTGTATGTGTGTGTGTGTATGTGTGTGTGTGTGTATGGGCACTTCAGATCATTTACTAGTCAATGCTAAAGTCGAAAAGGCATCTTCTGATGTGGCGTTCTATAGAAAGATTTTTCGGTACAGGAAAGCCAAATGGTGGCTGCTTCGGTTCTTATATGGCGGAAGCTCCTTTCTCAGCCTTCAAACATTCTGCCTCTAAAACTGCCGCCATCATCTCGAAATGGAACTTGTCTGGAATCAATAGCTTTATACTGCAGGAAAAAAAATTTCAAGTAAAAATCGAAGACCCAGTCCTAGTTCACCACTGAATGTGCTGCAGACACAGCTCGCAAATATCTTGGATCCCGGAGCTCTTGCAGATCTCTAAACAAATTCTGAAGAGATTCAAAGTATTGGTGCCTACTATCGTAAATGGCCCTGAGGTCATCTCATCATTGTCAGATAAGGCAACGCTCTTCGCCACGATCTCTGTCTCTAATTCAACGTTAAATGACAAAGTCCATCTCCATCCCGACTTCCCCCATCCCACAGAGAAAAATCTCAGTAATATTTTTTTTATCACACCCAAGGAAGTTTCAAGACTTATCTAAGTCTCGACCCTAAAGAAGCTACCGGTACAGATAAAATCTTAGTAGTTGTCCTTAGGCATATTAACCCTAAGTGATCCTCGTTTTTAACGAAACTATTTAACTATATAACCACTGCTTTAAGGAGAAATCCTTCCCAAGTCTGTGGATGGTGTCAAGGGTATGCCCGATTGTCAATAATGATGATGAGTGCTCATCCCAGTTTCAGTGTATACCTATCAGACTCCTCAGTGTCATTAGCAAAGTCCTTGAAGCTATAATCAACAAGAAGATTGTTGCTCACCTCAAAAAGAACAAACTCTTAAGCGACAAGTAGTACAGATTTCGATCGGCTCAGTCCACTGCTGATATCCTATCATTACTCACCGAATCACTGAAAGACTAGAAAATAAAAATGACGATCAAATTAGATATTTCAAAGGCTTATGACAAGGTGTGAAATAGCTATGAAATCCTTTCAAGTGTCTTCTTAGCTATCTCAGCTATCTAGTCTTTCCTAACGGCTAGGTCCCTAAAGGTAGTTGTTAATGGACACTACTCCGAAACCCAAGCTATCAACGTAGGCGTCCGTCAAGGCGTGCTTCTCGGTCCAAACCTCATTTTGCTTTAAATGATCTGCATAAGAGTATACTTCGATCCTTTGTGAATATATATGCTGGCCATATATATATATATATATATATATATATATATATATATGTGTGTGTGTGTGTGTGTGTGTGAAGGAATATAGTCTTAAAGTGTGCTATATTTATGGGGTAAAGTGCTCAATATCAGAGATAGAGTGTGTGTAAATATAAAAGTGAACATAGAAGTCGATGGCCCGATGATTGCATGTAGCATAAAACAGACTGTCGCCTCTAAGTGTTGACTTCTGTGTTCACTTTTATATTTATATATATATATAAAGACATTTATAATATGTTTAACGTTCTTTTTATAGATACAAGTATTTAAGCAAATGCTCTGTTTTATAATAAACAGTATTAAATAACATTTACCGGCCTAAAAGTCCGAGAAATTTTCATAGAAAATTTTCGTTTTCCGACAGGAATCGAACCTGTATCCTATACGGAACCATCGTTTCGCGTGATGTGCCTTCACCGTTTGGCCACGAAGAAGCGTCTGGTTAGCAGGGTCGATTTTACTATCTTTAAACTTAAATCTTCCTTGAATCTCTTCTATTCATATCTGCTCTAGCGTATCAAATGTAAACAAATTCAATTCAAATATATACAGTGTAACCCGGATATAAGAGACCCTGATATAAGAGAAACCCGGATATAAGATAGATTTTCTCTGGTCCCAAATTAGAGCCTGTGTTAATGTATACATAATAGACCAAACCCGGATATAAGAGAAACCCGGATATAAGAGAAACCCGGATATAAGATAGATTTTATCTGGTCCCAAATTAGAGCCTGTGTTAATGTATATATAATAGACCAAACCCGGATATAAGAGAAACCCGGATATAAGGGAGATTTTCTCTGGTCCCAAATTAGAGCCTGTGTTAATGTATATATAATAGACCAAACCCGGATATAAGAGAAACCCGGATATAAGATACTTCTTCTCCGGTCCCGGCAACTCTCTTATATCCAGGTTACACGGTATATATATATCTACCGTGTAACCCTGACATAAGAGAAACCCGGATATAAGAGAGAGTTTATCTGGTCCCAAATTAGAGCCTGTGTTAATGTATATATAATAGACCAAACCCGGATATAAGAGAAACCCGGATATGAGATACTTCTTCTCCGGTCCCGACAACTCTCTTATATCCGGGTTACCCTATACAACTCCTTTCCTACAAAAGAAACGAGTCAAGCCATTCGTTGCACTACAGCTATGTCAATGTTCAGATGAACTACATTCCTTTGTTCCACCAGTTCTCATCTCCATGGTTAAGACCCGCCATGCCACGCACATTTTAGCGAAGCACCCTCATTTCCTTCGTATTCCATTGGAGTGGCTATTGGACCTTGTATAGAGTGAATACCATTATATATATATATATATATATATATATATATATATATATATATATTGACTGATTTAAAATATTTTTTCGCTACACAGTAATAACCATGTTTCAAAAATGGAAGCTAAAAGCTTCTAATTTAATTTTCGTTGTATCAGTTAATAGTTACATTCGAAAGCGGAGTTATGTTTAGGGATGGGCAGGGATGTATTTTTCAACAAATTCTGACATCCGCTAAATGCATGTCGTCTGGGTTTTTTATAAAAAATTTTATTGTTAAGGCCCAAAAATTCTAACGGCATTTTTTCTAATTGTATACTTAAAAAATTTTGGGGGATGTTAATGCTCTGTAAATTTACATTGAGCACTATTGTGTAAAAAATAAAAATATCTATAAGAACACCGGATTATATTTCTTACTGTTCTTCCTTTTATTTATATATATATATATATATATATATATATATATATATATATATATATATATATATAATGCAACTTCGGTTCTCGAACGTCTCACATGTCGATCAGATCAGTTTTCGAACAGAAAATTCGAGATTTCGCTTCTCGAACAATATTGCCGAGTCAAGTTAAGCCGATCGGAATAATTTCCGAGTCGACCGCCATGTTGTATACATCCTTGTATTGTGGCGTGCTTTTCTTTTCCAATTTTATCGTACTGCGAATTTTTTTCTCTACATTGCTTACTAATGGAAAAAATAGTTTCGATTTACGAACATTTCGGTTTACGAACAGCCTTCAGAAATGAATTAAATTCATGAACCGGGGTTCCACTCTCTCTATATATATACTGCATGTAACAGCAAAATTGTTCAAATTGTGTAACAGCAAAATTGTCTAATTGCTAGAGTAATCTTTGAACCGTTGTATCTTAGAAATGATTAAAGATATCTTACTGGAATTCTCCGTTGTTTTTATAACACTATTGGACTCTACTTTGAGCAATAAGAATGTATAATTACTCTCCAAGCTTAATAAAAGAATTCTGATGAAATCGATTATAAACGAAAATGACATGTTCGTCATTGATTAATCATAGTTAAGGATCGGAAGCTCATGAAAGGTTCAAATAAATTTAAAATATATATATATATATTATTCCAGGAACATTTCCAACTTATTCACGATGATCTTCTCCCTCTCTAACCTTCTACCTTTCTGTGCTGGAGTAAAAAATTGTCTGACACGTTTCACGTACGATTTCATTTTCAATTCTTTTTTCATTGCTCTTTGGACTGTCATAGCTCCTCTCTCATGTGTCAAACGTCTTATGGATTGTGTTGGATATTTTCTAATTGATCGCTTTATGATTACCCCGCTTGCTGTTGTAACCTTCTGTTTTCCTCTCTACTGTTCCCTCTTTTTAAACTTATTCACCATTCTCTTGATGGTTTTTGGATGCACTTTGAAGATGTAAGCCAGCACATGAATGTTGGTACCATTACTGAAGACCTGAATGAACTTTTCCTCTCACCATTGGTCATTTTGGAAGATAGTTGTTCTTAAGCAAAACGATTTTAACTTATTCTCTGTCTAGTTGAATAACTCAAAGGGTTTTCAGTGATTCTTACGACAAATGATATCAAGATAGGTAAACATCTTACCTGAAAAGCTGGAAAAAAGAAATTCATTTAGTTTAGTGTTTTTATAGATATTAAACATTTTGTGTGGTGGATAATTGTGCTGTTACACGATTTGGACAATTTTGCTGTTACACCGGTAATATATATATATATATATATATATATATATATATATATATATATATATATATATATATATATATATATATATGTATGTGTGTGTATATATATATATATATGTGTGTGTGTGTGTGTGTGTATTTAGGCAGCAATCCTTCTTTCATGCACATTTCATTAAAAACGACTGACAAGGTGCTTTTATTTAGTTTTTTATATAATTTCTCGTGCGATCTAATAATGTTATTCTTTTCAGATGATAAATTATATAAAAACTGTCCGAATGTTCTTTTTATCCGATCGCTTTCGGCTATACATTTAGCCATTTTCAAGGATTATATTTCAACTGTTAGAATTAGAAATAGTTTGTTATATGTATGTTTTATAAAATGTTTCATTTTTTGTTTCAAAACACGGTCAAGATATTATGTCCATGTTCTAATTCTAACATTCTAATTCTATATATTCTGAATGTGAATGTAACGTAGCGGGATCATTGGCTGAGTCCTTGTATTGCCATCCGCAAATCTTCTGTTTATTCACTTTTCCAGAATAAGGAACATTCCTAAACTACATATCAGAGCTCACAGTAAAATGTAAATACGAAAACAAATACTTACTACGCTAGCTAAAACCACATCAACAATTCTGAACAGAGCCCTATAAGCTAAATCTAATAAACTGCATTTCACATATCAAAAATTTTGAACCAAAGGAAAATATGCTAAAAATAAATGACATATATAAATAATTACAATATGCAAGCAAAAAACACGTGACTATAAATAACCCTGAGAACGAAGAAGGGCCATTTCCTTCTTCCACACTTACTTCGATCCTGAGGAGGCCTATATATATGGCTGCAAAGGAAGTATTAACACATGGTCTGAAGATCGCTTGAGTAAAAGTAACAATTAAATTGCGGATTTTATTTTTTGAATTCCGCATATTGTTATTACTTCAAGCGTTATTTTTAGTGGATAACCGTGTTTGAATAGACACTCTGTTTTTGTTTTTTTTGGTTTCTTTCACCAGAGTTTAATTTTTGTATCGGCCTGTGCATTCTAGAAAACTTGTGTCCTATAGTAGAATTCAAGCGTGCAGGAGAAACCGTCGTCTGGTCCGGCGTGCATTGATGGCTCGGCACCGGAGGGAGTCAGGGTATAGCCAGGTGCTATTCGCCTTAATGCCCATTCACGCATTCTGATTTTCTCGGGAACCCATATCTGCTCAGTTTCGTATCCGCAACGTAAACAAAGCAATTTCTCGAGAATTGATTTTATTTTTTGAATCCCACATATTTTTATTACTTCAAACGTTATTTTAATGGATGGCCATATTTGAGAAGACGCTCCGTTTTTTAGATAATGTTTATTTCGTCTACCGAAAATTTTGTCAGAAAAAATATGCATCCTCCGAAACTGCATCCCCTATGGGCAACTATCATTACACTTGACGTGCCTAACAACTCGGCCACGTAGGACTTACGGCCAAACAAAACAGTTTGATTGTAAGTCCTATGTGGCCAAACAAAACAGTTTGATTGTAAGTCCTATGTGACACATAGCATTCTGACAAGATTTCTCGAATATTCAGGCCGGTAGATGTAGTTGGATAAAAAATACGGTTTAATTAATAGACAGAACTCCTACTTGAATATGAGTATCCATCAAAAATAACGTTTAATTAAAAATAAATAAAAAATAAAATTATGTGGGATTTAATCCATTTCCTAAAAATACACATGTGTGTGTGCGTGTATGTATATATGTGTGTGTTAACCATAAAATATTTGAATTCGTTTATATTGCATAGGACTATAAAATGTTGCATGTACTTTAAATGTTGTGCTTTTAATTCTATACATTAGCATATTTTTGTGTAAATTAATATTTAAGTAATTTAATCCTACAAAAGGATTTATATCTGTGTGTGTGTGTGTCCCTGAGTGTGTTCTTAATTACGTTAATACAACTTATAAACAGCTTTCGAATAAAAAGCAAATGGTGTTTATATTCAAATGACGCTCAAAAATTGTTTTTTAGATGCTAAAATGTGTGGATATATTTTACGTATAATCCATTGGGAAAACTAGTATTAATGCACAACAGCAAATATTATTATTATTATTATTATTATTATTATTATTATTTGTTTATTTTTTCTCTTCCTGCTTTGTATCCTGTAAAGCCGGTTCCAAAATATGGTCCTTAGGCCCTATATGAATATTGTCATTTCATTAATAGCACTTAGTATATGGGATGTTCCTAGTCGGGCGATCTTCTAGGCAACTTGCATGTTGATGTAACGTGGGACACTCTTAGTAAAATTGTCAATTCCTTTTCTCACGAGGCCCAGAGCTCCGATTGCTATTGGTATAGCCTCAGTCTTCATTCTTTACATCCTGTTTATCTCGATATCTTTATATTTGGACAATTTCTCGATAATTTCCATGGAGGTGTTTCTCCCAGATAGTACTGCTATGTCAATAAGCATACACTTCCTGAATTTCTTGTCTCTTATGATAATATCAGATCTGTTGACTTTAACTTCCCTGTCAGTTTGAACTGACATGACCCAGAGGATAGTTATTTTGGGTAACTGTGTCCGGTTGGTACTCAGACCATGTCTCAGTGGTTTCGATTTTGCGCTTCTTGCATATCTTCCAGTGCACATATGTCGCTACTTTGTTATGTCTGTGAGTATATTCATTTTTTTTTCTAGTTCCGGATGTCCTGTGATAATATGGTCGACAGTTTCATCTCATTTTCCGCAGATCCTGCATTTCGAGTTAATTCCGTCCTTGATGATGTGACAGAGATAGGATCTGATTGCGAGGCTCTGATCCTGAGCTGCAGTAATAGGTAAATGATTGGCGGAGCAGGGTTTGGGAGAGGTAGCAGAAAGAGAAAATTTATTAAGAGCTTCAAGGGTCAGGAAGTTGTGGAGAGCCTTGATCGCCTACGTCCTGAAGGGACACGGAACATAATGTAGAAGAAGAAATAACTTAGTTTGAATGGTCATCAGATTCTCTTGCTACCCAAATTATTCACATTAGCGTCTCTTTTGACACTGCTGATATCACACTTGTTCTTCATTTCTTGGTTGTTGGTCGCGACGCTAAGATAACGTCATTCTCATGATTCTCTTAAATTCTTGGGTGTCCGTTGTCTGCCTTTCTTCATTTATTATCGTGTTTTCTTTGTTGTTGCCTTGTAGAAATATTTTCACATTAATCTGCAAGGGAGCGTTTCTAAAAGCTGACTTCATCCAAGTGACGCCAAGGTTTTAATTTGACCTCTATCTGTCGCTAACATCCTACATGTCGTTGTCTCGGCGATAAAGGACAATTGACTGTCGTTCTATTTTCTTTTTAAGTCTACTTTTCAACTACGTCATTCTTTCTCTCCCTCCGTCGGCTTTACTCTCTTAATATCCTGCCTTCTCTATTTATCTTCTTCTCTTCTTTTCCACTCTATTTCTCCCTGCATCTCATTCTTTTTTTTCTGTCTATTTTCTTCTGCAACATACGCAGCCTCCTCCTTCTTCTTCTTCTTCTTCTTCTTCTTCTTCTTCTTCTTCTTCTTCTTCTTCTTCTTCTTCTTCTTCTTCTCATTATTATTATTATTATTATTATTATTATTATTATTATTATTAACAACTCATGAATTTAAGCGTTCAACTTGGCTGGCATCTCGCTCTCACCCTTTCACTGTCGAAAATGTTAAATGTAGCCGTCTCTTCTACTCCAATAGCTTCATGTCTCACAATTCTCGCCTGTGGAACTCCCTCTCCTTTTCTTGTTTCCCTAATAGCTAGCTATAATCTCCAACTATTCAAATGTAATGTCAATCGACGTCTCCAATATGCCTTGATCTCTCCTCTGTCCTTCTCTTCATCCTTTCCCCTATCACTCCTATTTGCTCCTGCTCCAACTCTCTGTAACCCCTTGCGTGCTAGTGGCTTGCCGACTTGCTTGGGGTGAAACGCTTAAAAAAAAACATAGCGAAGAGCCCAATTTAAGTTTTTAAGAGGAATAATTCCTCATAGTAACTAAACATCTAACGATAAATTCCAAGATGAACACGATTGTCATCATATTACGCATGTTTCAGTTACACGCCATTCACGCTGGTAGCGTTTCATTCATTTTGACGCGTCGATTACCAGTGCAAACGTTTTTCTCAAGACAAGCGACGTTTGTACAAAGACTTATAAGTTTTTCTTATAGATTTTTATACTTGTATACAATTTTAAAACATAACTTGAAAAAGTCAGACATACTGTTGAAATATTGTTGAAAATTGTCAAACATCATTTTTTTTCTTTTTTTTTTTCTTTCCCTTTTCTTAAAATGGGCTTTCCTCTATTTTGGAAGAGTTACGTGAAACATTTTGTTCATTATTATTATTTTTTTTATTTCCTTTGATATCTGGCGTTTACACATTTCTTTCCGGGTCCCGCCCAGGGACCTAAGGTTAGAAATGGTATCATGACACTTTCCACTGCAAAAAAAAAATTAAAAAATAATTTATTTTTTTTTTTAATTATTATTATTATTATTATTATTTCTTCCTTTGATTTCTGTTGTATACACATTTCCTTCCGGGTTCCAACCAGAGACCTAAGGTCATAAATGGCTTCATGACATTATCCACTGGTCATTTTTATAATAAAAATAAATTAATTAAAAAATACCTAATATCACACACATTTTACATAGATAAAGCTTTTCGTAATATGTGAGCTGCAATTACGAGTACATTATTTTGTATGTCTTTAAGGTATGGTCTACCCGGGATCCCTTCAATGAGTCTATCGTAACATTTTCCAATAAATCCGAGTGCTCCAACTACAACTGAAAGTACTGATGTTCTCATGCGCTACATTTTTTAAAATTTCCACTTCAGTTTCCTTGTACAGTGTAACCCGGATATAAGAGAGTTGTCGGGACCGGAGAAGTATCTTATATCCGGGTTTCTCTTATATTCGGGTTTGGTCTATTATATATACATTAACACAGGCTCTAATTTGGGACCAGATAAAATCGCTCTTATATCCGGGTTTCTCTTATATCCGGGTCTCTTATATCCGGGTTACACTGTATTCTAATAGTTTTTTTTTTTTTAAGATCTTGAAATATCGATTACAATCTGCAGGGATTGCCATGTCAAAAAGCAAGCCCATACTTTTTTTTCCTGGTATTTGATCACGATGTATGGGCAATTAACTTTGATTATTCTGTTTGCGTGTGTTGTAAAGTCCCATAAAATTGTAACAGGTCCTGTCTGTAACCGAATATGGATGGTGTTGATACCAGTCTCTTGCAGTTTTCTTCCCGTAAAAGTTGCATATTTTCCAGTGCAGATATTGGCCCCCTCTATCATGGCGAGTTTTATATTCAGTGGGTGATAAGACCGTGCAACCTGATACAATTGTTTCTGAACATTTATCACAGAATCTGCATTTGGGGTCAGCACGATTCTTCATTATGTGTGCTTGGTAATCTCTAGTTAGCAAGAATTGGTCATGTACAGGAAGGATAAAACCTTCGTTTCGGCTTTTAACCCTGCACTGCGTTACCACTGATGAATACGGGGTTTTCTACATCAGCTCGTTTCGTAGGGGCAGAGTATTGGTCATTGGCTTATCTTGCCATTATTTCTGCATTTGGTACATTGCATTTGCTTTCGTTTTTAGGTTCTTTCCCGCTGCAGTAACCGCGTATTGTGGTTTATTTGCACTTCTTCACACACTTGAAATTTCCTTTTCAATTTGTTTACTTTTGAATAAGGTTTCTGATTTCTTTCAATTTATTTGACACAGATCATCATCCAATCTTCTGTAGTTTCCAGGACTCTTGAAGACTGAGTTTTGTAAGACAATTCTAGTTGAAATTTCATTGGGTGTTATTAATTAGAATTGATAAAGTTTTCGTAAGAGTTTTATGGATTGATAACAGATGATAGAGCCAAAAGTTGGGTACCTTGTCATTTGTTGCGGATTTCCATTTCTTAGAGCTTGCCTAACATTATTCTTTGTTATATTTTTCCATTTCTAAAATTATTTTTTTGGTATATTTTTACATTTTATTATTTTTATTATTATTAGTGTTTACATTGTTTACATGATTTATTTACTTTTGCATTCTGTTTACATTATTTTTAATATTTGTTTACATTCTTTATTTACATTATTTTTGTTACATTTTGAAATAGCGATATATATTTTTATATATCATGAACAGTACAGGGAAAATTGTATGACAAAGTGGAAAGGTTTACTTGTGACGCGTTTAAAATATTTTGGAAAGGACCGGATTCGTTCAAAACAATAAAAACACTCAGTCAATACTAAACAAAACAGTAAGTTAAAACCTGAAGGCGGAGTTTACGCGATCTCCTGTAATAACTGTTACAAAACATACATAAGCGAAACTTCAAGAAATTTACATAAAAAATTATATGAAAACAAAAGGGACATTTTACAAAATAATACATCAAATGCGTTGGTTGCCTACCGTAACGAGACTGACCACAACTGTGTTTCATAAGAAATGCTATTGATCAAAGGAGAAAATAATTCACTACGACATAAATGTTTAGACAGTGCCTTAATCGCAAGGTCATCTACAGTAAATTTGGGCCCTAGCATTTCACATGTTCTGGTAGATCTTCTAATATCACAGTGGGGAATACCTACTTACAGAAGCGGCGGAAAGTAAAAGAAAAAGATTCTAAATGAATCCGTCAGATTAAAAAAAAATTCTATAATTCCCAGCACCCCTCTGCCATGCGCATGCTTAGTCCTACCAATACAACAAATTTACTCCACTGAAGGACCAAACGCGTCACAAGTAATCTTTTTTTTTTCCACTTTGTCATACAATTAACCCCATAACTTCATTTTACACGATTATTTTACCGCCCCGGTCAACTAATCGTCTGCATCATTTTCAACGCCACTTAAGTCCCGGTGCTATTCTTACGCTGTTGATTGAAACTATTTTAAATATTTTCGTCGTACAGAAATATACACGCCTTTTTTGACTTTCGTATTCTTTTTCATTCGTTAATTTGGCCAAAATTTTACTCGTTAATTATGATAGAATTTATACGATAATTACTTGCAAATAAATGCAGTAGGAGGAATTGTTCTGTAATTAGCGCTCAATTTTTCTCAACTTGAAAATATGCAACAAATATAAAATTATAAAATAAATGTAACATTAACAGAATAAACATTTTATACAGAAATGATTAATCTTTGTTTTTCCTCCTTCAATGCTGATATGATTTTCTTTTCAGCTTTTGTAACAAAGAAGCAAAAGCCAGATCGTTATTACACGGGAGACCGCGAACGCTGCAGCCATATTGTTGTTTTTTTTAAGTTGTAAACAGTAATTTCCTTTATTCAAGTTAAAGTTATGTAATAGTATTATTCTAATAAAATTCTCGCTACGACATGATGATTTTTTTGTTTTATTTTGGTAAGATGATTAAACAGGCAGTAAGAGATAAAATTAAAAATAAAATCGCGTAAATATAAAAATCGAATTGTTTCTTCAGTAACATCTGTGTTTAATGTAATTCCTTATTTATTTAATCTTGTTTTTGTTCCTTATCTATTAAGATGTTTATTTTAATTTTTTAATGTATTTATGTATTTATTTAAAATGCATAGTTAATATTTAATTTCTTTTTCAAAATGTTAACTTTATATTATCGCTTGATTTGATGATCGGGCTTTTCATTTGTCTAACTAAATCAAGCTTTCACTCTACCAATCATTCAAAGATAGCGAGATCAATATATTTACAGATAAATGTTTCAATTAAGACATCGATCTCTTTCATCCCGATTATCTCATTCTAACATTTTGTTCCTATCTATCTATCTATCTATCTATCTATCTCAGTTTGTTCATATCTATATCTATCCATGTTAATATCTAAGTATGTTCATATAACTAAGTCTGTTCATATCACTCTTTCTATCTACGTCGGTGCATATCTACCTATCTATCTATCTATCTATCTATCTATCTATCTAGCTAGCTAGCTAGCTAGCTAGCTATCTAGCTATCTATCTCTCTTCCCGTCTCACTATCTATCTATCTATCTATCTATCTCAGTCTGTTCATAACTCTGTATTTGTGTCTGTTCATATTTTCTATCCCGGTTTATTTTCTATATTTCAATGTGCATAAATAAATTCTTAAGAAACATAGATAGATAGATAGATAGATAGATAGATAGATAGATAGATAGATTCTGTCTGTTTAGTAGTTTTATTTATTTACACATATTAATTTGTTCTTTTAAAAGAGTTTTTTGTCTTTTGGGCATCTTTTACAGCACTCACATTTTTTCCCTTTGCTCGGCATTTATGTTTTGTGTATTGATAATTTTTCTCTCCCTAATCAGCGTGTGTCCCGCCCCCATCATTGTTAGCCCCCCGTCCCGGGCACACCATCGACAGGCACAGAGGGATGGAAACCCCCAACCCTGGTTGCAAATCCCGTTTCTTTTTTCACCTTGTGTCAACATTGAATTCCCCAGCCGTAAAACTGGATAGATTCGAGCCTTTGCATGGAAGCACTTTTTAAGTCGGAACAGATGCGAGAAAAGGCGGGAAAAGAGCATAGGACACAAAAGAAAGAAAGAAAGCAAGAAAGAAAGAAAGAAAGAAAGAAAGAAAGAAAGAAAGAAAGAAAGAAAGTGGGATAGAGAGAGAAAAAATGGAAAAAGGTGAATTCAATGAAAAAGTAAAAATATGAAACGAAAGAAAAGAAGGAAAAATAAACAAATTAAAAAAAAATGCCTCGCAACAGAGCATTGATTTTTTTTTGTAGGCTACGACAGGGAATTTAATCTTCACTTAGGCGCTCCACTCTTGTGGCCATGGGCCATACTATGCCAAGCTTAGTAAACATGGTCTGACTCGTGACTGAAATCGTTGTTGATTTTCCAGCAGTTCAACACAGGGTATAAGATAGGAATGTTTAATGTACATTTATCCAGGCAGGCAGATATACCCAATTTGAAGGCAATATGCAAAACATAGGGACCTCTACTAAAATAGCGATACCTTAAATTAAATGTTTAAATTGATTTTTTAAAAAGAAAAAGCTTTCATTTAATTTAATTGAAAGCTAAAAGATTAAATTTACTATTTCCACTGAGAAAAATACTTTGGAGTATTTCAAATAAAAATTATATTAGAAAAAATATCAAGATTTCGTGCCTGCTAGAAAGGATTCAAAAATTTCATGAAATAATGAAAAAATTCTTTGGTCTTTCCTCTTAATAATAACATAAATATTTTGACGATAATAATTTGTTTTTATTAAGTTTGGGGCCTTTTTTTATCATGGTATCCTTTTTTTAGCGAAAAAAAATGGAGGTACATACATGCAATCACATTTGACGTTGTCTGGTTTTCTGCGCAGTTTAGTAGATGTCAAAAGGTATAAATGAAAGAAAGAAAGAAAAAATAAAGAAAGAAGACAAAAAATAAAGAAAGAAAGAAAGAAAGAAAGAAAGAAAGAAAGAAAGAAAGAAAGAAAGAAAGAAAGAAAGAGAAAATATGATTTTCCTGGTTGGCATTTTTTTTCCATAGATGTCAGCTCGATTTTTGAACCTAGGATAAACCTAAAATGCTGATTTTGTTGACAGGCAGACCCACCACTTGGAGATTCTCGGCACACAATTTCCTTATCCTTGAACCTCATCCATTGTTTGCCCTTGTGATAAAGATGAGTAAAGAGTAATAAATGTCAAAAACAAAAACAAAAAACATAAGACATCAGCAAAATTGTCTTGAGGCTCATGTTTACGTTCTTTTCACCATGTCATTTCGGTCCTAAGTAGAAGCGAAAATGCTGATTTTTTTTTAGGCAAATGAGCCTTCCACACGTGGAACCTTGATGTTGCACACTCTATATCGGCCGTTTTAAGTAAAACTTAGTGAACAATTTAAAAAGACGAAAAAGTTAGAAAAGTGAAAATAGATAAGGAAAGAAAAGAGGAAAAATTGAAACGGACTGAACAAAAAATCTCTAGAAATAAAATTAAATTGTAAGCAAAGGATTTAAGGAAAAAAAATCAACAAATTCAAATCAGAAAATATCAAAAGCACAAGAACAGAAACGGCTCCTCCTGCTGGAAATGATGTCATTTCATTTGATGAAAAGCGGAATACTTTTTTCTTGAAAAGTAAATTAAATTGCAAACAAATGCCGAGTCACTCTATACTTTCAGACAGCGACCACATTACATTTGTGGCTAGCTCTATCCACCCAGATTATTTTTTGCCGCTCTTTTTGAAAGAGCATGACAAATTAAATTTTTTAAACGTTATATTCAAAAAGAAACTCTTTACGTTTTTTTTTTATTGCTGAATAAGGCTACTTACGTACATTTCAAGTGTTTTATTTATAGTTTTATTAGAAACTAAAAAAATAAATTTTTAACTCAGTCTCAATTTTTAGGAGCAAACGTTAACATGTTGATTGGTATGAAGCGATGAAATCCAACCAATGAAAGATCTACACGTCACATTCAGGCACCAACCCTTCATACTGAAAATCAAATGAAGGAATTAGATGAAGGCGTCAGATATTTCAACTTTGTGATCATTTTATTTTTGCTAGGTTTAAGGATGAATTGAAACAATATCTTTCGTTCCGATCTTGCTTTTAAGTGTATCTCTAACGCCATAATCTGCGCATGCGTCGTCGTGTGTGATGTTAAAAAAAAGAGGGAGGTGGACTTTAACTACCGACAAAGGTGGAGTGAAAAAAGTAAACAGGGAAGGCTTATACAAAAAGCTGAAAACTATTACATCAGGGTGGGGCCATCTTTCACCCTCCCCAATTTATAACTGATTTGTTTGTTGTTTTTTTTTTGTTTTTTTTTTTCCTCAAAATTTATTTATATAAATATACGGTTTGCGGCTATCATAGATTTTACAAGTAGTGAAAGAAACTTAATTCAAATTAAGGAGACTCTGTCTGAATTTCTGCGGACTATTATCCTCATCTCTGTTCAACGTTTCGGTACTTGTGCTCTCCAGCTTTCTTCAGATTTCTGTACATCTGGCTAACACTCAAAGAGTTCTGAATAAAACCCTTTATTCAATCTACGGGGATAGATTATTCTTGTTCCGCTAACTAGGAGTGATAATTCGTCTTGTTTTCATTGAGTCCAATTACGCACTGCCTGGCGAAACGATTGAACCAATTCATGAACAAACAAGCAAACCCGGCAATAACTGATCAGAGTTCGAAATTATCTGACGGTTATCCAGATCGACAATTTATCTGATGAAGGCACAACGCCGAAACATTATAACAAAAAAGATGAGAAGAATAATCCTAACCCTAACCTTAGAATAAACCCTACGCCCAATCTTCTAGATCCTTGCACATTAACGCAGGCGTGCCCCAGGTTTCTATCCTCGGATCTAAATTATTTCTTAAATTCATCAACGACCTTGATAGGTTTCAGAAAGTAAAACTGGCATCTGCTCTTGAAAATAATCACCAGTCAGCGGTTAACAGCGGTAAGAAATGTATTGTTAATTTTAATGCTTCCAAAAGAAAACTTTTTAATGACCAAACCAATTGTAGAGGAGACGTGAGTGACGATGCTGCAGCCAACCGCCACCAATCAGATCTTCTCAGCATTAAATAAGTTGACAAATTAAAGTTGATAGGCTACAAAAACCAAACCGGACCAAACAAATCATTTGACTGTATCCGTTTTACGTGTTATCAGCATTCTTTTTTTTTTAAGTTTTTGTCTGATTACTGTTGCTTTACCTAGGTTTGTATGCATATATATATTATCTGCTTATTGTTATTCCGCCTGTCTTATTGCTTCTGTTGTTATTGTTTAATAGAAACTTTGTCAATTCAGTCTATTAGGCATTGAGCTAATTACACTTAGCCATGGCCAAATACACTACATCTTCCTTTTTTATCTAACCTCATATTTATGTGATATTCTACAAAAAACAAAAAAAAACTACAAAGTTAAATCTGCAGGATTTTACAAGATAAAATATACCTAACTATAAAATTATGTAATGAAAGTCAGGTTGAATCCCCACACTTCGAGATACTTTCACATCAATGCGTGCGCCGCCCCCCACCTAGGTTTCTATCTTCAGATCTACATTGTTTCTTAAATTCATCAACGACCTTGATAGGTTCCAGAAAGTAAAACTGGCATCTGCTCTTGAAAATAATCACCAGTCAGTGGTTAACAGCGGTAAGAAATGTTTTGTTAATTTTAATGCTTCCAAAAGAAAACCTTTTCATGACCAAACCAATTGTAGAGGAGACCGCTACCAATCAGATCTTCTCAGCATTAAATAAGCCATTAAAGTTGATATGCTGAAAAACAATCCAAACCGAACCAAACCAATCTACTACTTATGTGTTAACAAATATTACTGAATCAGTGAGGTGCAGGATGGGGCTTTAGATATCTCAAAGCTATTTGACAGGGTTTGGCATGCTATCCTTCTCCACAAGTTCAAGCACTATGAAGCCTGTGGATGAATATTTGGCTTAATCCAATTGTTCTTAACAAATTGTATAATGTAAGTTAGGTTGAATAACAACGCTTCTAGGTCCTTTCACATTAATACGGGGGTTACCCAGGGTTCTGTCCTCGGACCTTCATCAATGTCCTTCCCGATGTCATCATTCCCCAACTAGGTATATATGCTGAAGACACAACTATTTAAACCTGTTTTAATCAGTTATGTGCCATGCGTGATACACGTTTAGGTGATCGAGGCAGATATTTTTTCCCGCAGTAGGTTGCCATTTCTTTCTGCGGTAGACCAGTTTCCATCCAAGGCTATAGAACCCGATCTGTCCTGCTATTTACCCATAACTGGGGAGAGGGGAGAAGAAGAGGATTTATACCTTTCCCAAGGGTATTAGCTTCGATTCCTCAATCCGAGCCGCTATCCATTACTCCACCGTGTCTCTGTTTTAATAGTAATCCGATATGTTCGATAAAATGACCTGTAATTTGGATTGTAAATTTTAACGCTTCAAACCTGTCTAACTGCTGTTTTGTCTTTTTTTAATTTGATAACCAAATACGTATTTAAGTAGATATCCCTATCTGTTTTAAACAGTAAAATTAACATTTGCCTATCTAGAGATTGGAAGGATTATTAAAGTCGGGTGGTACATTTTCTTTACTAAGATTTTCGATATTTGAGCTGGTAGACTTTAATTTCACTATTTATAAAACTGAGATACCTATTCAAAAATGTCATGTACCTATAGTATAACGTTATACTTAATGGATACATGTTTTGGTCTGGTATAGTTTGTATTTCGTCAGCGAGGTGTTATTTCATCTAATAAGGTTAGGTGTTTAGAATTTTTTTAATGAATACTCAGTTTCTAAAAATCATCTTTTGCTTTTTGTTATTAAGATCGTATCCAATGATAACAAATCTTGTTAGGATGTCTCTTTCTCTCAACATCGCCTCGCTGTAAAGGTTGAATGTTTCCATTGAGAACACACATCTTTGCCTTATGCCTTTCTAATTTGTTGTCTATTTACTCAATTCGTTTTTTTTTCCATGGACGATTTTAAAATTTCAACTTTCTAAAGAATGCCAGGATATAGCCAACGGAATACACGGGCAGCACATGGTTCTTGATAATAACCGAGATGATTGAAAGTCCTCAAACAAAAACAACAGAACAAATATAAACTTCGGGAAGTTTATATAAGATTTCGACTCGTGTAACAGCAGAATTTTCCAATTGTTAGATTAAGCTTTGAACCGTTGTATCTTAGAAATGATTAAAGTTATCTTACTGGAATTCTCCGAGGTTTTTATAACGTTGTTGGACTCTACTTTGAGCAATAAGAATGTATAATTACTCTCCAAGCTTAACAGGATAATCCTGATGAAATCGATCATAAACGAAAATGACATGTTCATCATTAATTAATCATAGCTAAGGATCGGATGCTCACGAAGGATTTATATAAAGTTCAAATATATATCTATATATATTATTTCAGGATCAATTTCCAACTTATTCAAGATGATCTCTGCCCTCTCTAACCTTTTAACTTTCTGCCCTGAAGTAACAGTATGCCTCACACGTTTCACGTAGGATTTAATTTTCAAGTCTTTTTTCACTGCTCTTTGGACTGTCATAGCTGAAACTCCTCTCTCGCGCGCCAAACGTCTTATGAATTGAGGTGGATCTTTTCTAATTGATCTCTTTAGCTCTAAGTTGAAATGATGATCTCTTTACCTGTTGTGACCTCATGATCCAGTTTTCTTCGCTACTTTTAAAACTTTTTCACCATTCTCTTGATGGTTCTTGAATGGACTTTGAAGATGGAAGCCAGAGTATGAATGCTGGTACCATTACTGAAGGCCTGAATGATCTTTTTCATCTCACCATTGCTCAGTTGAGAAGACAGTGGGGCTGACACAAAACGATTTTAACCTGTTCCCTTTCTAGCTGAATTAATCAAACGGTTTTTCAGCGATTCTTGCGAAAAATGGTATCAAGATGGCTAAACGTCTTATCTGAAAACCTGGAAAAAAGAAACACAGTTAGTTTAGTGGGGGGGGTAGATATTTAATATTTTGAGGTATAGACAATTATTTCTTGCTGTAAGGCAATTTTGAAAATGTTGTTGTTACACTCGGTACATTATCTTTAAAAAATGGGAAAATACAATAAAAGGATTAAACAGACAGACGGTTGTCGGTTACGTATGTAAATCCCTTATGACACTCAAAACTCAAGATAAAGCTGTGTTTCTAGCAGATTTATTGAAAGTTACAGTGGTTCTCAGCTGGGGTTTATATGAACGCTGGGAGTCAATGTAACATTACTGGGGTCCACAGGGGTTCATTATAAAATGGTTTATTATAGGTTATTTTACTAGTGTACATAAATGTTCCATAGAATTTAGTTATTAAATACAAGTTTATTTTCATTAAATTAGTTTTACTTCAAAATAAAGCATATACATTTACTATTTCTATAATACAATTCATAAACTTATCTATCAGTAAAAAATTAAAAAAAACTTTTTTAACGAATGTTTATAGGGGTCCAGAAAAATAATAGTAAAAGGCGAAAGACTTCTTTCAAGCCATGAAGTGAACTATCCCACGCCAGACACCAAGCTGGAAGTCGAATTTCCGCGGACTGTCTAAGAGAATTTGAGGAATTAGATGAGTGGCATCAAGTCCCTTCACGGATGAAGTCCCTCGCATGCAGCCATGTATTTTTGTCTAATCTGGATTTAGATATCGAAATGTGTACAACCGTCCGTGTTACATCACAAGAGACTAGGAATAGTTCCTGGTGGAATGCTACTCCGTAGAAATAAACAGAACGGACATGGTTTCGATTTAATGCTGAACATGTAAGATCTACGAAATGTAAATAGTGTCTGGTGAAATTCAATTCTTGTAGAAAATATATAAAGTTTTATTCTATATCTTCTCCATCTTTGTCAGTGAAAGAATGAAAGTTGTGTCCTACATTCGTTACACGGCCAATTCCACATGTGATTCTCACTTATAACGCTAGTAATTTAAAAAGAGCTGACATTATGTTACCAAGTAAATAATTCTCTTTCCCCTATATCTTTTATTAATGTCTCCAAGCCCTCTTTCCTCATTATGTTTAAGTCTTATATCTTTCACTATTCCAATGCTAATTTTGGTAGCTGATACAAAATGTGGGACGCCGACCCTACATCCGGGTGTTTTTGTTGAGACACCATCTCAAGGAAGACTGCCACCCGAGTCTAAAGAGTTCGTTCAAGCCATGAAGTGAATTATCCCACGCCAGACACCAACTTGGAAGTTGAATTTCTGCTGACTGTCTTAGAGACTCTAGCTCCGGGTTTGTCGTCAGGGTTTACTCCCGAAGCTTTTCCCCATGATTGAGTATAGCCGCAAGGCAGTGGAGGTTTAAAATCAGAAACTTCTCTTGAAGCAATCCTCCTCTATGTATTAGAAACTTGGACATTATCTGTTCGTCTTGAAAGACGACTGAATGAAACATACAAATCTACTTCGAAAGATCCAGAACATCAGTTGGAGATCCCATGCAGCGATCAACATAATTTACGGAGAACTGAGACAAACTCAAACAAAAACGATTACAGTTTGCGGGCCACTACCACCGACCAGACAGGGAAACCGTCTCATTTTTACTCCTATGGTATCCTTCTGGAAGTGTCTTCTCAGGAAAATTGACTTTCCCAGACACCATAGCTCGGGACTCACAGTTGGACATTGGGGATAGTATTATATGACCGGACAGTGTGGAAAAGAGATTGTTAGTGGAGTTCCGAAACACCATATTGATGTCGAAGGATGATGTTAATGACGAAGAGTTAGAATGGTCCATAGGTAAAAAAAAAAAGGCCGAGAAGCACTGGTTTAAAGGGTGAAAGTAGAACAAAAAAGAATTGAATACAAGCTTGAGGCTTGTTTAGTCTATATAACAAAAAAAATCAAGAAGGAGAAAATGAGGCAAATACGAAATATGAAAAGGGGGTGGAAGGCTGAACGTAACTGAGAGATCGAAGGTCTAGATGAGCAAAAGAAGTAGCTAGTCTTTTGCTAACAGGAATTTTGTTGAAAGTTTATAATGATTTAGTCTACTGAAAAGACGAAAGTTACTCTATCGTTAAAATATGACACGGTGTTAGGACAGATAACATGTGGTAAAAAATGGGGTTCTCATGACGAAGTACAGCTAGTAAACATGCGACCACTTTTTGTACATTAAACAAATACTCCAATAATACTGGGATATTAAGGGAGTTATTCTAAACTCAGATAAATCAGTGTATATCGGCGATGCTATCCTTTGGAGATATAATTTGAAGATTGATTTTGTTTGTTGGTTTGTTTTGTTCTACGGTATATCAACCTCAATGGGTTATTTAATGCCAACAAGATTTTTTATTGCTGGCAATATTCTTTTTCAAAAATTTATTGCTGGTATTAAAACCGATTTTTACACTTTCATATTATTTTGGGGGTTAACTATTTGCCCATAACTGGAACACTAACAGGTGCTACCACCGCGGGTCAGGGTGGACCTGGGAACACAAGCAATTAATAGGTGATTTCATGCTCATCAAAGCCTCCTAATCAGAGACCTTGCTGCCGAATGTAGTTTGTCGTCTTACCCAGGATGCTGATGTAGTTTATCGTCATACCCAACCACTATAATTTAAAGAATAGAAAAAGTAGGATCATAAGCCCTAAAGTTTCTTTCTTATTCTGCAGGTTCAGGTATTGTCTTCCGACTGAAGAGGAAATACACAAAATGAAGGTAGGAGGCACGGCGGAATAATGTATAGTGATTTGAATTTTGAGATCGGAGAGATGAGTTCGAATTCTAGTCGAGTTTATTACATTCACTTACTGGCAAATTCGCTTGGGAATACTTTGGGAAAGCTGTAAAATCATCTCTTCTTCCGCCACCAGCAACGTCTTTAATTACGTTTAATTAATGTTTAAAAACAGAATTGTGCTGATACCCCCAGACTTAGCATAAGCCGCTTTTAAGACCCCAGCCGCAGCCCCTAACAGAGAACAAAGTCCAAGTTCTAAACATGTTTTTGCGTTTTTTTTTTACAATGATGTACAATTCTGCCAATTTTGCCATAAAAATGGACTGTCATATGTTTTAAGTCACTTAAATAGCAGGAAAACAATACAAGAATATTTTAAATATGTTCTATCGAGTTCTCAGCGAATAATTTATACATATGTTCTTCAGAAAAGCACGTGAATATTCGGGGTTTCCGCGAATAACAAGTACATATATTCTAAAGAAAAATCCGCGAATGTATGAAGCCATGAATGCTGAAACGCGAATGGGCGCGGTCTCACTGCATTCTCAAAACAAAAACGTACAAGTCATTACAAAGGACTTAATAAAGTCGAACCCACTATCGAATTTACACACAAGAAAGAAATAAAGAACTCTCTACTCTTTTTCGTCTTTCTATTAATCTGAAATAGAAACAAGTTAGAGTTCAGTGTTTACGGAAAACAAACTAATAAAAATGACCTAATCAATTTTTATTCTCCTCAAAGTAACAAAATAAAATTAGGATTAATTATAGCTTTCTATCTTGGAGCTCTCAGAATATTTAGCCGATAATATGTAAACGAAGAAGAAAATTCTATTAAAAGACTTTAAAACTCCTTCAGTGCTATTTTCAATTTATTCTCAATGCGAGAAAAAAAAAAGTGAATAAAGAGGTTGGTTAGATCCATTGACAAGAGCCAAAGAGTTGTGAGTTCAATACCAGGCCAAAGCAGTGGTTAACCAAAAAACCTGGAGAGTTGAGTTAAAGGGAAATAACTGAGACATCCGGAAGATGCATAGTACGGGGAACTAGAACAATCTAACCCGGTGGACAAAATAAAGGGTTCGATTCGACATTCCAATCACCTGAAAGCCGGAGCGTACAACGGCCAAAACATTGTGAATATGTTATGGAAATTTACCCACGCACTTATGGAGTCTACCAGCTAGGAGCAGGTACTGTCTTTTGGAGAGAGAAATTTCCAGCAGTCAGCTCTGACAGTCGGACCGAATATTCTTGCTGTAACACTCTCGTTTGTATACGTTTGTATTACTGTTTCTGTTAAAATATTTGTTTAACTCAGTTCTTCACTTTGTGTCTTTATTTCTGGCCCTAACAAGGCCACAGCAGAATATGGCAATGAAGATGTGAGTAACAGTCCGAATAATGTAAATAATGCAAGCATACTTCATCTAAGAGATATAAACAGATATTGAGTAAAAAAAGCATACAAAATCCACAAAGCAAAAAATAAGTGCTATGATCAAAAATACTAAATTTATAATTCTACCAGCTAAATCTTTATCAGCTAAATTGGAAAAAAACATTTAACTAAGCCGGACACTAAAATTATAACCGCTACCTTCAAAACAAAGATATGTTTAAATGGGCCTAATTCTAAAAATTCTAAGAATAGGCATGCAAGAACATTGTTTGTGGGGGACCCCATTGACAAACCAAATTATTATTTGTAAAAAATGTTATTGAAAGAAATGAATAGTGATTGGCGGATAAACACCGCATTGGGATATATGACAGATTGCATACCATACTATAATATCTAGAAACATCTAGAAATATGAAAATCCGCTTTTATGAACGCAAAACAAATAAAACAGATCATACATTTGATTTCTAAAATGCTAATAATTTTTTTTTTAAATGGTAGAAGATTACTAGTGTGATTTTTTGACGCATCAAGTTCATTTATTAAACAGAGTTTATTGCGTTAATCGGACTTCACATTCGCAAAATATTAGTAAAGAAAATGTACCCTCTGACAGGTATCAAACCCTCTTCCTTTGTAGAGAAAACAGCTGTTTCATCCGGCTTGCTTTATCACTCGGCCACAAAAGGTCTCATCGTAAGCAAGGCTTTGTTCTCATATTTAAGGTAAGCACATCCCCTTCTCTCAGAGAACTCATACAATCTTCAAAAATTTAAATGCAACGCTAACAGATAAGAAATAGTCAAACTAAGGAATTTAGTTCATCTGAACACTTTCCATGGAATTAGCGATAGAGCAATAGGGTGGAAAATAATTCATCGCCCACAAGGACGCGGAGACGCTTTTGGACTCTATCGAGAGTGGAAAGCGAAGACTGGGCGGCTCCTCCCCATATATGGTAGAAATACTCAATTTTTGGTTTGATCTGTTTCCTGTAAAGGTAGAGAATAGTAGGAGTCAAGTAGCTGATGGAGTGTTGGATCGTATATACGAGTTCCACTTGATGTCTGGGCAGAGTATAAATCCCAGGAGGCGCTCAAAGTAACTGGCGCACCCTGAGGGAACATCCATTCTTCGCGATTGGTGAAAGTTATGGGTCCGATCGGTGATGACGGAAGATTACTAGATTGTTTTTTTAGATGCCGCATTTATTAAGCTTATTACGTCTAATGGCCTGTGTATTGGGGAAATCTTAGTGCCCTCTGGCGTTTGATCCGGCTTGTTTAACCGTTCGCCCCCGAAAGGCTTCACAGTAAACAGATTTTTTTTAAAGGAAAGCACACTCACTTCACTCGGAGATTCGATACGATCTTAAAAAATTTAAATGCACCGCAAATCGAATCTTCTGTCTTCTTGAAATCTGTTCTTTTATTGTCCTCTCTCATCAGTAAGTTTTCCTCTGTTTCATTTACTCAGTAACCGTTTGCATCTTAGTGGCTTTATCACCTTGCTGGGTTTGACATGATTAAAAAACAATTCCTAGCCAGTAAGACACTCAGTTCATTATGTAATAAAATATTTACAACGTCACAAACTGCAGAGCCGATAAAGTCAAACTTGAAGCAATTTTCCGTCCCCTAGTGATTTTTCTGAAGAAGTAAATTGGTTATCTGCAAGGAAATAATTCTTCGTGGTTAGGAATATTAACAGGATTATATATATATATATAATTCATGAAATTGTTTCCTTAAGTAGCGATTAAACATTTATTGTTTTATACAACGTTTAACTACTAAAATCAGACATTGACATTTCGGGAAGAAGGTCATTGGAGGTGCCCTTAGAGATGTGGATATTGGGGCGATATTTCTAAATCTAATGAGGTGTAACAGAAATATAAACGAGGCTCGTAAAAGGAATTATCCATTATCAAAGCCATTGCGGGTTGAAAGAATCAAAATTGCCATGAGCATTAAGTAAACATGAAAGTCTGCTAATGTTCTAGGGATTATTTTCAAGATAAACCTTGGACTAAAGACGGTGCTCGTTGATCATAGCCCGAAGTTGATCTCCGTCCCGTTTTCTCTCTAAACAGGACGTCTGTTATTCCCCCTAAACTCTCTCTCTCTTGATCTACTTAGCGTACCTCGCACGATCTCACTCCTTCTTTTTCTCTCTCTATATCTCTTAGCCTATCGCGCTCACTCGCTCCCTTCCAAACCTCCTTTGTCCCCTAAACTCTTTCTGTCCCTATCTCGCTCCTCTTAGCCTCTCTTCCACACTCTGTCCCCTCTGAGCCAACTTTTCTCCTAGTTTCTCTTCATATCTTGCTCCTCTTAGAATTTTTCGTTTTCTCTTTCTCTCTCTCTTCCCCCTCTCTCTCCCTTTCTCTCTCCCTTTCTCTCTCTCTCCATTGGGACTTTTTCCCTGAGCTCTCTCCCTATCTCTCACCTTCTAGATTCTCTTTTTTTTTCTGTCTCACACACAATCTCTTTTCTGAAACTATTTTCCCTTAGCCTCCCTCCATATCTTCCGACCCCTAGATACTTTAGTTTAGTTCTCTCTCTCTCTCTCTCTCTCTCTCTCTCTCTTTGCACCAAGCCTCATTTTTCCTTTTCTCCCTATCTCTCTCCTTCCCGATTCTTTCTCTCCTCTGAAGGTTTCTCTCTCACTCCCTTCCGCCCGAATCTAACTTACTTAGTCTTTCTTTTTCTCTGGACCTCTTTTTCATCTAAAATCTCTTCCTATCTCGTAGCTACTAGATTATATCTCTCTCACCCTTTCTATCTTCGTCTCCCTCTCTCTCTCTCTCTCTCTCTCTCTCTCTCTCTCACACCCTCTCTCTCTCTTCTTTGAGCTTCTTTTTTCTTTAACTTCTCCCCTTATCTCTCTAACAGATTCCCTCACTCTTCTTAGGTTCACTATCTCACTCTCTCTCCTCGAAGACTTTTTCTTCCACATACCCTATCCCTACCTCTCTCCATCTATAAGTTTTCTCTCCTCTTACTACCTTTTCTTCTCTCCGCTGCATCACGAATTGCCCATAAACAGCCCCTCGTCGCTACTAAATTCCTTCACACCTCTTAGCACCTCTGTATTTTTTTTCTCTAAATTCTCTACCTATCTCACTCCTCCAATAATTTTTATCTACCTATCTATCTTCTCTGATGCACCTTCTTTCTTTCTTTCTTTCTTTCTTTCTTTCTTTCTTTCTTATTATCCATCTATCTCAGCCTTCTTCATATATCTCTCTATCGCTATCTATCTTCTCCTCTGACACTCCCTTTTCTATCTATCTATATATATATATATATATATATATATATATATATATATAAGCCTTCTTCATATCTGTCTGTCTGTCTGTCTGTCTGTCTCTCTCTCTCTCTCTCTCTCTCTCTGTTTTCTCTGACCCTCCTTTTTTCTCTAAACTCTCTCTTCTCAGATGCTCTCTATTCTGTTAGCCTGTCTCACATGTTTGTTTTCTCTCACTTCCTTTCTGTTCCCAGATTCGCTCTCATTTTAAACTCTCTCTCTCTCTTCCTAAGCGACATTTGCTTCTCCCTATATGCCTTTTAAAATCTCTCTCATATTAACCTCTCTCTCTCTCCTCCTTAATTATTTTCCCTCCTTTCCTTCTAAACTCTCCGTCTAACATCTTATGTCTCTTTCGACTAAAATATCTCTTTCTAAACTTTCCTCTCCTCTCATTCTCTACTCATTTCCTTCCTTCTCCTTTAAATCTCCTATTTCCTATCACTGTTTCATCTCTCTCTCTCTCTCTTTCTAGCCTACCTCAGGCCATAAACCCTTTCTCTTCACCTCCTTTCTCTTAAAGCGCTCTCTTTTTTCAGCCTTGATCGTTTTTTTTATGTTCTCATAACTAGCATCTTCCCCCCTTATTCCTCTACCTCCGCATAACAAAATAGTCCCCACTTAGCAAGTCTATCCTTCTAAAACATCTCACTAACATCCTTATGCCATTCCGCTCCCTCCATCTTCTCTTAGACTCCCCAGCCTTTTTTCTCTGTTTATGACTTCTTGTCTGTTAGAGTGCCGTTCTCCTCCGAGCCCTTCCCTTCTCTTTCTCTCTTATCATAGCCTTTCTCTTTTTTGTTTGATTGTTTGCTTGTTTCTTTCTTTCTTTCTTTCTTTCTTTCTTTCTTTCTTTCTTTCTTTATTTATTTATTTATTTATTTATTTCTCTCATTCTTTCTTCGTTTCTTCTCATAGATCAACAAATGAATAGCGGTTTGGTTTGAGGAGTCGGGGAGCCGAGTTCGAATTCCACTCGAATTCATTACAATCACTTAGGATGCGACCTGTGCAGATACATTCTCGGCCGGTAATTTGATCAGGTCCGCGGTTGAGCCGGGGTTCGTCGCCCGAGACGCAGAGATAAAAAAAATAGCTAAATATTCTTCTCTTTCTGATAGATTTTTTTTTTACTCCTGTGGCAGTGGAGACTTCAGGGGTTATTGGCCCTCGTTCGATGGCGTTCCTTCGGAGGATTGGCGCGATTGCGTCTCGATCAAGGAACGAGCCTCGCGAAACGGAGTGGCTCTTGCAGCGTGTCTCACTGGCGACGGTTCGAGTTAATGCTTTCTGCATCATAGCGGCTGGCAGAGGATGGAAAAAATTGTTTATAGTTACGTTGTTCTGAAATTGTCATCATTGGTCGACTGAACTTGCTTTGTTTCAATGACTTTTGTTTTGTTAATATTAATTACTTTATAACCATTATTATTTTTTTTTTTAAATCGGCTTCCAAAAATCACTTAGGTGCTAATACCCTTGGGAAAGGTATGAATTCTTATCCCCCCCCCCAACAACTATGGGTAAATAGCAGGGTAGACTGGGTCGTATAACCTTGGGGGAGGGGAGCAATTGGTGTAAGAGAAGCACAAATCTGAATTTAAAACTGAAAGTACGGTTCGAGGGTAGCCCACATCATATTACATGCTCTTCGGCTGTCGGTCAAGATCTTGAAGAGGAAATGGGCGCTACCAAGTTATCTGAAGGCCGACTGAAAGCATCATGAGGTAGATCAATGAGGAAAAACAATTGAAGTGTTTCTTCTGTCCTCGGATACCCCCGAGGATAGAAGCAGTAGAAGGTTAAAAAATGACTAAATAAAAGATATACTTCTCTTCGAATTGCACTCCTCCTAAACTCATTCTCTCTTTTTCTTGTCTCCCTCACTCTCTCGCTGTTCCTTTTATGAAAGTGTGTATGGGCAGGGGGGTCTGTTTCTCTCTGTCCTTCTCACTCTCTCGCTTACACTCCCTTTAATTTTCCTGCGTCTCCGTTTGGCTTTACCTTTTCTCTTCCCTCCCAACCCACTTTCTTTCATTCTCTTGACCGTCTGTTTCCCCCTTCCTCTCTATTTAATTGTATCTTTCCACTTCCTTCACTATCTCCCTCCCTTCTTCCTTCCTTCTCTCTCTCTCTCTCTCTTTTCCCCTCATTTCCTCCCTTCTCCTTTTTGCTTCCTCCTTAACTGTTTTGTTATAGTCTTTCTTGTTAAAGCTTCATAATATGCATTACTGACTTCCTCCATTTACGCCCTTGCAATAACCTCAATAAATGGCCCTCTATCTTGAATGGCTCTTGAGCATCATAGAGAGTAAACAATAGTATATATAAAAAAAAATTCGATTCTTATTAGGCATTCTTTATTTTTGCACTCTCTCTAAACATCTGTTCTTTCTTTCCCTCTCTATCTCTCTCTCTTGTTCTTTCTCTTCTCATTCTTTTTACTCTTAACCTCTTTCTATCATTCTCTTTTTTCTTAACATCTCGCTTTCTCTTATTCTCCTTTTATCTTCCTCCTCCCTCTTTCAGTTTCACCCTTTCCTTTTCTCTTACTTCTTCGGCAACGCATGAGTTATTCAAAAAACACTTGAAGTCCTGCCCTCTTGATATTCGTTTTGTCGATTTCAAAGACGGGTTGGAGTAGGTGGGACTAAATAAAATATTATGATGGTACCGGCTATATATATATATATATATATATATATATATATATATATATATATATATATCAATCTCAGTTCATATATATATATATATATATATATATATATATATATATATATATATATCAATCTCAGTTCATATATATATATATATATATATATATATATATATATATATATATATATATCAATCTCAGTTCATATATATATATATGTTTGAAATAACCTAAAGCATCAACACCCGTTTCGCTATAATTAGTAATTCCTAATAAGAAATATTCGTCCTTTGCCTACAGCCTAAAACAAATTTGGCGACTACTTCTTGGCGCGTTGTGAATTGCTAAACCAGGGCACATGGGCGCTTCACCGTGGGGTAATGCTTAGGGAGGTCGTCTAACAGACCGTTTTTACTGTGGAGTGAGGCCAACACTTACACGATCCGTCCATACATGTACCCTTGTGAGAAAATAATTAGCTAAACCTAGTAGATACCTGTGATCTCAGTTCATATATATATATATATATATATATATATATATATATATATATATATATAGTTTACGAAAAACTAGGTAATCCGTATGGGTAGACCCAAGGAGGATAAAATCCAGAGAGCTCAATGTAAATCAGGGCTAATACTTTAAATAAAAATAAAAACAGACCACTTTAAGGTTCCATGTAATAAATTATTTCACCACAGCCCTTTTAACGGACCGTGGATCATCAGACTTTACTTCCAAAGGTTGAAACGAAAAATGAAAATAAATTTACACATTTTTGACGGGCAGTACTAAGCATATGTAAATTAACGAAGTGAGGAAGTGAGGGGGGAGAGAGACATGATTGAGTTAGATGTAAAATTATATATATATATATATATATATATATATATACAGTTTGTAGAATCAAATAGGAATGGTCTGCACAGTAGAATGTTGCCACTGATGGTTGGGATATATATGAAGAGGGAGCACTTCAATGTGGCGTAATAGATAACAAGCTTGACTCACTGGACCAAATAGGATGGCTGGTGCTCAATACGAATTGTGGTAAATCTAAGCTATGCTTAGTCAGTTTTATTGAAATATCTTGTTGAAGTTGTTAAATATTTGATCTTTACCGGTCGATGTGGGAATTTCCATGCCTATTTTATAGTCGTTAAACTCGCAAAGGACTTATTCAAACCTTCACTTAAGAATTAAGATTCATCAGAAATTCAAATAGGAAAACCTGAAATTTTAACGATTATTTCAAATTATTATTATTATTATTATTATTATTATTATTATTATTATTATTATTATTACTATCATTATTTTAATTATTATTATTATTATCATCATTATCATTCTCATCATAATTATTATTAATATTATTCTTATCATCATATCATCACAGTTATTATCATCATTATTATTATTACCTTTATTATTATAATAATTAGTATTATCATAATCATTATTATCATTATTATCATCATCATTATCATCATTATTATTATGGTTATTATCATTATGATTATTACAATTATTACTATTATCATCATTATTATTATCATTATTATCATTGTCATCAATATTATTATTATCATTATTATCATCATCATCATCATTATTATTATTACCATTGTTATCATTATTATTACCATTATTAATTATTATTGTTATTATTATCATTATTATTATTGTTATTATTATTATTATTGTCCAAATGTCTGTCTTACGAACCTTTCTCTTGATAAAAAATTTAAGATAATTCAGCAGCTGATGCTATTTTATTTATGGTAACTGGATTTTTGTCGATTGCCTTACTGGTTTTCACTCCTTCGATAATGTGCGTCTGAAAAATGGCCTTTTGGCTAGGATCAAAGTGTAGTATCTCTCCTCGGATGGATAAACTACATTTCCTCTCTAGGCTGAGTAACTCTCTTCGGTCAGAGCGAAACACACTTGTGTCTCTGTTTGCATGAGGACAGAGCGCAACTGAAAATATTATTGATGGGTACCCGGTATCGGCATTACCTCCCCTCATTACACTAAAGATAGGGAATCGATATTAATACTGACACCAGCTCAACCGACCTTTGGTTGGGCTAGGCTAGTATAGTCTACGCTGGGCTGCGGCATATTTTTTACCTGAACCGTGTCACGCCGATCGGTCTCCCCACATTAAACTGACTTTGTGCTACATCCTGCCAGCGTGGGGCGGCAAGAAATTACAATTGCTTCTCGGCCTTTTGTTTGAAATCAAGGGGAAGTATTTGTTCTTATTTACTTAATCTGATTCTCTCTCTACATTTCGATCTTCCTTTTTGTCTTTCTTCCTTTCATTTTCTCACTGAAACCAACTAGTGTCTTTTCCCCTATTTCCACGTTATCAAAACAGAACAGTCTATTATTTATGAGGTACTGGCAGGGCGTAACGGCCGTGCAAGCTAATGAAGTGAGAGACAAGCACAATTATGATAGGATTATTATTTAACATTATTTTCTATATATAAATTTTCCTTTTTGGGGGGCGGGGGGTTACCTAGCGTAAGTCTTCATGCTCAACCGTGCAAACTTTTGAAAAATAATTCTGGGTTTCACATCAGGCAGATATTTCACAAAACCGGATAATCCGCAAAGTTAAAGAGTACAGAGTGATTATAATTAGATATTTGCATAAAAAAGAAGAAGAAAGAAGCGGATGGGGCAGAGACTTAAGTAGGTTAAACGTTTCAATTGTGGGCATTGGAAATGGGTCGCTTGAGAACGAGGCCAGCTGTTTACATAGACTTTTCCATGACTATGCCTTAAATTCGAGCGTCCCCAACACCCCACCCACGAGCGAGTGCTTCGCTCGCCTATTAAGGGCAGAAGTGTTTACCTAATGAACAATTCGGCACATGTAAACATTTTACGAGATATTTGTGTCTGACGAAGGATGTGTTTAAATATCTCCATCCAGATGAGAAAGGAAGTTATGAGAAAAGGATCGTGAATGTAGAATGCAAAGAAAGGGAAAGTACAAGGAGGTAGTAAAATGAAAAAGGTATAGATTCTTACATCGATAACCGACTGTTATATATATATATATATATATATATATATATATATATATATATATATATATATATGAAACGATACTCAAATATTGTTGCCTTTCGCGGCCCAGTTTATTCGACTAATGTACAGGCGGTTCAAGAGAAAAAATACGCAATTCTATATTTCTGTTTATATGTTTAACAACGAACACTGTTCTTATAGCATCATTATATATATATATATATATATATATATATATATATATATATATATATATGTGTGTAATTTGGCAGCAACTTTTCTTTCAAACATGTAGTGTTGAATGTTAAAGACAACATAGTCTTACATATTTTCTTTTGAATTTTCTCATATTCTCTAATGAGACTTTTTATTTGAAAATAGTTCCGAAATATGTATTTTCCATACGATGGAAATATATATATATATATATATATATATTTTTATTAGAGTTCATAAGTTGGTCAATAATACAAAATCAAACGAAAAGGTACGGATGTAATCATTACGTAAAACATTTATTAATATTAACCAGGTGACAAACATTAAACAAAGAGATTGAGGTTCCAAGTTCGGAATTTTCGAACTCGCCTGTGTTCTTCCTCAGCGGATGCGAGAATTAAACAGAGAGACGGTGGAAACGATCCAATATTTTCTAATTATATCTATCTATACATATATTAAGACATTTTTATGTTTATCATTCTTTTTGTATATACAAATATTTAAGTAAATGCTCTGCCTATAATAAACAGTATTAAACAACATTTACCGGCCTGAATGCCCGAGAAATTTTCATAGAAAATATTCGTCCTCTGACAGGATTCGAACCTGGATCCGATTCGGCCACAGAGGATCGTTCGTTTGGCAAGGTCTAATTTACTGCTTATAAACTTCAATCTTCCATGAATCTCTCACGTACATTCATAACGCTCATGGCGTATCAAATGTAAACAAATGACGTCACACATTATGAAATGGACAAATGCCGACAATTATTTTAAGACATTTTTATGTTTAACATTGTTTTTATAGATACAAATATTTAAGTAAATGCTCTGTTTATAATAAACAGTATTAAACAACATTTACCGGCCTGAATGTCCGAGAAATTTTCATAGAAAATATTCGTCCTCCGACAGGATTCGAACCTGTATCCTATACGGAACCGTCATATAGCCTGTATCTATAAAAAGAATGTTAAACATAAAAATGTCGTTAAATAATTGTCGGACTTTGTCTATTTCATAATGTGTGACGTCATTTGTTTAAATTTGATACGCCATGAGCAGTTATGAATGTACGTGAAAGATTCCTGGAAGATTGAAGTTTATAAGCAGTAAATTCCACCTTGCCAACCGAACGATCCTCTGTGGCCGAATCGGTTAAAAGGCACGTCAGGCTATATGACGGTTCCGTAGTCTACTGTATATATATATATATATATATATATATATATATATATATATATATATATATATATATATATATATATATATATATATATATATATATATATATATGCAGCATATTTTCATTCAAGCATGTTTGGTTAAATAATGTAGACGTATTATGTTTATTTATTTTCGTTTTAATCTTTCAAGTCCACGAATTAATTTTTTGGTGGCTGTAGAAAATTGATTAAGAAAAATTCCTAAATTTTCTTTCAAATAATTTTTATTTTCCCATGTGATTTCAATCTCATCTGAGATCATCTTTTATGGATGTATTGTGCGTTAACATCGTAAATTCAAAATATTTTTTTTACCTTCATGCAAGGAAGGTAACTTATGTGATTTTTAAAAATATTTGCAGAATTCTTTTACAGATTTTTTAATTGTAGTATTTTAATTTATATTTTTTTTTATATAATATTTCGCTGCTACAAACATTTAAGAACTTTGTTTGTTATATCCGTAGTTTTCTTTATTCATTTTTGGTCACAACTCTCTTATATAAAAGGCTTCCAGAATTTAAAGTTTTTGCTTATTATTATCTTGATGGAGCACTGATGTATTTTCGACTAATAGCTCTCTAAACTGTGAATGTGGACATGAGTGTCCCTTTAAATGTTCTGAGATTGAACTATGATCATTCAAGTGAAACGTAAGCCATCGTCGTTTTTGTAAAACCAACATACGTATTAACATTTTTATCGGAGATGCAATCTTACAAAGGACATTTAAATTGATATACGATGTTGTCCTATTGCAAGACGCTAGCTGACGGAGAAGAGTTCTTATGGATGACTAGGTTGGCTGTATTCAATTCAGAATAGTATATAATTAATTTTATTTTTTACTTTGATCAGCGGGGGATATATTTGTGCCTATGAGCCAAGCTGACACCTTTTCCTCCTGCTTATAGTTAAAATGCATTTGATTACGGTATAGTAGTTTGATATGTTTAGAGTTATCTGAGAGAAGTATTATGTTCATATTTATTTATGTTAATATTCCCAATAGCTCGTCTAATTTATTCATCGACGATGTAATTAGGAAAGTCATTATTAATGAGGGTTTGTGTAATATTTTTTTAATTCAGTACAGAAAATCTTTCTTGTTGAAGGGTTTGCTTTTGCACGGTTTATGTTTCATATAATCGCTATTTTGTAATAGTTAAAACATTCACTTTGATAGTTTAGAGTGCACGTGTTTATGCTAGTTGTTTTTTTTGGGGGGGGGGGAAACAAATGTCTTATTATTAGTGTCTATCAATACATCAAGAACCGGACTTTTATTGTCGTTAATTTTGTATGTGAAATTAAGTACGGAGTTTTTTTAAAAGTTTTTTGAAATTTTTTGGTGTTCATGAATTTTGTCTATGTTTTTAACTAAAATGAGAATGTCATCTGCATATCTTAGGTAAATGGGGGATTTTTGTGGTAATTTTGTAGGTTAGTTATGTAGAAGTTGCTAAATGTTGATCGCAGGAGGGAACCAATAGAAACACCATCGCATTGTTTGTATATGTTATTTTGATGGTCATAGAAAGGAACTATATATATATATATATATATATATATATATATATATATATATATATATATATATATATAACTTATTCTATTAATATCGATGTATGATTGGAGAGTAAAGGGAACAGATAATCAAAGTAACGGAATAGACTGGGATAGATAGATAGATAGATAGATAGATAGATAGATAGATAGATAGATAGATAGATAGATAGAAGGTAGGCTCTCCTACCGCCCGGTCAACACTCCTCCCCCTTCTCTTGGACATGAGTAGACGCTCACACCTTGTTTCTTGTTTAGGAAGTGGTTCCCGGAACTCTCTCTCTCTCTCTCTCTCTTCCTGGCCTCTGTACTAGTGCTGCTGTGTTTCTCCCGTGATGTGCGCAGTCTGTGGCATAACCTCTTCATTCTGAGGGTACACGGTTGACAGTCCCCTGGTTGCTGTTTCCGACTGGTAGTTAGGAGCCCTAACTCTTGCGTAGCGTCTTGAGCGGCTACTCTGATCAACAGTTGTATAATATCGGGATGTCTGTAGTGCCATGTTGCGCATGGAAAGGTGTCCCTGCAGTCATCTCTGGTGAGCAATCCTGAGGCCACTATGATGCAGGCTATGCCCAATTCCCTCTGCCCACGTCACGGCCGATAACCGTCCGCTTTTTTTACCTCAGGCCTTCTCATCTTCCAACCATAATTCCACATGATGACTTACAAAAATCGAAAAAGTAAACCTAAACCAGCCCTTCAAAAATCACCTAAACCCCTCAACATCTCGTTCTCCAACATCCGTGTCATTAGAACCAATTTCTACAGTGTGGAATCTTTCCTCACTGCAAACTGTCCGAACATACTGGCTCTGTGTGAGACCAATCTTGACTCATCTATCCCCTCCTCTGAACTCTCGATCCCTGGCTACCTCCCACTCCTCGGAAAAGACTCTCTGACCCACATGCATGGCCTTGGTGTCTACGACAAGGACCATCTCCCTCTGGCTAGAGAGTTCTCTCTCGAATCGCCGGACCACTCCGGCTATCTCTTCTCAATGCTGTAAGCTATCTCTTCTTCCTCTCAGGACTGTGGAATACTTGATGTCGTTTCTGACAGCATAGACAAGGCTCTCTCTCCACCCGCACGGTCACATATTTCTGTTTGGCGATTTTAACGCCCACCATAACAAGTGGCTTAAGAATGCTACTACTGACCTCGCAGGCATACACAATTATCTTTAAAGTTTCTCAGTCCCTCACGCAGATAGTTGACTTCCCCACGCGTTTTACCTACTACCAGGACGGTAAGGCCTCTCTTCTCGATCTGTGTTTTACCTCCATCCTCGAGTCTTGTAGTGCCACACAGCTCTGCCCTCTTGGTAACTCTGATCATGTGGTAGTGTCTATTAACATCTCCTTCAACTCCACCCCCTGCAAAGAGCCTGCTACCACCCGAACCTCGTTCTGCTACCAACGAGCTGACTGGGACTCGTTCCATGATTTCCTCCGCGATGTCCCTTGGGATGTTGTATTTAAGCTCCCCGTCAAAGAATGTGCTTCAGATGTCTCATCCTGGATTAAAGCTGGAATTGACGCTTTCATCCCCTCAAGGAAATTCACGGTCAAATCGCGCTCTTCCCCGTGGTTCTCCACTGCTTGCTCAGCCGCCATTGCCCATAGGAACCACTTCTTTCAACTATTTCGTAGCGATATGTCCGACTGCAATAGACGCCTCTTTGCCTCCGCCCGTAACGAGTGTAAGCGTGTCCTCAACGAAGCTAAGTCTCTATTTGCTGCTCGGATGAAGGAACGCATCGCATCTCGCAAATTCGGCTCCAAGGATTATTGGCGTCTCTGCAAGAGCGTTCTGAACAATTGCAAACCCTAAATACCTCCTCTGTTTAACCAGTTTGAGGTCCTGACCTCCTCTACCGACAAGGCTGAATGCTTTGCTCGGAAATTTTCTTTCAATTCAACGATAGACTCTTCCAGTGTACCCATACCCGATTTCCCTCTCAGAACTGAAGCCCTTTTGAGCGGGTTATACATATCCCCGTCATTGGTATTGGGCATTATCTCTAATCTAGACCCCCACAAGGCTAGTGGTGGAGATGGGATACCAGCCATTGTCTTGAAGAAATGCGCGCCTGAATTGGCACCCGCCCTCTCTAAATTATACAACTACTGACTCAAGGAATTTTGTTTTCCTGACTGCTGGAAGTCCTCATCCATTGTTCCTGTCTTTAAGAACTCTGGCGACCCATCCGACCCTTCCAATTACCGTCCTATCAGTCTCCTACCACTCTTTGGCAAAGTCTTCGAAGCCCTTATCAACACCGAAATGGTTATTCACCTTACATCACATGATCTGCTCTCAGACAAGCAATATGAATTCCGCTTTTCCCGATCTACAGCTGATGTGCTTACGGCCATCACTGAATTTGTCTACCAAGCTCTTCATAATAACAGAGAAACTCGCGCCGTGGCCCTTGACATCTCCAAGGCGTTTGATAGAGTTTGGCATGCCGTCCTTCTTCGTAAGCTTCAGGGCTATGGTATTACAGGTCGATTGTTTGACCTAATACAATCATTCCTGTCAAACCGTGAATTGAAGGTCGTTCTCAACGGATTCTTTTCCAGCTCCTATCCCACGAACGCAGGTGCTCGGTCTGTTGACCTGAGATGGAACAAATACATTGAGTCAATTGCTTCATCCACCGCAAGGAAAGCTGGCTCCCTGTGACGGGCCAGGAAATTTTTCTCCCCGGAATCGATCATCCAAATTTACAAATCAACCATCCGCCCTTGCATGGAGTATTGCTGCTATATATGGTCTGGAGCCCCTTCTGTTTGCCTCGGGGTTCTTGATAAGATCCAGAGACGGGTATGCAATGTAATTGGCCTTGATCTGGCTTCTCGTCTGCAGTCTCTCTCTGTCTCTTTTACAAATACTTCCATGGTAATTGCTTCGATGAGCTGCTATCGCTGGTTCCCAGGCTCCATGAATTCAAGCGTCGTACGAGGCTGACATCCCATTCCCACCCTTTCACTGTTGAAACTGTTAAATGTAGACGTCTCTTCTACTCCAATAGCTTCATATCTCGCACCTCACGCCTGTGGAACTCCCTTCCCTATTCCTGTTTCCCTGACAACTATAATCTCCAACTATTCAAATGTAACGTCAATCAACATCTCCGGTTGCATTGATCTATCCGCTATGCTTGTCCACATCCTTTTCTCTAATACTCCTATCTGCTCTTGCTCCAAATTCTCTGTAACCCCTTGCGTGCTAGTGGCTTCCAGCCTTGCCTGGGGTGATAAGCTTAAAAAAAATATAGATAGATAGATAGATAGATAGATAGATAGATCACCATGAGCAGACCAGGAAAAAACAAAGAGTGGGCGAAAATTGTTGATCAGCCCTGTGCTAGATATGATGAGTCAATAATCGATAAACGATAGAATAGAATCGGGCATCGATATTAACTTAGTTTAGCTTAAGTTTATGTTACCAGCACGCCGACGAGGATTGAAGTAGCTACACGATGAAACGAGTGCAATATGTAGATAGACTTATATAAGTGAAAAAACAAAACCAAGCAAATCAAAAGCAAGATGGCAGAAAAGGCGGGAAGAAAGAAAGAAATCTTAGAATGAAGATAAAAGGGTAAGAAAACAAAGTAAAGAAAAACAGGAAGAAAAGCGATAGAAAAGTAGACAAAAGAAAAGAAAAAGACGAGAAAAATAGTGCAAATAAATGTGAGAGAAGAAATAATGACGTGGCTTTTGTATTCTTATGCATTTATTAGTGACTATTCCTACGCAGATGAAACATAGTCTGTAACATACACTTTTCCATAGAGAGAAAAAAATGCAACCAATTTGTGTAGGTGCGACTTGTATTGATTTGACTGATGAATGTTTGTCTTTCCATCAAACGTTGACCCGATTTCGGCCCGAGAAAATAAAAACGGTTACATGTTATTTGCCGTCCCCGAAGAGCAAAGGCAAAAAGAGGATATGAAGATGAAAAAAAAAAAAGAGGCTATGAATAAAAAAAAAGGAAGGAAGGAAGGAAGAAAGGAACGAAGGAAGGTTGTGAGAGACAAGGAAGAAAGGAAAGGAAAGAAGAAAAATTGTGAGAAGGAAGGAAGGAAGGCAGGAAGGAAGGAAGGAAGGATGTTAGAGAGGAGGAAGGAAGAGACAAAGGATGAGAAGAAAATGGGGAGGAAAGAAGAAAGAGTATGAAGGGAAGGAGGCTGAGAGAAAAGGAAGGAAGGAAATAAGCAAAGGAATAATTAAAAGATGAAAATGAAAGAAGGAAAGAATAACAATGAAGAGAGAGAGAGGGGTGCCCAAAAGTATGACATCCATTCATTGAAACAACAGTGTAGATCTCGATCTTTGTACTGTGACCTTGTGTCAGACTCAGATATACTGTTGAGCAGAACTTGTTCATTGTAACCTCAATCCAAATAACATTACCTGGCGTGTGTTAATTTAAAAAATATTTGAAATATTAGATTTAGAATAATTTAAATGTTATTCGGTGTGTCATGATTTATCAGACGGTAACGAGATCTGTTACGTGTATTTGGTATGTGTCGTGTTCCTTCGGGAGATCATGGCTCTCCACAACTTCCTATTCTTTAAGTCTCTAAGTCTTTTTCCAACCCTCCTAATCTCAGTTCTGTCGACCACTTACACGAGCTTGTCACGTCAGATATCCACTGTTTCTCTCTAACCCTCTTTCCTTCAATATATCATGTCAGTGTCAAATTCTCCAAGCCGTCTTTCCTTTATGCGGCAAGACATTTCTTAAGAAAGATAGATAGATAGATAGATAGAATCCGACAAAATGGAAATGTATAAGACAATTTTAAGCTAAACATATAAACGTTTAATTTTTAAATTGAACTGTATCTTTATAGTTTCTAACACACATAGATATATATAATATATATATATATAATATATATGTTATATAATATATATATTTATACATATAATATATATAACATATACATATATCTATACAATATACATAATATATATATATAAATTAAATATTAATATAGGTTTGTTTATTTGCAAATCAAGAAACCGAAGGTTTTCCGGACGAGTATAATTTCTTATATTTATAAGATTACAACTAGTATATATATATATATATATATATATATATATATATATATATATATATATATATATATATATATATATATATATATATATATATTGTTGTAGCATACCTACGGACGATAATGGGTATGCCCCCATTCCCATTAATGCAGTATGAATACTGTGCGTGGTCTACGTGGAGATTCGTCTCCAGCTCTGGTGCTCCAACTTTCTGCCTCCGGACAGAGAGTATCCCCAGCCGCCAAAGGGCAGAGTCTCGTCTCGAGAAACAGCTACCCGACCCCGTTTTTTACAGAGTCTACAGGGAATTTGGGCCGACCCTACAGGTTTGGATACCTCACATTAAATTCGTCCTCATGCCACATCTAACCGCCTGGGGTGATTGGTAGATACACTAGAGTTGGAGATTCGTCTCCACCTCTGCTGGTCAAACTCTCTTCCTCCGAGCAGCGAGGATCCCCAGTCGAAGGGCAGAGTATCGTCTCAGTAAACAGCTACCGGATCCCGTTTTATACAGAGTCTACGCAGAATTTCTAGCCGAGCTTACATGTTCGGGTACTCCAAATTAAATTCGGCCTTGTGCCACATCTGACCGCGTGGGGTGGTTGATAGATATCCCAAAGTTGAACATTCATTGTGGAATTCACTTGACTGACTTGTAGCAGTTGACTACTTCTACGCGCTGCTGGCGAATCTTATACGTGTTGTTCTTGTCCTAAGTATTATCGTTTATTACCAACTTTCGTGTGATTATTCTATTCAGTAACCTTCCCTAGGTTACAAGATATGTATAATATATATATATACATATATATATATACACATATATATATATATATATATATATATATATATATATATATATATATATATATATATATATATATATATATATATTTATATGGCATCCTACACGTTCAGAAATGTCTAAAATATAATCTATATTAAACCGTTTTCTTACATCTATGATTAAAAATGGATTTATACAAATGAATCCTTCAGCTCTTCATCGGACTATATAGACTGGCGCTACAGAATCACAAACAAAAAACTTTAACAAATAACAAATTCACATCACTTGAACACTTCCAACAGAAGCAACAAAAGATGTGTTGCAATTTTAACTAGAAAGAAAAATAATGATATAATGAAGTTATTAACTTTCCCCAATTCTTCTTTTATGTGTCGTCTCCCTTCAGGACGTTGGCGATCATGGCTCTCCATAATTTCCTGTCTGTTGTAGATCTTTATAAATTTTACTTTTTATCTCTCCTAAACCTTGTTCTTTCATCCGATCGCTAGCTAAGTTGTTTTCCTCTGTCTCTCGTGCCGTCAATCTGTCCTGTGAGTATCAAATTTTCCAAGCCCTCTTTCCTCGTTAATTGTCCTAGAAATTACAGCTATCTGTGTCTAATGTTAAGTATAAGTGTTTTAAGGTTTTGTTTCCATTTTCTCCATGGTATTCTCAGCCTCCTTCCATAGCACTACATTTCCGTTGTTTCAAATTTCTTCTTCATCTGTGAGGAGATTGTCCCGCATTCACTGCCATATAGGAGGACTGATATTACAAAACAGTTCAATACTGTTTTCCTTGTTTCTAACAAAATTTTCCTGTTTATTAATATTATGTTTAATTGTCTGATTTCACTGTTGCACTTTCCATCTTCTGTTAAAATACTTCACAGATATTTAAATTGTCGTGTTTGCTTGATTTTGCTTTCTGCAATTTGTCATTTGCAGGTTGGCTTGCTCCTTTAGCGGAGAAACATGCATTCTGCTTTCTTATAGATTTTTCTTCTCGTTTTATTTCACTATTTTCTGTACCAGTTTATCTAGTTCCTGATATATCAACTGCTCTCTATCAACCACCACAAGGATCCATCCCTGCATCCCATTAGAATGTCTGATGACCAACTTCTCGAGAGCTCCTCCCTGCGGCTGCTCGGTCTCACGCTGTCTGCTGATCTGAGATGGAACAAATACATCGAGTCAGTTGCATCAGCCACCGCAAAGAAAGTTGGTTCTCTGTGCCGAGCCAGGAAATTTTTCTCCCCGGAATCGATCCTTCAAGTCTATAAATCGACCATTCGCCCTTGCATGGAGTATTGCTGCCATATATGGTCTGGGGCCCCTGCTGTTTGCCTCGGGGTTCTTGATAAGATCCAGAGACGGATAGGCAACGTGATTGGCCCTGATCTGTCATCTCGTCTGCAGTCGCTCTCTCACAGACGCGATGTTGCCTCGCTCTGTCTTTTTTACAAGTACTTCCGCGGTAATTGCTCTGATGAGTTGCGTTCGCTTGTCCCGAGGCCTTGTGAATTTAAACGCCCCACCAGGCTGACATCCCGCTCCCACCCCTACACCGTTGAAACTGTTAAATGTAGACGTCTCTTCTACTCCAATAGCTTCATGTCTCCCACATCTCGCCTTCCCTATTACTGTTTCCCTGACAAATACAATCTCCAACGGTTTAAGTGTAGCGTCAATCGACATCTCCAGTTGCCTTGATCTATCCACTTCCCTTCTCCACATCCTTTCATTTTTCATTCCTATCTGCTCTCGCTCCGGATCTTTTGTGGCCCCCTTGCCTTGATCGACCCACTGTCTTTCTCTTTCTCCACATCCCCTCCTTTGCCACTCCTATCTGCTCTTCCTCCAACCCTTCTTTAACCCCTTGCGTGATAGTGGCCTCCAGCCTTGCTTGGGGTGATATGATGAAAAAATAAAAAAAAAAGAAATATGTCTGCTATCAACACTGTGTCATTTGCATATCTAATGTTGGTAAGACTGTGGCCGCCGATAATGGATCCTGATAGGACTTTTAATTCTCTCAGAATTGCTTCGCTATATAGATTAAATAATTCCGGCGAGAAGACACATCCTTGTCTTAACACCACTTTCTGTTGCTGTACATTGACTGAATTCATTTTCTATCCGTATTCAGGCGGTTTGCTGTCAGGTTTTGGATTATTTTAATGTCATTGGCAAGTGTCAAAGTTACCCTGCAATCCCAAACTTAAAAAGGCTTAGAAGGAAACACCTATCGGTGCCAGAAAGAATGGTAACGGTGAATTTGAAAAGTCTAATTTCAATAAAAAGAATTAATCAATTTCAACCTATAGTGACGGTAACAGTTCAATAAATCCCGAATGTTTCCTGAAGAGAATTTGAAAAGTCTAATTTCAATAAAAAGAATTAATCAATTTCAACCTATAGTGACGGTAACAGTTCAATAAATCCCGAATGTTTCCTGAAGAGAATCGGCTAATTTCACCACTGTTTCTCTGTGGTTAATTGAAACAGGGTACATTCATATTCTTGACTTCCATGATTTAGGTTGATTTCTGCGTGAAAAACACAAGCATTCCATCCGTGTGAATAGCTTAAAAAGCGGGGGTCTGGATCGGTTAGAACCTATTTTGACGTCCTTCATTTGTAATTAACAAAGAACGGCTTTCTTGGTGAGGTACTTAGGATTCTATTACTGAGTCACGTTGAAATTTGGCAAAGGCAGAAATGTCTTGCAACGCAAAATTAAACGCTTAGTTTAATTTGCAGACATTTAATCAAATCATAGCTTAACGAATTATTTCCAAAATGTCACTTTCTATTTCCACCATAAACAGTAAATTTCAATTTTATCATGACTTTGTTTTACTTGCTTATATCGGCAACAGTTGATGATTTTCTGTCTCTTTCTCTCTCTCCCCCCTCTCTCTCTCTCTCTCTCTATATATATATATATATATATATATATATATATATATATATGTGTGTGTAGATAGATAGATAGATAGCTAGATAGCTAGCTAGCTAGCTAGCTATACATATAGAGAGAGAGATATAGATATAGATATAGATTTATAGGGAAGAACAGCTAGTTGTTCGAACGGGAGAAAAGTGTATATTTTACAAAGAAGATAAACCACAAAGGTTTTTGTTTGAAATGTGGATGTTATATTTTAAAATATATATTATACTCTATTTTCCATAAATCTGTTACACGTGTTTCTGGTTTCACGACCTTGTTCAAGCAAAGAGAAGATATTTCCACATATTATAAAAATGAATTTTTTGCGTGGTAATGATTTCCACTATAATAAATTGTAACCATGGAATATTAGTGCTTTTATATTTAATGTTTAATTAAAAAAAACAGAGCATTTACTTAAATAAATTATATCAATAAATTATACCTATAAAAATAACGTACGAACGGGAAATATATTAAAATTGTCGGACTTAATCCAGTTTAAGCTATATTTTGTGAGTAGATGTGATTGAGTGAAAAAAGTTGTCGAGGATATGTGTTTATAAACAATAATTCGGACTTTGCTATCCAGACGCTCATTTGTGGCTGTATAGGTAACAGCACATCATATCAAATAATGGTTCTCATTGTGGTTACAGGTTCGATTCCTGTCGAAGAAAGACATTTTCTACGAAATTTCTCAAACATTCAGGCCATTAAATGTAATTAATACAGTTTAATTACAACAACAGTGCATTAACTCAAACAAATTACATCTATAAAAAAGTATAAACAGAAAATATATTAAAATATGTATATACATATATATATATGTACATATATACATATATTAATACATGTATATGTACATATATATATACATAAATTCACACATATATATATGCATATATATATATATATATATACATAAATGCACATACATATATATATACATGCATATATATATTTACATATATACATATATATATACATACATATATATATTTAACTTCATACATATATATATATATATATATATATATATATATATATATATATTTACATACATACATATATATATTTACATGCATACATATATATATTTACATGCATACATATATATATATATATATTTACATACATACATATATATATATATTTACATACATACATATATATATATATATATATATTTACATACATACATATATATATATATTTACATACATGTATATATATATATTTACATACATACATATACATATTTACATGCATATATATATATATATTTACATACATACATATATATATTTACATACATACATATATATATTTATATACATACATGCATACATATATATATTTACTTACATACATACATATATATATATATATATTTACATACATACATATATTTACATACATAAATATATATATATATATATATCTATTTATGTACATATATATATTTACATACATACATACAGACATAAATATATATATATACATATATTTACATACATATATATATATGTTAAGGGGTCTCCTCTTTTCAAACAAATGGACTCACCCAAGGTATACATATAATACTACCAATGAATACCCGAAGTGTCAAGGAGTCGACACGGAACGACAGAAGTGTACTAGAGTTCAGTAGTAGTAGAGTAAGTCACACACAGAGACGGCGGCAAACGTCCCAGTTAGTGAACACGTAGACTCAGTAACGAGTCATACAGCGATACTTCAATACCAAGACTCTATATATATTATTGCTACTAACCCGCATTCCTGGATCTACTAACCCGTATTACCAGTTTGTATTATTACGTTAATACACTTATTTTCCTTATCCATTCCAGGCGTTTGTTATTTATTGATATCGGATTCATACCGGATTCCACAACAATATATATATTTACATACATACATATATATACATATTTACACATATATATATATATATATATATATATATATATATATATATATATATATATATTTACATTATATATATATATATATATATATATATTTACATATATACATATATATATATATTTACATATATATATATTTATATATTTACATATATACATATATATATATATATTTACATATATATATATATTTACATATATATATATATATTTACATATATATATATATTTACATAAATATATATATATATTTACATATATATATATTTACTTATATATATATATATTAACATATATTAACATATATATATATATATATTTACATATATATATTTACATATATATATATATATTTACATATATATATATTTACATATATATATATTAACATATCTATATATAAATTTACATATATATATATATTAACATATATATATATATATTTACATACATACATATATATATATTTACATATATATATATTTACTTATATATATATATATATATATTTACATAGATATATATATATATGTGTGTGTGTGTGTGTGTGTGTGTGTGTGTGTGTGTGTGTGTGTGTGTGTGTGTGTGTGTGTGTGTTGTTGTTGTTGTTGCTGTTGCGGTTTGGTGCGTGTTGGAGAAAAACTTCCGAAAACAAAATTGTTCAAAAGATAGTAAGTTGACAACAAACTGGGTACAAAACAACAAAGCAATAGAATTTGATTAAAATAAAGGTAAATTTTATTTTTGCCAACAAAACCAAAATTACATACGAAAGATATTCATGTGAAAAGGATAAATAATTTTTAAGGAGTTGCTGAAAAGAAATATCAAATTATACTAATTAGTCCTTTCAAGGTATAAAGAATGTTTATGCAAATGATTAATCTAAAATGTCCGTGTAATAAAAGGAGGGTAAACAAATGCATTCAAAAAGGTCCCTCGGAAGTGTTCATGTATTTGATGTAGTTTACTCAATAGAAAGAAAGAAAGAATGAATTTGTTTGAAAGAAACTCATTCCGAAATAATGTTGATGAAAGTTCTTGTTTTGTGGTATCCCGGCCAAAAGAAATCGATTTGCAGTTGAACATATCTCGTAGACATTTAATGGCTGAATAACGTCGATGGAGGACGAAGCAAATATAGTCCTCGACAAAAGGAATAGAGTTCGTAGCAAAAAAATCGTGGATGTTAATATCAATACAATAAGATTTAAGAATTACTCCTTGAAAAGGAACACTAAATCCATTGTGTAGTCCTGAGATAAATGTTTTCGTCGAAGAAGGCTTGACCAAAGTTCGTTATTAAAGCACGAAAGAAATCACTTTATATCCTTGAGTTGTGGATGGTGAATAAAATCAATAAAAATGAATTCAAGATGTCTGCATTAGGCCAGAATTGTTGGCGGGAAACCAATCGCCGGAAGTGGCAAGGTGCAGAGTAGAAGGTTGATGTCGTAAAAGAACGCTTGGTACGCATGAGCAAATACTGTTGAGCAGGAAAACTGACATACGCAGAAATTCTCAAACGCTGTGTTTAACCGCCAAGTAAGAATTGGCGGGAAAAGAAATTGAATATAAACAATCTAAGAAATAAATAGTGTTTATTATTTTTGTTGTTAATTCTCAAGAAGAAAGAAAATGTATAAATTTAAATCTGAAAGGACACGGCACATAAAAAGAAAGAAAAGAAACCTCGATCTTGTATCACATTCGGTAGCGACGAGGGCGAACTAGAAAATATCCATGCTGTGGCCATGTTAGGGCCAGAAAAAAAGACACAAGAGACGAATTGCGTTAAACAAATATATTAAAAGAAACAGTACTACAAACATATACAAACGAGAGGGTTACAGCAAGAATGTTCGGTCCGACTGTCAGAGTTGACTGCTGGAAATCTTAATCTCCAAAAGGCAGAACCTGCTCCTATTTATAGCTGGGAGAGTCAATGTATGCGTAGGTAAATTACCATAACAATAATAATAATCTATTCTGTTTTATTATCATTATTTTTAAATTTTAATTTATTTATTTGTTTTTTTCTTAATTAAATGATTGTTACAGATGAAATTCATTTATATAGAAATTCATTTATTCTTCAAGTTAGAACCTTTTATCGGTATAGCGCTAATAAAAATCTCGTTAAGATCTATCTGTTTTGCTTTGGTAACTGTTGTGGCCTTGTTAGGGCCAGAAATAAAGACACAAAGAGAGGAATTGAGTTAAACAAATATATTAACAGAAACAGTAATACAAACATATACAAACGAGTGTTACAGCAAGAATGTTCGGTCCGACTGTCAGAGCTGACTGCTGGGAATTTTCATCTCCAAGAGACAGTACCTACTCCTATTAATAGCTAGAAGAGTCAATGTGTGTGTGAATAAATTACCATAACAATCCATATGTTTAGGTTTTATTTCAATTGTAATCACCGCTTTTTGAAATAATGAAAATTGCCGAGAAGTGCAGGCAGTTAAAATAATAGCGGTTTCATGGGGAAAACGTTCTGTTGACACTCCGTGGGAGAAACGAAAACAATTCATGCGTATGAAATCGAAAAATTCTTCATTTTGTTCGATCCTCGCTACCTTTAGAAATCATTGCGGTGGTATATTATATGTAAGATTTTTTTTTAAATACCATCGGATGCGAAATACATCTGAGTAAGGCCGAAAAATATATCCACCAAAAAAATTCCCTTCAGGACGTAAATGATCATAGCTCTCCACAATTTCTTTTAGTCTAATATATGTAAATTGCTAATCGTTATGAAATCTTGGGAAAGATAGGGGAGTAGTTTTCCGTTGCCTTCTTCTAGTTTTCAGTTGCCCGAACAAACCTAATCGGCCATTTTACCTGTAGATGTGGCGGGAAGAAGACAGATTAAAGTTTTCACCAACTGTATTTAAACCAAGTGAATGCAGCAATCATCTATTAAAAATATACCGTTATACTCGGTGGGATAATGGATAGCCGCCCGGATTGATGAACCGGAGAGCCGAGTTCGAATACCAGTCGAATCCATTACATTCACTTACGTGCTAATACCCTTGGGATAGATATAAATCCTCTTCTTCTTCCCCCCCAGCTATGGGTAAATAGCGGGACAGACCGGGTTCTATAGCCTTGGATGGCAAATGGTCTACCACAGAAAGAAATGGAAAAAAAGGAAAATGCAGGAAAAAAATCTGCCTCGTCAGTCATGTATCAAAAGATACATGATCGCGTAAGTGTGTATCACGCATGGCACATAATTTACTGAAATTCATTTACGTACTAATACACTTGGGAAGGTATGAATCCTCTTCTTCTTCCCCCAGCTATTGGTAAATATCAGGACAGACAGGGTTCTATAGCCTTGGATGGCAACTGGTCTACCGCAGAAAGAAATGACAACCTACTGCGGGTAAAAAATCTGACTCGTCAGTCATATATCGAAAGATGGATGATCGCCTAAGCGTGTATCACGCATGGCACATAACTGATTGAAATTAACTTACGTGCTAATACCCTTGGGAAAGGTATGAATCCTCTTCTTCTCCCTCCAGCTATGGGTAAATAGCAGGACAGACCGGGTTCTATAGCCTTGGATGACCACGGGTCTACCACAGAAAGAATCAGCAAACTAATGCAGGAAAAAATCTGCCTCATCAGTCATGTATCGAAAGATACATGATCGCCTAAGCGTGTATCAAGCATGGCACATAAGTCACTGATACTGAGATAAGAGTAGTTGCGATGAAAAGCAAATAAAATTAAGATGAAAGAAATAGTAGTAAAAATGGAAATCAATGGAAATCAAAATAAAAGAAATCCTACGCGGAAATGATCAAATTTTGACAATGCTTTATCTAATAAACATTACTGATAATATTACTAACACTAATAGTGAAAATAAAGCGAGACGAAAATTGAAGAAATGCATCTAAAAAATTATTGCTTCCTCTGATGATAAAAATTTAAGATGATATTAAAATTAATATTATTAGATGAAAAGCAAGTGAAATTAAATTGAAAAAATACTAGTAAAAATTAATAACGGTTGACAATGCATCGTCTTATAAATTTCAAGGTAATACTAAAATTAATGGATGCAGACAGGCAGTCTGAATAGTTGCGATAAAAAAAAACGACTGAGATGAAGATGAAATAAGTATTAGCTTTAAAAAAATCCACTGTCATATGTTATTAACAAGAACATTGTCAAAATATTTTTCGATAGACAGAGTTAAGGGAGAGTTTGCTATTTAACCTTTTCCATGGGTATTATGACCCACTTGCGCCACAGCTAAGCTAGATTGAATAAGCATATCTACACCACTTGGAAATGCCCTCAACGTCGATTAATACAAATAGAAGTAAAATGGAATGAAGACATGCACAGTCTTCTTCCTTCTCAGAACTACCCCTCCATTTTTACTACTTCACCTTGATTTCTGGAGAGGCATATGTTTCCGATAAAAAATGGTTTAATATACATATCCCTGATGGAATAAAGCAATTTGGCTTTCAATCTTTTGGGAAGGTGGGCCTTTCTTCTTCTGCGTGATCTATACAGGGGACATTAAAAAAAAGGCCCACATCAATGAAGTAGTTCATAGAGAATACAACGGATGTGTGAAAGCGTGGATAGTACTGAATCCCAAATTTACTAAGATTTCCCCAATAAATTCAATTGTATAAAATGTGAAAAATTAAGAAACAATAAAGGAATAACAATTCTAACAATATGCTGTAATAAAAGTTATGTGACGGATAAGAGACTCATCCTTACTCTAGGTCTTATTAGGCACAATAAAAGAATAACGATAATAGCTAATAATAAAATAGAACAATTCTAACAATATGCTCTAATAAAAGTTATGTGACGGATAAGAGACTCGTTCTTACTCGAGGTCTTATTAGGCACAATAAAAGAATAACGATAATAGCTAATAATAAAATAGAACAATTCTAACAATATGCACTAATAAAAGTTATGTGACGGATAAGAGACTCGTTCTTACTCTAGGTCTTATTAGGCACAATAAAAGATTAACAATAATAGCTAATAATAAAATAGAACAATTCTAACAATATGCACTAATAAAAGTTATGTGACGGATAAGAGACTCATCCTTACTCTAGATCTTATTAGGCACAATAAAAGATTAACAACAATAACTAATAATAAAATAGAACAATTCTAACAATGTGCTCTAATAAAAGTTATGTGACGGATAAGAGACTCGTTCTTACTCTAGGTCTTATTAGGCACAATAAAAGAATAACGATAATAGCTAATAATAAAATAGAACAATTCTAACAATATGCACTAATAAAAGTTATGTGACGGATAAGAGACTCGTTCTTACTCTAGGTCTTATTAGGCACAATAAAAGATTAACAACAATAGCTAATAATAAAATAGAACAATTCTAACAATATGCTCTAATAAAAGTTATGTGACGGATAAGAGACTCGTTCTTACTCTAGGTCTTGTTAGGCACAATAAAAGATTAACAATAATAGCTAATAATAAAATAGAACAATTCTAACAATATGCTCTAATAAAAGTTATGTGACGGATAAGAGACTCGTTCTTACTCTAGGTCTTATTAGGCACAATAAAAGATTAGCAACAATAACTAATAATAACATTTATAAATGATTGGCGCTGTTGGTGAATTACATTATTTTGTATATTTCAAATGCTTGTTTATGGAAGATAGCCAGTTTCTCTCGACTCTTCAATGATTTTCTCTCGAGTCCACATTCTCTTTGTTTTTCTTTTGTCCATCGCAACCCTCCCCTTAGTCCTTGGTCGGCTGTCTGTTGAATTCATTAACATTCAAAGAATTATGAAAAGAACATTTGATTTTGTCCACAATGGCAGAACAACTGTATGTTCTTTTCGTTTGTTTTCTTTCACATCCGGCCTTCTTTCTGAATTTGCAACTGTCATCTTTTCTCCTTATGGCGAACTTGGTTTGCGACACAGAACGAGGAATTGAGAACTCTTTTGTTTTGGGCAAAATCCCGGAATAAGCAAAAAAGTCGTTATTCCGTTTTTCCTCATATCGTGAGAATATAAAGCAAGTATCCTGGCGGCCAAGAGGTTTTGAACACCGTAAAATTATATGACCAGATGTCGAAATAAAATACATGCCCTTTTTTTGTTTAAAGAGAGAAAAGCCTATATTGGTACGTTCATAGTGGTTGTCCACTCGTTAAAGGAGCATGATCACCGTTGACATTTTAAAATAATTTGTCGGTCATGTGACCAGAAGTGAATTTTGAATCTACCATGTGCCGTACCGTATTTTCTTGTGTATAATACGATAAAGTTTGAACGAAAATTAAAGGTAAAAAGGAGGTTGTATTATATACAGGTTTTCAGACATTCTTGCCCAGCTTTAAAAATATCTTCTTTGAAACAGGGAAATATACTCGGCACAATAGAAAATAAAGTACAAAGCAGACAGACAATTGTTTGCAAAAGGTATTTGATATGTCGGCAATATCTGTTCTTTGGGAATCAGCGTAATTGGACATCTTTTGTCTCAAAGACAGGAAATTCACCGAAATTGTTTTAAAAATTGATAACGGGAATACACGAGATCTGTCGCGTTTTGAATAACATTCGCGTTACAACAAAGCACATTTCTATGACCTATTTATATGGATAAGAGTAGCTTAAAGAGTAGCGAACATAAAATCAGCATTGTATGGTGATTGTTAGTTTTTAAACATTAAACGATCATCAGTCTATGTGTTATTCCTCTTTGTGTGGGCTCTCTATATAGACCACCGGAAGTTGATGGAAAATGAACAAATTTTCCCAATATTTTATTTAAATGTTCTTTTTATTCTCTACCGCCCTCACGTTAACTATTTTATTTATTTATTTTATTGTATTTTTTATTTTCATTGTATTTTTTATTTTCATTGTATTTTTTATTTTTATTGTATTTTTTATTTTCATTGTATTTTTTATTCATATTTCCGCTCTAAATTATCGTATTTGAAATCAAGTTTATTAGTTTTAGATTAAGATGTACTGCTAGGGTAACGTTTATCGAGATGGAAAGTAGAATTCCCGCCAAATCCCTTTCTTACAAATAAACTTAGGGAAGGAATTAATTCATGTCTTCTTCGTCCCTTCAGCTAATTAGTTAAATAGAAAGATAAAATTGGCTCCCAAGCATATGATGGCAACCAGCTTAAAAGTAGAAAAACTGAATTCAAAACCGTGTTGAATAAATGAAAACCAATCTCCCAAGGAGTCGTGGCAGCTTAAAGATATTAAAAATGGAAAGTTAGGATATATTATTTAAAATATGTTTAGAGGTTATTGTTTAGATTTTGGAGCCGTGATGTGGTAGCGTAGTAGGAATTTGTTTTCATGTACGTGTCTGAAAATAAGCTTCTTTTTTTCAAAATGTTGTTAGCGCGTCGGAGTTAAAACGGATAATTCTATTAGTGGAAAAGTCTACGATACTAATTTATATTAGCATTCTGTTTCCCATTCTTGGGGATATTTTTATCACTTAATACTTGCCAGGTTTATTCGCTTTTGTGTCGCTTGTCTACTTCAGCATTAATTAAATCGAATGGTCCGCTCATAAAGAAAAAGAAGGGACCATTTTTTCAGGGAATACTTTTTATAGATTAGTATTCTTATTCACCATCCACCGAATCCGAAGGCGCATTGGGATAGGGAAAGATGCTTTCTAAAAGCTAAGTAAAATATAAAGGAAGAGTCTACCCTGATATTTGCTCTATATTTGGCGGGGTAGATACGAATTCCTACCTTTTCCATAGTTCATAGTACAAAGAGAACGCTTGTGATTCGCTCGGAACCAACTCGCAATCGATTGATTACTACTAGTTTGATAGTCATTTTACTAAGGCAGGTGCTCAGACGGAGAAATGTACTGCGATTATCCGTTTCCGTGCAGCTACTCCTCATTTAACGACTTACATATTTAGTGAACTCTCACTTACGACCAGCTATAAAATTTCAGAAAATGAAAATTAAAAGTACAGTGCCTCATTAAACATTGAGAAATAAATTAGAAATATTGCAAAAGTGCCATTAAAGCTATTTGAAGCGGGCTGATACAAAAACAATATACGTGTAATATATCAGAAATAGCATTCAGTTAAGACTTCTCACTTAGCGATCACTCCGTTTAGCGACCAGGTCGTTGGAAGGGAACCCGGTCGTTAAGTGAGGAAAAGAAAGTAAAAGTAATATGGTAATGAACTTTGGATAATTCTTACCGGAATTTCCTCCTTGTTTGATTATTCGTGATGAAAGTCAATCATTAAAATTAATCGACATAAAATGTCTGTCGTTTTCAATAGCATTTGCCTTAAAGAGCTTTTGCGGCCAAAATACCCAGCATATATATATATATATATATATATATATATATATATATATATATATATATATATATATAGATACACACACACACACATATCTATATATATATACATATACATATATATACATATATATATATATATATATATATATATATATATATATATACCTAGATACACACACACATATATCTATATATATATACATATATATATATATATATATATATACCTAGATACACACACACACACACATATCTATATATATATACATATACATATATATACATATATATATATATATATATATACCTAAATACACACACACACACACATATATATATATATATATATATATATATATATATAT
>OZ038497.1:49655202-49705202 GCA_964036315.1 Acanthosepion esculentum | reverse complement strand
AAAGTTTCGTTAGAAAGGACTGACAATTAGACAATTACAAATACCCAATTATTAAATTACATGACTCGTCAGCCAGCAAGAAAAGTTAACTGTACTCCTTACCGTGTTAACGAAACTGGGGAATAGGATTATCTCAACGGACGAGATTCGTCATATATATATATATATATATATATATATATATATATATATATATATATATATAGTAAAAGTAATAAATCCGCTGGCATATAATCCAAGTGGATCCTAGTAATATAAAATATTAAAACTGATCCATAAAAAGAGATGAATGTATTTATTATTACAGAGCAAATAATTAGTACAAAATAAAATACAAAATTTCCTCATATGAGGAATAGGATTATTTCAACGGACGAGATTCGACAGTCTTATTCAATCCCTGTATACACTGAGTTCGTGTCGGAATTAGAAATTTAACTGTGACGGCTACAAACACACACACACACACACACACACACACACATATATATATATATCAACTTCGAATCCATTAATGAATGGTATGATCCTTGTTTATAAATTCCGGTTTTATCAGGTCTTATTTTTTCTACTAGCCGGACTTTCAGTCGTTTCGAACGACCATCATCAGGTAGACATTTCAGTGTGTTTTTGTTAAACGACTGAAAGCCCGGCTAGTAGAAAAAATAAGACCTGATAAAACCGGAATTTATAAACAAGGATCATACCATTCATTAACAGATTCGAAGTTGATTGTATTTTATTATTAAATATTGTTTGCGAGAGTGATTCTTGCCATATAATTAGCTTCATTATTTGTTTTTCGTATGAATGATTTACGTTACATAAATTGAATACGCACTACATAATTGATATATATATATATATATATATATATATATATATATATATATATATATATATTGTTTAGGTAGCAGTCTCTCTTTTATACAAGTTTTTTGTATAATGATTTTAATCCTCAGTTCGTGCTAGATTTATATTGTAAATAATTAATACCTATGGTTGTGTCTTTGACGAGTTCTTTGCATATCTAATACCGATTGTAAACGCCGAAGTTCAGCGCAGATAAAAGTTTGAAATTCTGATCTTCCAAACAAGCAGGCTTTCCACTTAGAAGATTAACATAACACAATCTTCTTATTTTCGAGCTCTCCCGGCAAGAGGCGAGATTACATTCAACTCTGAAAAGCAGTTCCAGCCCTACTCCATTTTATGGTCTAATTTGATTCTTGTAAGTTATCAGGATTTGCTTCTCTTTTAAGAGGATGAAGGGGTTAATCTCCAGCGCCTGAGGTCTCCACATAAAAGAGGAAGTGCCACAGGACCTGGGTTATTTTTGGAATCACACGTTAAAAATTCTTGTGCAAGATTTTGGACGAAGTTTGAGCGATTATTCTCTTCGCTTCCCGGTTGTTGATTAAATAACAGTGTAGACATATCCTGTAACCATTTTTTTTTTTACGTTAAGGGGTCACTCGAGGTAGAGAGTTAGGTTAAGGGGTACTTTATATGGATAAGAGAGGAAGATAACGAGTAAGCCTTGACTAGAACAAGTTAAGATTGTAGTGTTCGGGGAAGTACCCTCTTGGGGGTCGATTCCACGGAGCAGGGATTCGCAGGAATGTTGGTGGTTAGGTACAATGTAAGTGGAACAGCGCGTCCTAACCGTGGAGGTTAGACCTGTCAGAACCAAGAAATGTAGCTCGTCCGAGCACTTTCCATGGAAGTAGCGACAGAGCAGCGAGAGGCTCGCCACGTCCTACCTGTGAGAGAGAGATTGGTGGGTGGGAAATAATTCGTCACCCAAAAGGAGTCGGAGGCGCTTTTGAACTCTGGAAAGTAAGAACTGGGCAGCTCCAGCCTAAATATAACAACAGTATTCCATTTTCGGTTGATCTGGCTCTTTCAAAAGTAGAGGATAGCATGAGGAGTCAAGTACTTACTGGAACGGTACAGTGAACCGACCATTTTCCCTGCAATTCTAGCGATGGATCGTATGTACGAGGTCTTGCCTGATAGTCTCTCAACACACGGTGCCTCTCCGAGAGGGTATCCATTCTTCTTGATTGGTGGTAGTTGGGGGTCCGATCGGCGATTATGGAATATAACAACTTTGACGGAGCAAAAAAAAAAACTCTTAATTCAAAACCATGAAGGTAATTACACCAGCTTTCCCAAGAACAGTCATGGCAATGCAGTGATTACATATATAAAGCAAGAAAAGGAAACTGTGGAGAGCTATGATCGACAACATTCTGAGGGGTTATGGAACTTAAAGAAGGATCTTAATATACCAAATATTTCTTATGCTAAATGTAGCCAATATTTTGGGACAATGTTAGTAGCAAATATAAAATTAGATTCCATCTTGTTCTCCATATTAAAGAACTGGTTGTTTTTCTATGCATTTTTTTATAAATTTTCTTGCTCATTATAAATCATAATTAATCCTTAAGGGTCCACAGGAGAAACTTACAAAAAAATATCTCAGCCTCCGGTGATAGAAACATTGCCATAACAAGGATAAAAAAAGATGTACATCAGATTTAATAAATCACTTTGTATATGGTACGCGAGATAGGAAACGTTTTATTTCCTTACGGTAAAAAGTTCTCCGCTTCCGCCATATCAACTTCTGAGGTCGAGCATTTGCTTATAAACTGACTCACTCGGGATTCATCATCAGCATCGCCCTCATTAGGTTTGGCCTCCTGATTCATTTCTGAATGTCACTAAACTTAGCTAGATGCTGCAGACAACACCAAATCAAGAGATGGAAATATAAGTTAAAAAAAAAAGAATATGTTGATCACACGTGAGCAAATAAGTCTACGACGTATGTGCTGGGCCAAGGTGGGCAGGGTCTGCCTACTCTAAAAAAGGAACATTCGATGTAAAATTATCATTACGATTACTAAAACCAGAAGTACGAAAAAGTTATGTTTTTAATTCTATTGAATCTGTAAAAAAAATATTTATTTTACAAACCATGTCTATAATAAATTTTCAGGGCCTTCAGCCATATTTAAGCTAGGCTTACTAAATCACTGTAATACATTTTCAGGGCCTTCAGCCACATATAATATACGCTAAATAAATTACTATATTCCGTTTAGAAAACGTGGTGTCATGGCTAGAAAGTTTGTCTCGGAAGATCAATTATAACTGAGTAGCGAGTTCGAACGTCACTGTGGGCTCCATAATTACAGCCTTGTGTCACATCTAAGTTACGCTTAGTAAATTACTATATTATGTTTTCGACGTAGTGTTATGGTTAGCATACTTGTCCCACTAGATCAATTAAGACTTAGTAGTGAGTTCGATCATCATTGGGACTCCATGATTACAGCCTTGTGCCACATCTAAGTTACGCTTAGTAAATTACTATATTACATTTCGACGTGGTATCATGATTAGCGAGTTTGTCTCGCTAGATTAATTACGACTGAGTAACGAGTCTGTTACTCAACTGGTGCCCCATATTTTCGGCCTTGTGCCCGATCTAAACTACGATTAGTACATCATTACAATATATTTAAGAAAGTAAGATTAAATTATGCCAACCAATAATATTAATTCGTACCGGAATTAATAACGTTTAAGCAGAAAGCTTATAAAAACAAATATTTACGTTAAATATATATTTTTTTTTTACTTAGAAATATTTATTGAACAAAGTAACTAAACTAAACAAAAGTCATTGAAACAAAGCAAGTTCAGTCGACCAATGATGCCAATTCCAGAACAACGTAACTATAAACATTTTTTTCTATAAATTTTTATAATTTTTTCGTTAAATATTAGTTATAAAAATATAACCACTTGCATTTTTGCAGCCCAACGCGAAGACAAACTTTCGATTCTACGTTTATTTTTGTTTTGCTTTTTACAATAGTGTCCACTCTGTAGAAGGCCTGAGAGACACTCGTTGTAGAGGGTTGTAGAGTAATAGGTACAGTTTATGTGGGGACCGTAACGATTGGCCTTAGACTTGAGGTTACGGTTAAGATTATAGCGATCGGGGAAGAACTCTTTTGGGAGTCGGTTCCACAAAGCAGCGGTTTTGTGGGAAGAAGCTGCTTGAGTGGAACTTACATCTCACCAATACGAAGAGAATGAGAGTGGTTTGCTACAATGCGCGTGTCATGGCGGGTCCTAGCCGCGTAGTTTGAAACTGGTGGAACTAAGGAGTGTAGTTCATCTGAGTACTTTCCATGGAAATAGCGATAGAGTATTGAGAGGCTTGCAATGCAATGTTTCGTTTGTGAGAGACGGTTTGTAGGGCAGGAAATAATTTCTTACAAGTACTCGGAAACGCTTTTGGAATCTATCGAGATTGAAGATATAGGGTGCGGCAAAATGATCTGACACACTTGTGGGTTTAATAAAAGCAAAATACAGTAAAGACCGAAACATGTGTTCTTATAATCGCAATGTACGTATAATGCCATTTTGTTTCATTTCGTTTTCAGTTGCCAACATTAATAGGATAGGCGAGCATCGCGCTTTTATTGTGAGGGAGATGTCCCCCGGTCATTTGATCTCATTGCGCGGTAACGTTGGTTGACCCGCCCGATCACATGATTTGAACCCAAGCAATTTTTTTTCTTTGCGGATACCTGAAATCAAAGCTATACACTCATCGGCGCTCGATCTGATGAACAATTAAAAGATGCCATCCGTCAAGAAATTGCCGCCATTCGACAGTGTGTGGAAAGTAACGGCACCCACTTGACCGATTTCATTTTTAAAACGAAATGAAGCAAAATGGCTTTATATGTATATTTCGAAAATAAAAACACATTTTTCGTTATTTACTTTATTTCACTTTTATTAAACAGCTATTAAATTGTTATGCATTTAAACACGACTGCAATTATGTAGTGATTCTTACATATTTTTCTTGTAATATCCTAATATATATATATATATATATATATATATATACAGGAGTTGGACAAAATAATTGGAACAGATGCAAATTCCACTCCTATATTTCAAAGACCTATTATATTAAGAACTTAAACTAAAACTTTGTAATTGGAGGTTATATCTATTGTAAATATGTTTATTTATCTAATTTACTGTCTTTGTCTTATTTATTTTTAGAATTTAGTAAAATTTAAGCTAAATGCGTGACCTCTCCGAGTTCGAAAAAGGGCAAATTGTTGGAGCTCGCATGGCAGGAGCCTCGATCACTAAGTTTGCTGAACTGTTTGATTTTTCAAGAGCTACCATATCAAGAACTATGACGCAATTCGAGAAACAGGGCAAAACCTCATGACAGGGACCGACGTGCATTGAAACGCAATGTGGCAAAAAATCATCGGACTACTGCGGCCAAAGTGACTGCTGAGTTGAATAATCATCTGAATAGTCCAGTTTCTACTAAAACTGTTCGTCGTGAGCTCCATAAGGCTGCATATCATGGAAGAGCCGCCGTAAGGAAACCTCTTCTCTCCACTCACAACATTCAGAAGAGGTTGAAGTGGTGCAGAAATCATAATGCCTGGTCTGCAGACCAATGGAAGCAAGTCATATTCTCAGACGAGTCCAGTTTTTCGCTTTTCCCAACTTCAGGGCGAGTTTACGTGTGGAGGCAGCTCAAAGAAGTTTACAACTCTGACTGCCTTCTTCCAACAGTGAAGCATGGAGGTGTATCAGTGATAGTTTGGGCCGCCATATCATGGAAATGCCTCGGTCCAATAGTTTCGCTGCATGGTAGAATCAAGAGCAAAGATTACCTGAACATTTTGGGAAATCATATTCATCCAATGGCCCAGACTTTATTCCCTGATGGTGACTGCATCTTCCAAGACGTTAATGCTCCAATACATAACGCTCGAGTGGTTAAGAATTGGTATGAAGAGCATGAAAGTGAGCTAGAACACATGGAGTGGCCTCCCCAATCTCCAGATATCGATATTATTGAACATTTGTGGTGCATTTTGGAGCGACAATTTAGGAGCCGCTATCCTCCACCGTCGTGTCTTAAAGAGATGGAGCAGGTATTAATGGAAGCATGGCTGAAAATTCCTCTGGATGAAGTCAGGTAACTGTATAATTCCATTCCTAGACGTATTAAAGGTGTAAGTGAGGCTAAAGGAGCACCAACTCCATATTAATTAAATTTTCTTTGAATTTAACAAGTGTTTCAATTATTTTGTCCAACCCCTGTATATACATATATATATATATATATATATATATATATATGGTGCGACAAAATGAACTGACACATTTGTATGTTTAATAAAAGCGAAATAGAGTAAATGTGTTTTTATTTTCGAAATGTACATATGAAGCCATTTTGTTTTATTTCGTTTTAAAAACGAAATCAGTCGAGTCGATGCTGTTAATTTCCCCACACTGTCGAAGGCGTTCACGAAAGTTTTCCATAATTCGACGGGTCATTTCATGCGGAATGGCAGCAGTTTCTTGACCAATGGCATCATTTAATTGTTCAACAGATCGAGGGCGATGAGTGTAAAACTCTGATTTGAGGTATCCACAAAGAAAAAAAATCGCATGGGTTCAAGTCAGGTGATCAGGCAGGCGAAAGCTCTTTGTGTTGCAGTTATCAATTCGTTATTCCTGATAGGAGGAGGCACGGTGGAGGAATAGATAGCGGCTCTAATTGAGGAATCGGAGAGCCGAGTTCGAATTCCAATCAAATCAATTACAGGAAAGGTATGAATCCTCTTCTTCTCCCCCAGTTATAAGTAAATAGCAAGACAGACTGGATTTTATAGCCTTGAGAAGAGGATTGATACTTTTCCTACGTGCTAATACCCTTAGGAAAAGTATCAATCTTCTTCTCTTCCTCCCTGCTATAGGTAAATAGCAGGCTAGACCGGGTTCTATAGCCTTGGATGACAACGGGTCTACCGCAGAAAAAAATGGCAATCTACTGCGGGAAGAAAATCAGACTCATCAGTCATGTATCGAAAGATACATGATCGCCTAAGCGTGTAACACGCAGAGCACATAACTGACTGAAATTCACTTACATGCTAATATCCTTAGGAAAAGTATCAATTTTCTCCTCCTCCCTGCTATAGGTAAATAGCAGGATAGGCCGGTTTCTATAGCCTTGGATAGCAACGGGTCTACTGTAGAAAAAAATAATAATCTACTGCGGGAAAAAAATCTGATTCATCAGTCATGTATCGAAAGATACATGATCGCCTAAGCGTGTAACACGCAGAGCACATAACTGACTGAAATTCACTTAACGTGCTAATACCCTTAGGAAAAGTATCACTCTTCTTCTCCTCCCTGCTATAGGTAAATAGCAGGACAGACCGGGTTCTATAGCCTTGCATGGCAACGGGTCTACCGCAGAAAAAAATGATCATCTACTGCAGGAAAAAAATCTGCCTCGTCAGTCATGTATCGAAAGATACATGATCGCCTCAGCGTGTATAAGCGTATGGCACATATCTGACTGACAGACTATTTTCGATAAACTTTTCCACAATGAAAGCGTGATGTTTGCCCATCCAATTCCTGTTAGCAACTGAAAACTAAATAGCCCCTATAAGGAAACATTCGGCATTCTTTGACGATGGAGCCAGTTGTTGTCAGTTGAAATTCATAAAAAATTTTTCTTAAAACAATTTTTCCTTGGATGGCAACTGGTCTACCGCAGAAAGAGATGACAACCTAATGCGGGAAAAAATCTGCCTCGTCTGTCACGTATCGAAATATACATGATCGCCTAAGCGTGTATCACCCATCGCACATAACTGACTGAAATTCATTTACGTGCTAATACCCTTGGGAAACTTCGGAATCTTCCTCTTTTCCCCCAGCTATGGGTAAATAGCAGGTCAGGCCGGGTTCTATAGCCTTGGATGGCAACTGGTCTACCGCAGAAAGAAATGGCAACCTACTGCGGGAAAAAATCTGCCTCGTCAGTTATGTATCGAAAGATAAATGATCGCCTAAGCGTGTTTCACGCATGGCACATAACTGACTGACTGAATACTCTATATTCTTGTACCTTAAAATGCAAAGACAGACAAATTCTTTATATTAAATGGGTTAGGTGTTTTTAACGAACCAGCCACTGCCATCTTGAACAGTAGATACAAATATTGGTTCATGATCCATCTGCCAATTGGAAATATGAGTAACACCGTTCTAGTTTCCAGATAAAGAAAACTGTTCTGTAATATAAGTTTAAATCATCAGCTAGTTCGTCAACAGCGGCTTGTTGATGTTCAATCATGCAAATCAGAAAATCAACCGAGATTTATATGGATTATATGTTGGGATATGAATTTATATAGAACGTGTGAAGCAAAAAAAAAAGGAACCTAACTGAACTTTCAATATGGAATGAAGCTATTAAAATTTGAATTAAATTTCTTCGTATGCCTAACCGGATTTAGAACAGCTTATTAAAAAAGAAAATTAAATAACCCCCAAAATCTCAAGCAGCGAAATTCAAAATTTCGTAGCGCTTAGCTTTTCAAAAAGTAACTCTATCTGCCAACCTTATTCAGAATCCAGATTTATTTCACTTAGATTTCGAAAATGAATATTTGCATTGACAAAATAAAATAAGTATAAAAAAAAACAACAAAAAAAAACGGAAACCCGTCCCATAAATTTAACTTGCTTCTGGCGATATTTCTTTTCAGTCTTCATACGTCACGCTTATTTTCAAAAACATAGTTTCACTTACACAATTTCTTATTCGACACGCAGTCATTTTTCTATGACTCAACAGTAAATGTACTTATCCATTCGTAATGATGATATTCTTCTTTTTTCTTGCTTGTCCAGACTTAGGTCTATCCAAATAACTGAAGTGGTAAATATTCATGGCACCACTTTTTCAACAACCAACTTCGAAACGTATTGCCCTCAATGACCTTATGTAACAACACATTCGCTATAGTTTCTGATAAACTACCTTTTTTTTGTTTTTCTGTTTTGTTTTGGTTTTTTTTGGTTTTGTTTTCGCACTTCAAGCCTGGCAAATATGAATTAAGTCAATTCGCAATCGAAAAATGAAGAAAATTTTTTTTTTTTAAATTGCTGTTTTTAAGATAACTGACAATGACGTTTATAATAAAATATTTAAAAATAAATGTCTATATTTAAACTGTTTCCACAGAATCGACAGACACAGGGAAAATCATTTATGACGTTAACCATATATACAGGGTGACCCAAAAGTCATGCGACAATTAACAGAAAACGTACACTTGTGAAATAGCAACCAGGGAAAATTTGTATGACATCATCTTCCATAATTTGACTAATAAAAATTCTTAATATATTGTCACATACAGAAACATGATTCCATTTGGTAAATAAATATAAAATTTACGAGGTTATTAACCACCTATATATATATGGTTAGTGCATAATTATCCGGCATTTTTGTAGGAGAGTTATTTTTTAATAAAAATTGCTGTTTTGTTTACTTTTTTAATAAAAATATTTTATTTTCAGGTTATAAAACTGCGTATCGATAATCATACGTCCCGGAATAATCATTTTAAAATGTTATTGTTGGATTATGTTTTTTTTCATAAATATCGTTTAAAAACGTCTGATAATTATGCACCAACCCAAAATATATATATATATATATATATATATATATATATATACACACACACAAGTTAATTTTTTGGTGAAGTATACAGACATAAGCGATAAACATAATCGCGTAAAGGAAACTTATTTTATTCTGTTGAATATTATAATGAATTTGGGTTCAACACGTAAATTTTTTTGTACATATAAAGTTTTCGTATATTTCATCGGTAACTTTCATAATATAAATATGAAAGTTTTTTTTGCAAATCAGCACGTTTTTATTATCACTTGGAACAAAAAAGTATTTTATATTGCTTCCAAGGCACATTTGCTTGCCGAAGCTAAATGACTTAATGAGTTTACAGATACTAGCGTAAGAAACTTGTTAACAGGAGACAGCAATTTCTTTTTCAGTTTAGTTCCGCTATTTTATTTAAAAAACACAAAACAACGTTTACCCCACCCCAGGTCATTTTCAGATAAATTTGTTTAAAAAAAATCAAATTCATACGTAAGCGATATTTTAAGGGTATTATTAAAGTTAAAACAATTGAGTTTTTTTTTAAAAGAGATTATTTGAAAAACTGTGAAAGGGAATCCTTCGCGGTTTCTCCACCTTCTCTCTTGTATGTCGGCTGGAGAAATTCACCAACAGGGTTGTCAGCATCTTTCAATTGATAATTTTGCTGAGCAGGAACATTGGAACTTTTAACGCCATCTCCGAGCCTTGCTTTGGCATTATTGATAGCAGAAAGCATGGCCGATTCGTCTGATGCTTTTAGGCGATCGGCAGGCTTATTTAAACACTTTGGATTTCCAGCGTCCGCTTCTTCTTTCTGACCATTCCATAGAATGCGTAAATATTTCATCATTATGAAATGAAATGAAATAATTAGATATTCAAACGAACCTCCAAGAATAGTACTAAATAATTTTAAGCCAGAAGCATCTCGTAAAAACCTAATTTATAGGCTTTCGCTACTCGGTCTGTATTTATATAGCGGGGGTGTTTGGGATTGTACTATTCGTTTTTTTCACCCCTCCCCCTTGAACTACTTGATTCTTTGTGAAAAGAGAATACAGTGGCCACTCTTATTTTTTGTGGGGTGGACTGGTCCTACTAACATCTGTTATTTTCAGTTTGATATCTTTTTACATTTTAGTTTGTTTTTAGGGTTCATACCCCGTCATTTCATACGGTCATTATATTTTTATATATATATTTGTATATGAACATTTGTACATAAAGAATATTTTACGTCATGGAGTGTTTTTGTTTTGTTTTTTTAGGTTACCTGTTAATATGGAGTATTATGGTATATGTTGTACTGAATGGTGAAGGATGACTTCTTGTGGTGAGTGAGTTAATTGTAATGAATGGATTGGTCGTGAATCTGATTAGTTAATGATGACCAACCCTACGCCCCACTTCCCCTGTTGGCCTTGTGCCACAATTATTGTATTTTACAATAATAAATCATTAGCCGTTATCATCCCCTGAACGAGTTGATCGAAATTTGTTCAAAGAGAGAAAGATAGTTAAAGTGATCCCTTATTTAGCTTCTCAGATCAATACTACGATAATGAGTTCGATCCCCCACTGAAAAGAAAAAAACGCTTTATATACACATATATAAATATACAGGGTACCTCAGTAAGATATATACACAGTTTTAACGTGTATGGTGTATAGCTAAAGTTAACTTGCTTTCTTTTCGGATTTACACGTTAATAATAATACTAATGTAATCCAGGCTTAGATTTAAACAAAGAAAGTTCATCCTGAAATTAAAAAATACAGTTGAGGTTCAAAGGCGGCATTGAAGCGAGTTTTATTCAGATCCACCCACGCGACTCACAATCTAACGAATTAGAGATTAATTTTGAAGCTGATGGTACTGTACAAAATGTGCACAGGAACAGTTCATAAAAACAGTTCTGAAAGTTCTTTCTGACAATAAAGTGCTTGATATTTGACTAGAGCAGTAATTATTGAACCAGAAATAATAAATATCTGTCTATATTTCTGAGATGAGGTATTTTAATTACTTACCCTATTAACATTGTTCGGACTGTTTTACTCATCTTTGTTGCCATATTCACAACATTTCAGTCATTGCACTCTCCGACCTTCTTCAGAATCTGTCTGTATTTCTGAGAGGAGGTATTGTAATTATTTACACTATTTACATTGTTCGGACTGTCGTCCTCATCTTCATTGCCATATGTCGAAAACTCATGTCGTCATCATATAATCCGAAACTCGGCCCACTTCGTGGAAATAATGACAGTTGATACCATCTAATTCAACCAGATGGGGAGCCTGGACGTGGTGAGTTTGTTCACCAAGGTTCCCACGGAGGAGGCACTATCAGTAGTCAAGGACATACTAGCCACAAGGAGAACGGACCAGTATACCAATAGATAACCTGATGGAGATGCTAACATTCTGTACACAAACAACACACTTCGGAATATCGGCAAGATGAAGGCTCGCTGTTATTCCCAGCAATGGCTAACATATATTAATAATACTTCCCCAAAATGGCATTAGAATCCACATCATTCAAGCCAACTCAATGCATATCTGACCCCTTCATACAGCGGGAAGAGGTCCAGCTACTACTGGACCATATGTTTACGAATTAATGGATATGATTACGAATTAATGGATATTTTTTTAATTAGACATTATTTTTATTACTATACACGTTATATTTAGTGGGCAGTTTTGTTAAATTAATGTCTATTAGCTTAGAGCTCAATCTGATGTCTAGCCACACTGATGAGCCGTGATGCAGCGAAACAGTCTGTGGATGACAATATATATATATATATATATATATATATATATATATATATATATATATATCGGAGATCCTTTCTTACGGTGTGACGTAACATGATTTTCTACGTAGGTCTGAACTCACCTGCATATACACCCACGAATAATGAAAGCCAAGAAAACAACACAAACGAGAGATAGCGAATATAGTACAATCCAATATGGCGTACAGCCGGTGAAATAACAACGCCGTCTTTCCTCATACAGCGCCGCGTGACGACGTATTATATTATGAGAGATGACGACGTAACCACGAAACGCCGTACATCAGGTCCGACGTAACCCAAGGACCTTCTGTATATATAAAGTTGTTTTTTTTTTGTCTCATTCTCTGATGAAACTTTAATAAAAGTGAAACATATTAAATTGATATAGCTTTCCTATTTTTTCTTTGTTCAATCGCAGTAATGAAAACTCGGGAATCCAAAATTTCAGTATTGCTGGTCCGGATCCGACCCAGTATTTGTTTTTTAATTTGCTCACGGAGACGGCCTGATTTCAAAATTTTCTAGGAGTAAAGTTGAAAAGACGGATACTTTTATTTTGAAACACTGTAATTTGAGAACAGCCTCAGCTTTGGGCACATAATTAATTTACACACAAAAAAAACAAGACTGTGAGAGTACAAAAATACATTTTTATAATGAAAATGCCAGCAATACATTTTTAAAAAATGACCAAAGATACCTATTTATAGCAGAATTACCAACAATACATTTTATTGTAAACTGACCAACAATACATTTTATCTGTAGTTGAAGTTATAAGATTGTGTTCAAAATATTTAGATTTCGGCATTAAATAATTCATTGAGATTGATATGCCGCTAAACAAAATCAACTAATATTTCTTGACAAATTAGTTCCAAATTAAGGCATGAAGTGTGAAGCAAATTAAGTGTGAAGTTTCTGTAATGTATTTAGAAAAAATGTGGTTTTTCTTACAATGTGATTACTGCTTTGCAAACTATAGCAAACTATAGCCGGGGATATTAGGAAATCCAAGTGGTTCTCGTCGTCGTGCTAGAGAAACAGTTATATCGAATTTCTTAATTACAGACTGTAGTGTTTTATTCATTACACTAGACTTCATCTGAATTAAATTAAATCAGCCTGAAATAGTTCTTTTCAAAATGAATGTAAAATTCATACAATACTTGAACAATTCCAATTTTATATTAAAAACTCTTTGCAATAATATTTGGAATTAATAATAAAAAGTAACAAAAAGTATCATTTTGATAGCCACACATAAACGCGCAATAGTCACCCAGCAGCCAAACAAACTTAGCATATCGACTCATAAGATTCTTTAACTCTTAAAAATAAATTATGTTGTTTGGTAGGAGAAATACTGACTTCTGGGAAGTAGTTTTAATGGCGGAAAAGAAGGGTTGGTTAAAAAAATTTATTCAATTTTTGTTTTCGGAACCCAAAAGAAAAAAAGAGGAAGAGGATTTGGCAATAAACAGTTGGGTCGGAAAAAATGAAAAAAATAAAATAAACAGGAGTCTGGGAAAAAATTGGCAGCTTGGAGGCAGAAAATAGGGATCGTCTTCATTACTCAGTTGTAATTGATCTAACGAAATAAGTTGCTATCCATTACGCGATATATATATATATATATATATATATATATATATATATATATATATATATATACCCAAGTATAGGATTGGTGTATACGGAATAAATTCCAATAACCAAACGATACTATTATTAAAAGAGTGCTCAATACAGAGTAGCGCAAATTTATTTGAAAATTATAACATAAAGATCTTATAAAATCACTACAGAAATAGACATTATGTTTCAACACTTCTGTTGAAATAAAATGGGTATTTTTACAGTGATTTTATAACATATTTATTTTATAATTTTCGAATAAATTATATATATATATATATATATTAAAATTTGTATATTTAGGCAGCAAATTCTCTTTTAGTCATGTCTGATTGAATAAATTACTGACATTATGTCTGCTAATTTTTAACAAAATCCGTTCATGCTCACGAATAACCCTCCGTGTATTGATGTTAAAGGATGAGAGAAATGTGCTATAGCTGTTCGAATTTCTTTTATTTTCATTTCCCAAGTACTTTCGATCTTTTTCCAAGATCATCTTCAGTGGTGCAAGTAATACAAAACTATATATTCTTCATTAATATAAGTATTTATACAAAGCTTTGTTATCTATTACCGTAATTTATACAAAGCGTTGTTATCTATTACCGTAATTTTTCATTATGCTTTCAAATGCAAAACGGTTGACAATGTGCTGAGCGTTCATTATAACGTGAAAAAAAATCCATTATGGAATTTTTCTCTCTATGTTTTATATATATATATATATATATATATATATATATATATATATATATATATATATATATATACTAGCAGTATAACCCGTCTTTGACCGGGTCTTTCATTACTGGGAATTTTTGCCGTTTAATTGGAACAGTATAAGTTTAAAGTCAGCCTACCCAAAAATCAATATTGATAACAACAATTGGGTGCAACTGAGGCACATCCCCAAATGGAGGGGTAACAATTTGAATGGGAGGTAGCCCTGAAAAGGGCCGTTTTTGCGTTCTCAATCTTGCATAAAGGAACCTGTCATAATAATAATATACTATAATTTTTTTATTTATAATATAATTTTTTTATAATTCTAATAATCTTTTGCGTTAGATTTCAACTCTCTAAACTGATTATACGCTGTTTTTTACAGACATTAAATTTTGTCTTTAATTTTTGCACAAATTGTAAAAGATCAGTTTTCGATTTTTCACCTTCAAGGTTGTAATTTTTTCCAGCCAATTTGGAAATTTTCGGCACTGAAAAATTATCTATCAAACAAAAAAATTTCATCGAAATCAGATGCAAAACTGTGGAAACGCATAAACAAATCCGATCAAACACATATACACACATTTTGAGAATTATATATATATATATATATATATATATATATATATATATATATATATATATATATATATATATATTCTATTTACACGTTATTTTAGAGATACAAATATTTAAGTAAATGCTCCGTTTATAATAAACAGTATTAACTACATTTACCGAAATAAACAGGATTAACAACATTTATTTGTAATGAAAAGTATTAATTACATTTACCGGCCTGAATGTCTGAAAAATTTCATAGAGACACATATCTTCTATGAAAATTCTCGGAAATTCAGGACGGTAAATCTAATTAATACTGTCTATTATAAACAGAGCATTTACTTAAATATTTGTATCGAGAGAAATAACCTCTAAATAGAAAATATATTAGAATGATTGTTTCCCTCATTCTATTTCATTATATATATATATAAAAATTCGCTTGATGAGGAAATGGAACTAATGTCTTTGGTTTAATAACAAAATTAAATTCAGGGGCTTTAGCTTCCATTTCTGAAACATGGTCATCACTGTGTAGCGGTAAAACCATATTTTAAATCTATTAATTTATAATATTAATGCTCTGTAAATTTAAATTTACATAGAGCACTATTGTGTAAAAATAAAAATATCTATAAGAACACCGGATTTTATATCTTACTGTTCTTTCCTTTTTATTTATATATACATATATATATATATATATATGTGTGTGTGTGTGTGTGTGTGTGTGTGTGTGTTGTCTGTGTGTGTGTGTCCTTGTGTGTGTGTGTGTGTGTGCGTGTGTGTGTTTAGGTAACAAATTGTCTTTTAGGCATGTTAGATTAAATAAATTACAAACATTATTCTAAAATGAGCAGACGTAATATATATATATATATATATATATATATATATATATATATATATATATATATATATCACTTTAAGCATTAATTTTAATGGATATTCGTATTTGAGTAGACACACGTTTTAGTTATTAAACAGTATATTTATTTATTTTCACTACCGGCCTGAATATTCGAGACAGCTTATTAAGGAAAAACTTGCGCCCTACGAACCTATAGCCCTCAGGGTAGACGGAGCTACTTCCCGCTTGGCCACGAAGACACAGACGGTCAGGTGAAAGCAATTACATGCTTTCAAGCAGAATTTCTCCTGTCAGAGATCTCTCGAAGTTTTTTATGCACATAGATTCGTATGTAAACTTAAACAAAGATAATTTTTAATGATATATATACATATATATATATATATATATATATATATATATTGAGGCATGTGTTATTAAAGACAACGGAACTTTTTCGTTTAATAACCTTCCGATTTTATCCTTGCTTTCTCCCATGTTTCTTTGTCTTTGAGTCTAAGTTATTGAAAAATCCAAGTACAAAGATTAGTAAACGAAAAACTTCCGTTGTTTTCAATAACACATACCTCAATATATATATATATATATATATATATATATTAATTCATCGAGCCCGGAATAATCTTTAACAGAATGCAGAAAGCACTGGACGGTCTTTTCGTCCTATTTGAGACTCATCAGCAGTGCGCATCCACTACCGAGAATCGAACCAGGACCATTTCTATACAACGCAAACGTCATACCAATTGTACCAGACTCGAAACTAGACTTGATATAGCGCCGCTACTCACTCAGTTCCGCAGCGATACTCATCCAAGTATACGGATAAACTCGGAACAGTGCTCCAAGAGCCACGTCTGTTTTTTGGCCCTTATTCGCATGTGTATGTGTGTGTGTGTGTGTGTGTGTGTGTGTGTGTGTGTGTGTGTGTGTGTGTGTGAGTTTGATAGGTATCAACTACACAGTTTTTGAGAAAGCCAGAAGGTTTCATGACGCATAGGTTAGTATCTCCACCCACAAAATCTAAAGAAAAATAGGTGAAAATAGCCAATTGTCGATGTCCAGACGCGCCGATCTTTTGGCATTTTGAAAATAAGTCATCTGGGATGACATTCCAAGACGATACTTAGTTTGAAATGCTAAACCAAACTTTACACAGAGACACCTCATACTCATACATTATGTGTAGTTTTAATTCCCCACCCAACATATTCTGATAATGGAGATTTCGACTCATACTATGTTAAAACTTAACAGACAATTTCTCCCCCCCCTCATTTTTAATAAGAGCAAATAAGCAGATAGGTATGCCTAGCGCCCGATTCATACGCACCCCACTTCTTTTAGATAGTAGATGCTCATCCCTTGTTTCCTGTTTAAGAAGGGGTTTCCAATTCCCTTTTTATTCTGAGGCCATAATATGTGTGACCGTCAAGGATTTTTTGCTGATATGATGGTGGCTATGTGTTTTCATACTGAGGGTACCGGGTTGGCAGTTTTTTGGTTAAACTCTTGAGTAGCATCTAGAGAGGCTGCTCTGATCAGCAGTCTCATAATATCGGAGTTCTTGCAGTGCTATTTTGCGTATGGAAAGCTCTTCCTGCGAGTACTTCCGACAGGCAACCTCGAAGCCACACTATACTACAGTCTGCATCAATTCCCAGCCGGTACATATTACCTTAGACGACCGACAGCTATTATTATTATTATTATTATTATTGGCCTTTTCCTACTCTAAATAATGCACCATGACTAAAAGCAACAAAAGAGATACAACTAAACCAGCTCGGCAAAAATGCCTAAACCCCTCAACCCCTAAACCTTTCTTTCTCCAACATTCTTCAATATGGAATTATTCCATTAGGAACACACTCCAGTCATCCTGACTCTGTGTGAAACTAATCGTAATTCTTCAATCCCCTTCCTCTGAATTCTCTTTAGGAAGCACTCTAGTGTTCACATGCATGGCTTTTGTATTTATGTTCAAGAACATCTCCCACTGCCTAGGGAACTCGCTCTTGAGTTTCCAAACCGTTCTTACATGTGCCTCCGACTTTCTACGTTAAACCCAGTTAACTACCTCTTCTCCCGCTATCGTACCCCTTCGTCTCATGACTGTTGCATGTTAGATAGTATATCTGATAGTATAGATAAGGCCATTGCCAAATATCTTTATGTTCGGCGACTTCAATGCCCACCATGTCAATTGGCTTAATCACTCTGTCACTGATCTTGTTGACATCCAAGCCTTAAAATTCTCTATCTATCAATCTCTCACGTAAGTAGTAGACTTCCCTATGCATTTTCCCAATAATGCTGACGGACAAACTTCATCTTTTCCTTAATAGCTATATATATATATTGTAACCCGGATATAAGAGAGTTGTCGGGACCGGAGAAGAAGTATCTTATATCCGGGTTTCTCTTATATCCGGGTTTGGTCTATTTTGTTTTATTAACACAGGCTCTAATCACTGACTCATGTCGTGGTCTGCAGCTCTGTCTTTTTGGCCACTCCGACCATGCGGTGGTGTCTGTAGATATCTCTTTCCACTCTCTCCTCAGATACGAACCGCCTTTCAACGGAATATTTTTCTGTTATCAGCGCGCTGATTGCGACTCGTTTTGCGACTTCCTTCGCGATGTCCCTTGGAATTATGTTTTTAATCATCCCATTCATAAATGTGCCACCGAGGTCTTCACCTGGCTGATAGCCGGCATCGAAGCTATCATTCTAGCGTGGAAATACTAAGTGAAACTACCATCGTCTTCTTGGTTCTCACCTGCCTGCTCAGCCGCTATAGTCCGCAAGAACCACTGATTCCAGCTATACCAGAACGACATGTCTTATAACAGACGCCTTTGTCATTGCTTGTAATGAGTGCAAGTGTATCCACAAAGAAAGCAAAGCCACTGTTTGCTGATAGATTAAGACACTGTATAGCCTCTCACAAGTTTGGTTCTAGAGATTTACTGGCGGCTCTGCCACAGTCTGCTGAACAATAGCAACTCCCCAGTCTCTCCTCTCTTCAATCTACTGCAGCTAGGGTAGTGTATTTTGCTCGGAAGTTCTGCTTCCAACTCGACTCTTGACTCATCTGGAGTATCCCCGCCAGATTCGCCACCACCAGCTAGAATAGAGGGTCTACTGAATTGTATGCGCATAACACTCGTGCTGGTTTCAGTCCTTTTTCTAAATTAGATTCTTACAAGGAAAGCCATATAACGAAATCTGGAGAACTCCTCAAATTATCGCCCTATTAATCTCTTGTCGCCTCTCGGCAAGGTACTCGAATCAAGGCTTAACTGGGGCAAGAAATGACTTGTAAATTTTAACGCGTCCAAAACAAAACTGTTTTCATTTAACCTCCACGGAGAATCTTTCAGCCTGCCATCAGCGCGGCTAATACTAAACTCCAGAAAACTACACCTTCTTGGCCTCATGTTTCCACTGACATTCAATGAAGCAACTACATAGAGGTACTGTCTGTCTATATCTCTGAGATGAGGTATTATGATTATTTACATTATTCGGACTGTTATCATACACAGATGTCCTCAAGGACGCATGACCTACTGGATAAAGACGTTTGTTAGAACCAGTGACAATACCCAAAACGTCGTGTGTTCAATACCAGGCTACAGCAATGGTGAACGAAAATATTTGGAAGAAGCATGACACGTGGAACTAGAACAATCTACCCCAATGAACGAAATAAAGGTTTCGGTTCGAAATTCTAATCACCTGAAAGAGGCCGGAGCATACAGCGGCCGAAACATTGTGAATATGGCAATGAAGATGAGGATAACTGTCCGATTAAAGAAAATAATGTAAATATATAGAATCAATTCCTGTCCTGAAAGTTTTTCTCTGTATCGTGCCAGAAAAATTTTCTTGTCAGAATCCATCTTGCACATTTAGAAATCTATCATTCGTCTGTCCATTAAATATTGCTTCTATATCTATTCTAATGCTTCTGCTGTACATCTCGAAATTCTTGACAAAGAAGGACCTATAATGTAAAAAATTGTCCGTTTGGTAAGGGAGAGTAAAAAAAAAAGGTGTGCAATATTTATGGGATAAAGTGTTCAATATCAGAAATAGAGCGTATGTAAATATAAAAGTGAACTTTCAAGTCAGCACTCAGAGGCGACAGACTGTTTGATGCTAGACGCAATCGTCAGGCCGCGAGTGTTTTTTTTTCTCGACTATTTATATATATCGGTCAGTGGTGCGTAGTGGGTAGTCCATTCTGGCAGTTATTTTGAGGAACAAACCACTTCCGCCAAAATTATACATATATATATAGATAGATATAATTTTGGTGTTTATGTATATGTATGTATGTGTTTATATATATATATATATATATATATATATATATATATATATATATATGTGTGTGTGTGTGTGTGTCTGTATATATGTATGTATGTATATGTAGATGTCTGTGTATGTGTGTATATATATATATATATATATATATATATTTATTTATTTTATTTTATTCATTTTTTATGTTGCTGTGTAAGTTGATATATTTATATTTATGTCTATGTGTGTGTATATATGAATATGCGTATGTGTGTATATATGTATATGTGCATATATAGGTATATATGTATATCGGTATATGTGTATGTATATGTATGTGCGTAGGTATACTTTTGTATGTTTCTCTTTGTAGTGAAGAATGTGTATACACATACGTATATATGTATTTTTTCACATATTGTTATATATTTGTACTCGTGTATGTGTACTAATGCGTATATAAGTATACAGGAGATATTTATATATATATATTTGTGTGTTTAGCAGTTGTTTTTTTTATATATTAGTGTTATTTTTTTTTTTATATATTAGTGTTTTTTTTGTTTTGTTTTTTTTATATTTGTTACATTTTGCCTGGACATTTGAATTTCGTGTTTTCTTATGTGTGTGTATGCGTATATATTTATTTTCCTATGCATTTCTATATATTTTAGAGTCTTTTTTCTTTATGTTGTTCATTGACGAATATTTGCTTTTCTATTCTACCCATATTAAATTTTATCTATTGAACCATTTTTATCTATATATCTTTGCCCGTGTAAGTTTTATTTTAATAGTATGTTTGAATTCGTTTACTAACCATTTGAATATTTCTTGGTGTCTATATGTGCGTGTCTTTATCAATATATGTGTGTATAATTGCTTATATGTGCCTTTCATTGTATGTATATGTTGTCGGTTTTTTGTTTGTTTTTTAAGGGTCGTGGACACCTATTTCCTGTTTCGTTCGCTTTTTTGCGTGTTTATATATCTAAATATGTCTACGAGTTTGTGTCTTATAATCTGATTGTGTATGTATTGTCTTTTGCAAGATTTCGCCCTCCCCTGCCCACATCATCACTTCATATGTATCTAAGCTGTAACGAAGCTCAGAGCAACATTAGATTTTAACGTTTATTCTAACTGAAATTTTGGCATTTCAATAAAAACAAAATGAATAACAAAACATACGTATTTTTCCTCAGTTTCTTCTTTAAATAATTTTATATACTTTTATATTTTTTTTTTAAACTTAATACAGATTAAATTTAAAATTGGTAATTTTGAATTTTATAGTAAAATTTGATATTAATTAGTTAGAATGAATTCTATTTTAGTCTAACTCAAACATTAAAGCATTAAATAATTATTATAACCAAAGTTCGTTGTCAATTTATTTGAATTCTCATATACTTGTATTTTGATTGGTCACTCCAGCTTATGTAACAGCGTTTCTCATAGCGAGGGGTGTTTGATTGATTTAAACTTTGAAAACCTTTTATTCTACATTCAACAACACCATCACTTGATAAGACACCAGAAGTGTTGAAACAAAATGGCTAATTTTGTAGTGATTTTATAACATATTTTCGAATAAATAATTATATATATATATATATATATATATATATATATATATATATATATATATATATATATATATATATATATATATATATATATATATATATATATATATATATATCCTTCCCTGACCGATTGGTTCTTATTAGCTCAATTGGGCAGAGCATTCCAGATCAAACTGTAGCCCAACTGCCCAGAGGAACGCAGGTTCTAATCCTGCCAGAGAGCGTAAATTACCTTTAACAAGACAACTCGAACATTCAGGTCGGTGGACGAAAATGAATAAATATACTGTTTAATAAATAGATGGGGCGTCTACTCAAATACGAGTACCCACTAAAAACAACGTTTAACATGATAAAAATTCCCTGCTATATAGAAGGATTGATATTACATATCTATTCAACATTCTTTTCTTTCTTTGTAACGAGATTTCAGCTTTCTTTATACTTTCTTTGGTCTCTGCAAAGCTTTTCAGCATTTTCAATAGTCATTCGAATTCCAGTGTCATATTTTACACCCCCTGTTAAAACACTTTCCATATTTCTGTTTTTTAATCTAGTTGAACATTACTATTGAATAGTGATTTCGATTTTTACTGAGAGCTCCTAAATTGTAGCACTCTGCCAAACTCAGAAAAATAGTAAATAACAGCTATTCTTATCCTTATGTACATGTGCTGGTTGGGTTTCAGTGAGACACTTTTTGTTTTTATAAGAATTATATATGCAATATATTTTCTTTTTCGGAGTAAATCTTCCAGGCAAATTCATCCCGCCCTTTTGACATTCTCAGAACTTACCGAGATAAGCTGAGAACGGGAGTAGGAATTGCCCAAACAGTAGGGAGCTTCTCTATTTAATTCCCTGAATTAAACAATCTTTTTACAGAAATTTTCTGAAAATGGAAACCTAATGCATTATCGTTAAATTTAATAAAATTAAATTTCCTTTATCTGAATTAAACAATTGCACTGTTTTTCTTTGGGAACCAATTTCGTAATGAAAAAAATATTTACAGAGGAAGTAAAGGCTAACATTTTTATCTCAGTTTGTTTTTTAACAAGATGGCGAGGAATGTGTCTCATCTAATTTGCACTCAGCAGCAAGATCGCTTCATGTTTCTTTCGTGTTCTGATAACCTTAGAATTAATTTAATTTTCTTTCTCAGGTTTAATCCTTGCTATGTTTTTAAAGCATCCATGCGTTTTTTTTTTTTAATGAGCCATGTCCTTTCAGGATGTGGATAGTCATGGCTCTCCAATATTTCTTCTTCCTTGCAGCTCTAAGCAATGTTTGTCCCTTCTCTGGCACCCATCGATATTAACTCGTTCGGCAGGCTCCTCCCGGTTTCGCTCAGCGCGCTTTCACTCAGTTCGTCCCGTGAGTGTTCAATTTTCCAAGCCGTCTTTCTTCCTAATTTGTTCCAGAAATTCCAGCTGTGTCTTTGTGAATGTAAGTGTAGATGTACTCCTTGTTACCGCTTTAAAACTTCCTCATTGCTTATATGTTCAGTCAATGGTATTCTCCCCCCCCCGCCTCCACTGTAGAATCATATCTCTGGCGCTTCGAGTCTTCTGGAAATTGTCTAGCGTTCGCAAAGGATTCTATAAATAATAGCTCACTTCATCTATCTGAAGTCAATATCATTCTATTGCATACATTATATGATAGACTTTCGTGTTGATTTTCACGTATGCGTGTCGAACGGTTCTGTATTATAACTTAATTCTTGTTTTAGCATCTCTAGGGAACCGATAATCGAATAAGGGATACCAGTCTGTACCAGTTCACAATCTGGTCAGCTGATGACGCTGTCATACAACATGGATGATGTGTTTATTCTCAATATTTTCAATAGTTCTCAGTCTTCTCTTATTTAGAGATCTTATCGGGAGTACGGAACCTAATTAAGGATATGAAAATAGACATATTTCTTTTTTTATAAAAAAAAAAAGAGGAAATCGGTCAGAGTAAAATAAAATAAAATTTACAACCAATATAGATATAAATATCGAAAGTGAATGAAAAGAAAATAGAGAAAAAAATGATTAGAAAAAACTGACAGGTTTTCCTTCCTTCTTAGTCAGAGCTCGATCGGCGAAATAAAATAGCTGTGCGCCACAAATAAGAAAGTGGTGAAAACCGAGGATGAAAAATACATATATACTAATAATATACTAATAATATAGCCACATATTTATATTTATGTAATCGAACTAGACATCTCGGCTTTAGTCGTTTTCTCACTCACGTGACGTGGCTGTTCTACAAATATTTTCATTGCAACTGTTCTTATGAGCTTTTTCCCCTGATGCCTCGTGTTTGGGTTATAATCCCGAATCTTAAATCCTTAAATTAAAAATCCCGAAAATTGAAATCCCGAATGTATCAAAATCCTGAAAGATCAGAATGCCGAATAATAATCTTTGGGAGAAATTGAAAAAAATTTGGGAACGACATTTATTTCTAAACTGTGCGAGATGTCAGAAGAGAAAAGAGAAGGAAAGAAGGAAGAGAAGGGCTCCCTAAGTAGGTTAACTAACGAGAAGGGAGTCGAGGCCGGTTTTGAATTCAGAGCTTTTCCTTCTCCTAGGCTAGTTGTCACCCAAGGCTATAAAACCCAGTCTGTTCTGCTATTTATCCATAGTCCGAATAAGAGGATTCATACCGTTCCCAAGAGTATTAGCACTTAAGTGAATGTAATGGATCCAACTGGAATTCAAACTCGGATCCCCGATTCCTCAATCCAAGCCACTATCCATTACTCCACCATACCTCATTGCTATTTCAATGACTATTATTAAGCCACATTCTATTTCTCCTTCCAAACATCTCACCATCGTCGATTTGTCAGGAAGGAAACGTCCTGATGTTATCGGACTGGAGGGGGTCTATCTCAGAGTGCGGCACCTTTGAAAAGAGCCTGAAAACCATTCCTCAGTTTGACCCAAGCCTTGTGAGTGAAATTGGGTAGAAGGAAACCTTGGGGCCCGTCAATAGCTGTGCCAGTATGAACTCACAAGTCATCGTGTCCGAGGGCTTGAGCGTGCTGGCTTTGTTCAAATTGTTGATCACGCTAGATAACACGCTCTTTCCCAGAAACTGTAACTACGGTCTGCTCAGCATAGTTGCAGTATAAACCACGGGTGGGCTCTGAGGGTGTTGAATAAATACAAATGCGCCTGAGCAAGCGTCTGCAATAGGGATTGGCTAGGCGCCCTAGTAGACAGGAATGGCCAGCTATACATATCAACCCAATTATTAAAATGTGTACATACAATTGTTTAAAGGAGAAGGGCTCCCTAAGTAGGTTAATTAACAAGAAGGGAGCCGAGGCCGGATTTGAATTCAGAGCTTTTCCTTCTCCTAAACTGGTTGCCACCCAAAGCTATAGAACCCAATCTGTTCTCCTATTTACCCATAGCCAGGGGGGTAGAAGAAGAGGATTCATACCGTTCCCAAGAGCATTAGCACACAAATGAATGCAATGGATCCGACTGGAATTCGAACTCGGCTCCTCAATTTTTCAGTCCGAGCTGTTATCTATTACGCCACCGTGTCCCCTGAACATTCGAAATCTACTGTTCAAATAGTGTTTATACATTTGAAACATTCAAAATTCATAAAAAAATATAGAACTAGAAAATATGAATAATTTATAATCAAAGATTATAAGCGAGAAAGCTAAGATAATCCATGAAATCTGGTCGGTTTTTCACACATTTTTTTCTTTTTAGACAAGAATGCGTTCACATTCGTTTTCTATGTACTGCTGCTCTTCTCGAAACTATCCAATATTGCGATAAACACCGTCATGAGCATTTTCTACTAGATTTCCCCATCGCCTATGTCATCAAAAATATCCTCCTTTAGCTTGGATTGCTGTAGCACAAGAATTTTATTATTCGTTGCAAAAGTCCCTCGAAGTTTTATAATTGACTCCATTCTTTTTTAAATGACCCTAAGAGCTCTTTTTCATTCTTTGGAAAGGTTGCACTCTTCTCTCAAGTTCATCCCATGTTGAAATCCTGAATGTATAAAAATCCCGAAAGATCAAACTCCCGAAATTTAAAATTCTGAGAGATCAGAATCCCTAAAATAATCTTTGGGAGAAATTGAAAAAAAAAAAGGAAATTCCTTTATTTTTAAACATTTAAAAAATACCGTTTAAATAGTGTTTATACATTTGAAACATTCAAAATTCATAAAAAATAGGAAACCAGAATATATGAATAATTTATAATGAGATATTACGAGCAAGATCCCTAAGATAGTTCACACGATCTGGTCGGTTTTCCCGATCGTTAATTATATTTTTAAGCCTTTCGTTACAATAAAACATTTTTTTTTTGCTTTTTGGACAAGAGTCTCCTTGGATAATGCGTTCACAATTATTTTCTAGGTCATGCTGCCCTTTTTAAAATTCTCCAATAAACACCGACAGGAGCATTGTCTTCGAGATTTTCCCATCGCCTATGCCATATTCTGATTTCATATTTTTTTTAAAAAAAGCCTTTTAAAAAGGTTTAAAAATATAGTTAAAGATCGTGAAATCCGACCAGATTTTGTGGATTATCTTAGGACACTTGCTCATAATTTTTCATTATAAATTATTCATAGATTCTGCTTTTATATTTTAAAATGAATTTTGAATGTTTCAAATGTATGTAAACGCTATTTTGTAAATGTTTAGAAATAAATGTATTTCCAATTGTTTTTTTGTTTGTTTTTTTTTTTTTGTTTTTTGTTTTTTCAATTTCTCCCAAAAGATTATTTTTCGGGGTTCTCATCTTTCAGGATTTAAAATTTCGGGATTCTATATATTCGGGATTTCAAATTTTAGGATTTTAAATTTCAGCATTTCGACATTCGGGATTTTAATATTCGGGATTATGATCCGTACCCGATGCCCCAACAACATGAATTTAAGCGTTCTACTCGATTGGCAATTAGGTCCCACCGTTTTACTGTTGAACTAGCTAGATGCAACCGCTACTTCTACTCTAAGAGTTCCCTTTGTCATACTTCCCAACTATGAAGTTCGCTTCTGATTTCTTGCTTCCCAGATAACTACAATCTTCAAAAATTTAGAGAGTAACTTTTATAAGTAGTACTATCCAATTATTGGAGAAAAGAATTGCTCTGTATATACCAGAATGCATTCGGAAGGTCAACTTGAAAATTTGTACCAGAGATCTATTATATTCGCATCAGTAATTTTCGAACATCTTATTAATAATCAGCAATGCGTTTCGATGTATCACGAGGGTATGTTTCATAGGCTGAGTCGATTGCATTCGAAATTTCATCTGAAAGTTCTGGAGATCATTTTTATCAAATCGAAACCAGCTTATGTGCGTAAAATCAAACGGAAAAATCGAACGAAATTCCAAACTAAAATTGAAAATCTCAGAAAGACGTTGAGCAAGTCACAGGAGTCATGGGTCAGCTTTCAAGTTAAGTTTCGCCTTTAAATTTCATCCAGATAACTTATTTTAAAATGCCGACAATACGGCTCGCCAGGATATTTACACATGGCTTTGTCCATCAATTTATTTTGAAATTCTAGTCCATTTGTTTTAGTTCTAACCTATCCCTCACGTTGTAACACATTACGACCCTCTCCCTTTCTCAAATGTAGCAGAAGAATTAGTAATATTATTGATCCTGATCTGGCGTCTCGGCTTCAGTTACTTTCCCACCGCCGTAAAGTTACCTCCCTGTGCCTTTTCTATAAGTACTTTCATGTCAACTGTTCAGCTCTTCGCTATGATACCGAGACTTTTTGAATTTAAGCGCAGTACTAGACTGGCGACTAGGTCTCACCAATTTATAAACACGGTCAACACATTATGGAAAATATAACATTCCTATAACTCTAGATACATACATAAAACAATCCATACATTCAGTTAAAAGTAAAAATAAAAATTCATCCTTCATAATGGCTAAACGTATAGCCGAAAGTACTCGGACATCCAAAACATTTCGACAATTTCTACATCATTTACGTCCCAAAATGAAGGAAATTATAAGAACACAAAAAAATTAAATTAAAACCTTAACCGTAGTACTTTGTCGGTCGTTTTTAATGAAACTTGTATAAAAGAGGTATTGTAACCCAAATACACACACACACACATACACACACACACACACACATATATATATATATATATATATATATATATATATATATATATATATATATATATATATCAATGACAATAAGAAAACTGTAATAGTTGCCGATGCGTTTCGTCTAATGTGGACTTTCTCAAGGCAAAAAACAAAATGAATTTATTTAAACAAAGTAACTAATAATAACAAAAACAAAATGCCTGGGCGTAGATTAATATTTGGCTTTTTCCCTATTTCACCTTTCTTAACAGAATTAATCCCCTCCCAAACAAACGTACACAACAGTATTGTGAAATCAAAAGAAAACAGTTGAATCCGTCAACACAGCAATAATAACAATATCTCCACATGTGACAGTAATAGACGTAATTTTCAGTTAATAGTATGAAATTCTTCCAGTTGCTAAAGACATTTTGTTTTTGTTATTATTACTTACTTTGTTTAAATAAATTCATTTCGTTTTTTGCTTTGAGAAAGTCCACTTTGGACAAAACGCGTCGGCAACTATTACAGTTTTCCTGTTGTCATTTATATTTATAAATATTATCTTTTTCTACAGGTTAACTCTGAGAAATTTTTCATATATATATATATATATATATATTTAAAATTCACAATTTTATTGGGCAGCATAGTATATTAACCCTTTTGATCAGCACACCTCTGTGGCTCAATCGGTAAAAGCTCGTCAGGCTATATGACGGTTCCGTATAGGATACAGGTTCAATTCCTGTCGGCGGACGCATATTTTCTATGAAAATTTCTAGGACATTCAGTCCGGTAATTGTTGTTAATACTGTTAATTATAAACAGAACATTTACTTAAATATTTGTATCCATAAAAAGAACGTATAACCATAAAAATGTCTTAATTTATATATATATATATATATAACAAATTACTGTTGCAAAAAATTAATCGAAGAAATCTCAGAGAAACAATTCCTATTTCTAGCCATTAATCTGATTAAATGAACAAAGTTAATTGCAAAAACACATAAATTCCTCTTTTCATTTCGACAATGGAATTGATTTACCAGATTCTTCCAGAAGAAGCAGAGAGAATGGAGAAATCAGTCAAAAATGGCGTTTAGGGTTTTTTTTATTAATTAAACAAAGAATAAATCAAATTTTTATTGCTTCTGAAGGAGCCTTCAACCCCCCCCCCCCCGTTTTATCAGGCTCTAATGATATCCAATTAATGATTCGAACAAATCTATGGTTTTAGATGTTTAACCGATATATTTTCGTAGAATTGAACTTAATTAGAGGCGCCATTTAAAATTAACGTACCGCGACGTGATGGTGGTAATATTTAATTACGCAATTACATTGTATTTATAAAACAACATTTTGTAAGGAGACATTTTTTTCTTTATGTTTGATTCCTCCTGAATATAAAACTATTTAGAGATGGGTAATTCTCCGATCTACATGCAGTGATAGGCCAAGAGAGCTACTGATAGAAGAATCCCGTACGTCAGGGATGGGCATCTTTTTAATGAAAAGGCTACATTAAAAAAATTCACAATTTTATTGGGCCGCATAGTATATTAACCCGCACTCTCCCCAGCATAAGCCCACCTGCGGGAAGAAAACAAAATGCTCACAATATTATTTAGCGTTACTTGGTAACTATCTCTTTCAAATTTATTAACATTTGGCGGGCTGCATGAATTTCTTTTGGCGGGCCGTGGATTGCTCACCACTGCAGCAGGTGAAGTGGATACTAGCTTTCTCCACCAGTAAAGTGACTCGACACGAATTTGGCCGAAAATCCATAGATGAACGCTGAAAAGAGAGAGACACTAAATTTAGAGTCACTTGTAAACTTGTTCCAGAATAATTTAAGGTAATAAATGGTTTCTTTATGAGAAGACATTCGGGGTTCATTGACCGAGCAGGAAGTGCAATTTGATCTCATGCTTTTTTTTCATTCTCTGGCCATCAGGCTGGGATCAAAGTGTTGTATCTTCGGGCTGACACACTATATTTTATCTCTCAATCATAATTCTATCATAATTTTAGTTAATATAGTCGAGGGTCACAATAACAGGACACACAGTGAAGTTTATTATGCAATCAAATGATTATTTACTATATCCTGGCACAAGGTCACAGTAAAAGTTACCGAGTGAGGATCGACTGAATACAATACTCAATTACTAAGCTTGATTTCACATATATCTAGTTCCTCCAGGAGGGCGTCTCCGCGAAACCGCAACACCCACGCCCCTGTACATAAATTTGTAGGGTTAGTGTCAACCTCTGATGCCTGAGGCGTCCGCCGAAAAAAAGGAAGTACTGGTAAACTGGGAAATTTCTTGAACTAAGCGCATGTCTATGTGCGTGACACCGGGTTAATTGCAACCGTCTGTCAATTCTACAATTCGTGGGGAAGGAAGGTATCTGTTCATCTGTGTTCCGCTCCTTTAGGCGAGACGTGGGGTCAATTGCATGTCTTTGTGTGGGATGTGGCTTAACCCGAGGCGGTCGCGATCACAGGGACTCTGACCCAGCGTCAACACATTGGAGTCAGAATATTGTTTTTACTTGCCGAAAATTTACGCATGCGTAGTATCAGGACACACTGCGAAAAACGTTACACACGCACATTCTTCTCTATGTCTATACAGTTTATTGCTCACACGCTACCACCTCTGTCTCCCCATATATATATATATATATATATATATATATATATATATATATATATATATATATATATATATATATGCATGTTTCATTAAAGGCGACAGACAAGGTACTACGATTGAACTACGATTACACACCCTTTGTCCTGTAAAGAAAGCTCTTGTTCGAACACAAGAAAAATTAAATAAAAAGGTCAATCGTAGTACCTTGTCTGTCGTCTTTAATGAAACATGCATAAATGAAGGGTTGCTGCCTAAATATACAACTATTGTGTGTGTGTGTGTGTGTGTGTGTGTGTGTGTGTGTGTGTGTGTGTGTGTGTGTGTGTGTATTTGTACAGCAGTCGCTCATTTATACAAGTTTCATTAAAAACGACCGATAACGTACTGTGATTTAGCTTTTTTATCAATTTTTCTTTCGTTCGTATATGTGTTTTTTTTATCTGTCTCTATTTCTGAGATGAAGTATTGTAATTATTTACATTATATACATTGTTCGGATTGTCGTCCTCGTCTTTATTGTTATATTCACGACGTTTCGGTCGTTGTACGCTTCAGTCTTCTTCAGGATCTGTCTATATTTCTGAGATGAGGTATTGTAATTATTTACATTATATACATTGTTCGGATTGTCGTCCTCGTGTTTATTGTCATATTCACGACGTTTCGGCCGTTGTACGCTTCACTCTTCTTCAGGATCTGTCTATATTTCTGAGATGTGATATAGCGGCTCGGATTGAGGAATCGGAGACCTGAGTTCGAATTCCAGTCGAATCCATTACATTCACTTACGTGCTAATACCCTTGGGAAAGGTATGAATCCTCTTCTTCTTCCACTCCCCCTCCAGCTATTTTTCAATAGCAAGACAGACCGGGTTCTATAGCCTTGGATGGCAACTGATCTACCGCCGAAAGAAATGGCAACCTACTGCGGGAAAAAATCTGCCTTGTCTGTCATGTATCTTTCGATATATGATCGCCTAAGCGTGAATCACGCATGGCACATGACTGACTGACTGAATTATTTACATTATTTATTTTGTTCGGACTTTTGTCCTCATCTTTGCAGTCATATTCACAATCTGACAATAAAAAGGAAGGCAACTGTCCGAACAATGTAAATAATGTAGATAAATGTTTTCTTTTCTGGACGTAGAGTAGGTAAAAACTGTTCGAATTTTCTATATATTCGAGCGCTTTCGCCTATTCTTTTAGCCATTATCAAGGACTTTTTAAACTGAATGCGTAGTTTATATATATATATATATATATATATATATATATAGAGAGAGAGAGAGAGAGAGAGAGAGAGAGTGATGATTTTTTTTTATTTACAAATACGGTCAGCAAATTTTGGCCGTGTTCGTAGTTGATGTTATTGAGTGTTAGCTTATTTTTCTTTTATTATTGATGCGGCTATTACTTTTAATCTTTTTTTTACATTAGGATGAGGCTATTGGTATTTTTCCTAGTATGTTGCGGATGGAATTTGTAACGTGAGTCGTTTTGATAGGTATGTAGTGGTATGTTCAATAGAATTATAAATGAATTAAGATTGATCAGGAACGCAATTCCTTAAGGGACATGTAAATTCATTAATAATGTTTTTGTTTTTTTTATTTGACTGGCATGTAGGAGTAAAATAAAGTTTCAGCAAAAATTACAAAATTACAAAAAGTAGACTTCCTCATTGATTATTACTGATTTGATTTTAGTTAAAAATACTATTCAATAACAATAAAATAAATACTATTCATTACTTGACAGTTGAGTTAAAGGGAAATAACTGAGACATCCGGAAGAGGCCTGGCACGTGGAACTAAAACACTCTATCCCGGTTGGACGAAATAAAGTGTTCAGTTCGAAATTCCAATCCATGAAGATAACGATATTAGTCCGAGTAATGTAAATAATGCTAGTAATTATTTGCATAAACCATCTTCGAAAGGTAAATAAAAGTCAATAAATTATTAGATAATTGCGGAAAATATGTTCGTTTGTAAAAATTACTAGGTAGTTAAAAAACGAAAAAAATTAGTTCACTTAGATTTCGTAAATTTTATGTCAATTCTAGTCAGCCATACTAGTTGTCATCGCTTCGTCACTCAGGACCGAATGGTTGTATATTACTTTTTTATGCTATAAGTAATATTTATTTCAAATCAGATTAATTTAACTTTAAATTTCCGAATTTTACTCAAACAACGTGTCATATATATATATATATATATATATATATATATATATATATGTGTGTGTGTGTGTGTGTGTGTGTGTGTGTGTGTGTGTGTGTTTATGTATGTATGTATTGGAAGAGTTTTAAAATCGATAAATTGTTTTGTTTACAAATTTCTCAAACTTAAGAAAATGGCCGCTTTTATAAAAAATTTAAGAAATCGAAATTAAATTTGACATTCCAATCTATTAATTTCTATCTGAAATACACCAGAAAATTTTACTTACTGGAAATAATAAATTTAATCCTTTACCTTTCAATTAAAGCTAAAATGAAATCTTCAAATATGCATTTTCATTTTTTTAAATTCATTTTAAACCGTAGGTATCAAAAATTTATAGTACCGAAAAAGTGACGGTACCTAATGTCATAATACCTCATCTCAGAGATATAGACAAATACTATTCCATAACAATAAAAATACTATTCAGTAACAATTTCTATTTCGTACAGTTACAAAGCTACAAGTATTTTGAATTGCACAGGGACTTTACGGACTCTATTGGGGAGGGTTGGTATACTTACATTGGTGGAACATAGTCGATGAAGAGAAAAACTTTGATTTCAAATCTGATGATTGCAATGAGGAGACTTAATGTCATACTGACACCATTTGTTTATCGGTTCTACTGAAAACTGTGGCTGATTCCAGCCATGGCTTAATCCCAACAATAAAATCATCCGTATCGGAAGTCTAGCGACTCAGTTGTACGGCATAGTGCAGTGGTTTATCGTTACCTCATTCACTGTTTCGAATTCAAAATTGTCCTTATATTCTGGTAGCTAGAGAGCCCAGACTATTCTGCCATTTAACCCATATCTGCAGGAGCAGAAGGGATGGATTCCTTCCTTGCCCAAATTATATTAACGCGAATTTGAACGCAAAAGACTAGACTGAAATTTGAACCCGCCTCGCCATTACAGCTTTTTGTAGAAGCAACCCTTACTCTCCGTAAACATTCAGACCAAATGCGGTCAGTCTGTCTATTCATTTGTAAAATCCAGTGATTAGATTTGCAGTCAGCCGTAAATCCCGTTCCGTAGACGAGACCAAATCATGGCTTGCCTGTTTACTCACACACGCATTATATATATATATATATATATATATATATATATATATATATATATATATATATATATATATATATATATATATATATATATATATGCGCCATTTTTAAGCGTGGCTCGGAAATCCGCCAGGGTTATGAGCGGGTCAAATCACACGTTTCGACGATTTTACCAGATGGCAGCCGGCAGTGGACGGCCGCCCGGTTCGTCTTCAGGCAAGTTACGTCGAGATAAACAGAAAACACAGTCAAACGAATAGAAAAATCAGTGGGCGTATTAACCCAATCAGAGATGAAAATAGAACCAGCAACTGTGAAAACATTGTTGTTGATTCGAATTGAAAGACCCAGACATTTATGAAGATATCACAGACCCCTATGTTGTAAGTAGCACGTTCCTGTCCCCTATCTACTCATTGGCTCCCAGGCTTTAGATACTTGTGTTTCTTAGGGTTTTATGAATCATTAGTTCTTTTAGGAGAAACGCTAAATTTGTCAGATTAAGTCAAGTATGTTCTTATAAAAATGTTTTTAGCAAACAACCCACAGGTGCCGCTTCTGCGACCTGAGAATGTATCCCAACATCCATGAGTCAGATTAGAATCTGAAAACTTCAATGTTATATAGATTCATTTTAATAGCAATAATAGAAATTATTAAGAAACAGGAAGAGTTAGTTACAAAATAAAAGAAAGCTTATACTAAACAGTTTTGTAATACGAATGCTCCTATATAGCAGCGAATACTAGACAATCCCCCAACTGAAGAAAAGACTTGAAACAACAAAAATCTGGTGCTACAGAAGGATGCTGAGAATACTGACAACATCAGTAATGATGAGGAAGATTGTAAGCACCTCCAGTCCCACGAGGAAATGCTGGGATCAAAACGGATCCAGCGGACAGGTTGAATAAATAATTCGTTAAGTTTACCATGTCTCGTGTCGTTTTTGTGTTGCCTCGACTTTTCAGCAGCAGGTCTCATATAATATATCTTTCCACCCTAAGCCCAGTGGGGTAAAAAAAACATGGACCAAATATGTGACCAACAACGAAGTTTCAGAAAAAATGGTAACAAAAAGGACACTTATACTTAACATCAGGAAGAAACATTTGAAATTCCTAGGGCACATAATGAGGAAAGAGGGTTTGGAAATTTTGATACTCACAGGATAAAATTAAAGGCAAAGAGGGATAGAGGAAAACAACGCATAACCTACCTAGCAAGTTTTAGAGAAAATGGAAACAAAAAGGAAACGTATACTTAACATCAGGAAGAGACAGTTGAAATTCCTAGGGCACTTAATGAGGAAAGAGGGCTTGGAAAATTTGATACTCACAAGAAAGATTGAAGTCAAGAGGAAAAGAGAAAGCGGAAGACAACGAATAACGGAAAGAGAGTCTGAGTAAATTGATGGCGGAGCAAGGTTTAGGAGGGATTACAAAAAGACAAAAAGTCATTAAGAGTTACACAAGAAAAGATGATGTGGAGAGACATGATGTCCTACGTCATGAAGGGACACGACGTATAGAAGAAGAACCAGAAAGATCATAAGACAAAGACGTGTCTTCTGACCGGACTTATTCGACACTTACAAAGTATGAAGAAACAGAAAAATGTTGTTATATACAAAGAAGTATTAAACTATGTGTTATATACCGTACCTATGGACACTAATGAGTATGTCCCAATTCTCATAAATACGCTGGACACTATTATAAGTGGGGGCAATAAGCTTCCTATGCTTTATCATCATCAAATTTTTATAACACGGGGTACGTTTTGTAGGTCCCCCTGAGATGATGCGGCATTATGGTATATGGAGGATTGATTGGTGACGGATGAGTTTTTATGGCGAATGTGCGAATTGTAATGAGTGAATGGGTCGTGAATCGGATTAGCTAGGTATAAGATAGATAGTGAAGACCAGCCTCAATCCATTCCCCCCATTCGGCCTTGTGCCATAATTGTCTGTTTATACAATAAATATAAATATGCTGCCTATGCTTTGGCAGCGTGATGAGCTGTCAGCGTGGGGAGCTCTTGCTGTGTCAAACTCTCTGCCTTTAAGCAGAGAGGAACCCGGACGAGGCTATGCCAAAGAGCAGAGTCTCCTCCGGGGAGGAAGACAGATACCCGATCTCGCGTATGCGGTGTCTACGGGCAATTTTTGCCCGAGCACATGGGCTCGGATTTCTCCACATTAAATTTAGCCTTGCGCCGCATCCTTCCTCGTTGGGAGGCAGGTAAATATAATATGCTGTCTAAGTCGTCCCCCACTAGCAGTGGTTTGCCTACTTCACGCTGCTGGCGAGTAGTGTATTTTGTTGATGTTATAAATATTACCATTTCATTTAACAACCTCCGTTTTGGTTATTCCTCATTCAGTAACCCTTTCTAGGTTACAACACTATGTAAAATCTGTCCTCGTATATGGTAATGAATGCAGGACCATCTCCTCGCAAATAAAGAAGAGATTTTAGGTAATGTAGTTTTACTGAAGAAAAGACACGGTGAAGTAACGGATAGCGACTCGGATTGGGAAACCGGGTTCGAGTTCCAGTCGGATCCATTACATTCATTTACGCGATGCTACTCTTGAGAAAGGTATGAATCCTCTTCTTTTCCCCCAGCTATGGATACAATAGCAGGACTACCTTGTGTGGCAACCTGTCTAGAAGAAAGAAAACCTCGGAATTCAAACTGGCCTGGAGGGCGTTGGGCTCCGTCAGGCTATTTTGCCCAAGAAACATCACTTCTATTGCGGTTGCAGTACATGTGTTGACCCTACGACTCTGGTGGGTCACGGGATTCCCGATAGATACATAATTATACTTAATAATACTGGGAATACCATGGATGGAGTGCGTAAGCAACAAAGAGGTCTTGCTTTTGTGATGTCACGAACACTCGTTGCCACTTTTGTGATATCAGCGAATACTTGTTGTCACTTTCGTAATGCTCGTTGTAGTAGAGACTGTGTAATTGCTGGTAGAACTATAGTACGCTGTTGAACAATACTGGTGTCAACGCCGTCGAATATCACTCGCACTAATAGTACTTGCTCGATAATACTCGCTCGAATAGTAATCTGTATAGTAATCCGAATAGTATAGTGAATAGAGTAGAGAATAACGGTCTGTATAGTAATAGAAGATGGAGTAGAAATAGAGATCCGAATAGTAATAGAGGATAGACTAGAAATTATGATCAAGTAGACGTCACGCTAACTTCCATATATGCGTTTCCTCTATGGTCACGTGGTCTACTTAATTCAATAATGGGATCGCCTGCGTTTGCTCTCAGGCGATCTATGTTCAAACTCAAGTGTCGGCAGCGACATTTTATTCCTATATAACATCTTGACAATATAAGAAACGCAGATGACACTGCAGCAGACACAAACAAAACTGCAAACTCTCTTAGACGCCGTTGCAAAGGAAAGCGAGAAGAAATGACTAACTATCGTCTGTAAGAAGAAGGACTGTATATTTGTCAGTAAGAGAAAATATGCGAACTCCGAATTGAAGATATCAACACCAAGCAGGTGCAGAAGTTTAAATATCTGGAACGTGTCTTAACAGAGGATTGAAAATGAAAACACGGAAATCCAAACGTGAACTGGAATAGCAACAGATGCATTTTTTAAGCTAAGCAAAGTACAGGCTGTCCCCCAAAATTGGCATCAATCTGTAGCCTAATAACCTAGACAATTCTCTCTCAAATGATCTCAAATTTTAACAAACTGTGTAATAACTAAGTTCACTGCGCGAACTTACCTCAATAAGAATCTACCAGGAACATGGCTCGTGCTTGCCAATCATAATGACAATGTGCTGTCGAAATGGTCACCACGTTCACCTAACTTGATCTTTTTTCTATGGGGCTATGTGAAAGGGCATGTCTATATCCCCCCCCCCGCTTCGTACAAGCCTAGAGGACCATAAGCAGAGAATCACTAAGGCACTGGAGAATGTTACGCAAGACATGCTACAGCGTGTTTGGCAGGAGCTGAACTACCGTCTTAACGTGTGTCGTGCCACAGGTGGTGCGCATATTGGACATTTGTGGAGCTTTGTGAAATCGATTATAAAAATTACATCCCTTTGGATGTCTTTTTCGATATTTGATAGATAAAGGTTTTATTATTCAACATGAAGCCTATTTAATTTCGTTTGCCTGCATGGTGTAGTTACTCAGATATTCACATTTTAAATTATGTTAATTTTGGCGAGACACCCTATATAAAGAAACGGGAAACTTTCATTGGAAACAAAGAAAAGACTGCTAAATTTTTATGTAACTAGATGTTTTACATTACTGACGCGTGTTGAAATTCTCACAGTATTTACAGATCGCGACATCTATCAGAGAGATGAAAATTAAATTTTTATTATTGTTTTATTCAAAAATTTTAACACATCAGCAGATAGCTATTAATGTCAACAACTGAGCACAAATAGTTATTAATTTTTTTAAAATAGTAATTAATGTATAATTTTAAATTTATCAATTAATAAAACCAGAAGAGTCAGAATTGCTTTTGTATCCGAACTTTCGTAAGAATCTTTGTGTAGTTTGCTTTAAAATTTTTTTCATAATTTTCATCAAAATTAAGATAGCCACGACTTAGAAGAAAAAACATAACGTCCTTCGCGACAGTCCTTGTTTTTAATAATCTTCTATCTCTAAGAAAAGAGTGTATTTCAAATATTGCATAATGTGATATCATTCCTTCTATACCAGGCCTTTCCATGGGATGCTAACAGATATTAAATGTTAAAAAATAACCATAAATACGTAAAAAAAATCCGTGTATAGCCATTTGTGCTATGTTATAATGCTTATTATCAATTAACAATAATAATACTGAATATTTAAACTATATTTAATTACATCGCCCTAATAGCTGTCGCGATCTGTTAATATTGTTGAAGTTATCGCTAACATTTTTGTCGAAATTTACAAACTCTACGTTTCGTTTCGTTCAATTTCGCAAACCAATTGATGAAGTATAAAACTTAAAGAAAAGATATGCAAAAAACAATATGGCATTTTTATGAAATAAGTATTTGTTATTTTAATCATTAAATTTAGAAAGTGTGATGGACGAGCGGACGGACTATCAGATGTCACAGAATGTTATATATACAGATATAAATCTTCCTGCATGGGAGCGAATGCAGGACAATGTCCTCGCAGATGAAGAAATGTGGTCCTATAAAATGATGCTGTGGATACCATTTACCGTAGATGTTTCTGAAATTAGCGTTCTTTCCACACATTTTCGTTTTAATAAATTACTTTCTATTTTAATTAAAACTGAATTCTTTAATTTATTATAAGATTTATTACGATGAACGACTAACGCTGTGAGTGTGTTGTTTCGTAAAAATCCTTTTTGTGTTCATATATACAGTGTAACCCGTATATAAGAGAGTTGTCGGGACCGGAGAAGAAGTCTCTTATATCTGGGTTTCTTTTATATCCGAGTTTGGTCTATTTTGTTTTATTAACACAGGCTCTAATTTGGGACCATATTAAATCTCTCTTATATCCGGGTTTCTCTTATATCCGGGTTACACTGTACTCATATTTAAATTCCTACAAGTTTGACTCGGGTATTTTTTCTGACATTTTAATTGAGGTCTATAATGTATATTCTTGCTTCAAATTTTAGTTTGATAATATTTTGTTTTGCATTCATTAAATCCCGTATTGTTTTGAAGTATTTATAACAAATTTTATGGTAAGTTCAAATAAATATTTTCGGTTGCTATCGTTATTGTGATGGTAGGTAGCATTATGCGTCTAGTTTTATTTAGATCATTTTATTTCTATATTTTATGAAGCTGACGAGCTTTCCATTTAGCATTGTATCTGAAATAATTAGGATATTGAGGGATATAAATTGTTATTTGTTTTTTAAATCATTTCACACTCAAGCAAGGCGATAATGCCACTAAATCCGAAGTTATTAGGACAAAAAGAGAACGATAAACATTTACTCTTGTTCAAAAACCAGAGAAGAGGTTTGAATAAACGAACATATCTACTCATATTGAAAAAAAAATGTAAGAGAGAAAAATATTTAAATTCCGAGATGTTTCATCTATGTATTTGTTGGGACTTTTTACATTTTTTTTTTTTTTTTCATTTTTGCTTCAGGTTTAAGGTTGTTAGTACTTAAGGTCTTTATGCCTTTTTTCTTACAAAATTCACTGAGATAAAAAAAAAAAACGAAGGAAAGCAACACAGATAACAAAGATGAAAGTAAGCAATTCATACAGCCTACCAAATTCAATAACGACTACAATTGAAAAGAAATTATCTAAACTCGTACACTTACGACTGCTTGGGCGGTAGTCATGGCATCGTGATTTTCCCAAGTTCTCAACCATCCAATCTCTTATCTGTCCATCATGCCATTACAGAAACAAGACGTTATATATAATAACAGCAAAGACGTTACTTTGTCTCAAACGGTCGGAATGGGGTTTATTTGTCCGCCGACATCGGAAAGAATTGACACAAGGTCGAGTTTTATGGGTTTTCAGAAAAATTCTTTAAGTCCCCTCAGGCGCCGGATAATTACCTCAGTACCCTCCCAAAGGAGATGTACTACCTAGGAGTATAGCCTCCTCCCCCGGATCCTCGGGCTAAGCTAATATAAATCTTGAAACTACCCGGCCATATTTTTAGAAGATAATATTTTTTTAAGGTAAACAGTCATAGTAATTATAGCCCTCAATATCAGGAGTAGGGCATTATTATTATTGTTATTATTATTATTATTATTATTATTATTATTATTATTATTATAAATAAATAAATAAAATGTTCAGTTTTCTGTAAACGCTTGAAAATAAATCCAATTTTACTCTTTCTTTTTTGCAACTACTTCAAGAACAGTACATGATTTAATTAACATAAAACAAAACTTTGCTGTGAAGGTGTTCTAACCTAGAGAAGGTTACTGAATAGAATAGTCACACTAAGGTTGGTAAAGAATGATAATACTTAAGACAAGAACAACACATATAAGATTCGCCAGCGGCACATAGAAGTATTCATCTGCTCGAAGTGAGTCAAGTGAATTCCACAATGAATCTCCAACTGCAGGATATCTAACAACCACCCCACGCGGTCAGATGTGGCACAAGGCCGGATTTAATGTAGGGTGTCCGAGCCAAATATACCCCGTAGGCTCCGTATAAAACGGGGTCGGGTAGCTGTTTCCCGGGACGAGACTTTACCCTTCGTCATAGCCTCATTTGGGGATTCTCTCTGCCCGGAGGCAAAGAGTTTGACCAGCGCAGCTGGAGACGAATTTCCAACTGCAGGATATCTACTACCCCCCCACCACCACCACCACGCGGGGTCAGATGCGGCACAAAGCCGAATTTAATGTGGAGTTTCCGATCCCGTGGGCTCGGCCAAAAATTCCCCGTAGATCCCGTATAAAACGGGGTCGGGTAGCTGTTTCCCGAGACGAGATTCTGCCCTTCGACATAGCATCGTCTGGGGATCCTCTCTGGCAGAGATTTTGAACAGCACAGCTGGAGACGAATCTCCGACTGCAGACCAACATACAGTATTTACTACTGTATTTATGTGAATGGGGACATACCAATTATCGCCCGTAGGTATACGCTACAACAGAAGGGAAATATGATGCATGGTCCTAGACGTAAATTTACCGTGGAAGATTCCGAAATTAGTCCACTTTCAATATATTTTCGCCATAATAACTTACTTTCGCCTTTAATTAAAAGTGGGTTATTTGTGTCGAGGATACGATGTAGTAATCGATAGCAGCTCAGGTTGAGGATAAAGAAAACCTAATTCGAATTGCAACCGAGTACGGTACACTCATTTACGTGCAAAGACCCCCGAGAAAGTTATGAATCCTCTCAGCTATGGATAAATAGCAGGACAGGCTTGGAATCGCCAGGACATAATATAGGAATAGCCTTAGGTGGCAACTGGTCTATGGGAAGGAGAACTCTGAATTCAAAACATCCAACTATGGGTTAAATACCCTTGTTAAATAATAGTTTAGTAGACTATTATTTTTAGGGGGAGGTGTATCCCTAATCCTGACTTCTTCGGGTTGACCGTAGGGATCAGATACAAGACAAAAGTCGATTTTGATTGGTTGAGCCAGCGTAGGAATGATAGATAAAGAAAGGCTTTTCGAGGAGTCGAATCTTAACCGTCGAACAACGTAGACGTGTTTCCTTCGTGTCTGGAAACTTCTCCCCAGAGTTGAATCTCTGGATTCAAAAGAACTAGTGCTTATCTAAACTCAATCGGTTAGCCTCAATTATCACCTGAAGAATGTCGGAGCCTACAACGACCGAAACGTCGTGAATATGACAATGAAGATGAGAACAACAGTACGAACCATTTAATAGTATAAATAGTTACAATACCACATCTAAGAAATATAGACAGATCCCGAAGAAGGCCAGAGTGTACAACGGGTGAAACGTCATGAATATGACAATGAAGATGAGACCAACAGTCCGAGCAATGTAAATAGTGTAAATAATTACAATACCACATCTCAGAAATATAGACAGATCCTGAAGAAGGCCGGAGCGTACAACTGTCGAAATGTCCGAACAATGTAAATAGTGTAAATACCATGTTTCTGGTTTTTAGCTTTGAACTGCTTGTGCAGGGCTAAACGCTTTATTTAACCCGGCTTCTGGATTAAAGCGCTGGGGCGTGAATTTGGTGAACGAAGTAATTGTGAGTTCAGTCCCTGAGTCGGTCAGTATGTACTTGGACTATGTGCGAACAGGGTGAGAAATGAGTTAGCACTAATAAGAATAGCAATTAGACGTGAAATTCCTAGACATGGGCTGTGGCACGGGAACAGTCTATCCCCGTAGTTTAAATAAAGGATTCAGGTCGCAATCCCCTGGAGGTTACCCGAATCGATATACAACTGATGACGGCCGGAGGTCACAACAACCGAGACGTTGGGATAGCTACAACAAAGAGGAGGAAAACAGTCCGAATGAAGTTCACCATGTACTAGGCCCAAGAGCCACTCGAGATAGAAGGTTACAAATTAAGAGACACCACCCAAATCAAGGTGATAATGTCAACAAGACGCAAGCCCCGTGGATGTGAAAGAGAAGGAAAATGCTTAAATGGAACCGGAAATTCTGTCATAAACAGGAAACAAGGGATAAACTAATGTTCAAAAGGCCGGGGAGGTGCGTGAACCGGACGATATGCGAACCTTTCTTCTACTATTGGGAAAAGAAAAAAATTAATTCAATAGCGAATAAGAGTTCAGAGTTTTAGTAAATAGTATAAATAATAACTCCTCATCCCAGAAATTCAGATAGAAATCATGGAATTGGTAACGTCTGGATATGACTCTAATATATCTAGTGATACTCTCACTATATCCCCACATCCAAATTACTTAATAATCTCTCCCTCAAGAGAATGCATTTTAAATAACTAATTTCTTAAACGTTGCGCAGAAACAGTTATTAATACTAGCAAATTCTATGCAATTCTTTTACAAATTCTGTGACTGTCTTAAGCTAAACGCTGAATAATTAGCATCATGTGTGACGTCTGAAGTACTTGGGGATTTTACGAGTCATGACGACGCATTTGAAAAGCCAATAGAAATTCTGAAATGGATACGCAAACCAAAGCGACCCTAGATCTCCTGAGTTCGAAAAAGTTTACTCATGCTGGTGCTCGTAACCATGGCACAGTGATCTGAGAAATACGGATAATCAAATGACTACATCTGGAGGTGATAAAAATGACTAAATTACACTCTCAAATGAAATGCACATTCGCTTAAGTTGGAGGATTTCTTTTTTAATTTTCAGAGATCCTTGAAATGCATTTTTTTTAAATATTACTTTTTTTTTTGTAAGAGCACTTGATAAAATAAAAAAAGCGCGATTATATCAGCATTTTGCTTTTTATCGACTTTACTTTATTCATGTCAAGATTTTAAAGATTTAATCTGTTTTTAACTGTGTTGTTCTTTAAAATTGGATGAATATTTAATACTAGTATAATTTTTGCTCAGCGATTCGCAAGATGTTTTGAAATTTGTGCTGTGTAGTGGTCTCTTTGAAAAACTAAAGGACCATAAGTCAGTCTGTGTGTCTATCTCATTCAGTTATATTCATATCTTTTTTTCTCTTTTTTACAGTAAGGAGCACCCTCTACAGGGGTCCACTTAAGGTAGAAGGTTACGTTAAAGGGTAGTTTATATGGATACGAGGGATGATAATGGTTAACTCAAGACTTGAACAGGTTAAGATTATAGTGATCGCGGAATCATCCAATTGTGAGTTAGTTTTATAGACCAGTGGTTCACGGAAAGATGCTGTTAGAGTTGAACAGGCTTTTCGCCGATGGAATACGGATAGAACGCGGGTGGTTTGCTACTATGTAAGTGGTATGGCGGGTCCTTGCCATACAGCCCGGGTCGAGCAAAGAAATGCAGTTCGTCCGAAAACTTTCCGTGGTACTAATATCATTTAGTTCTTTTCTTCCTATCTGCGTATATCATTTTTAAATACAGAAAAGAGACATGCTTTTTCTTTCGAAAAAATATTTTCATTTGCCAAATTTGAATTTCGATTAAACAACAAAAGGTGACATTGCGTTCAATACCGATCCCAAGTTCACTTTTATATTTATATACGTTCTATTTTGATAGTGGGCACTTTTACTCTTAAATATAGTATACATTAAAACGTATATTTTATCATTATACCCGGTGTAACAGTGAAATTGTACAAATCGGGGAACAGCATAATTGTCCATCCCACAAAATGTCTAATATGTAAAAATCCACTAAATTAATTGCATTTCATTTTTCCAGGTTTTCAGATAAGACATCTTGACACCATTTGTCGTAAGAATCAATGAAAAGACTTTAGAGTTATTCATCGAGAAACAGAACAGGTTAAAATCGTTTTGTTTTAGACCCACTGTCTTCCCAACTGAGCAATGGCTAGACGAAAAGATAATTCAGGACTTCAATAGCAACTTTCATACTCTGGTTTCCATCTTCAAAGACCATTCAAGAACCATCAAGAGAACGGGGAATAAGTTTTAAAAAGATATAACAGTAGAGAGAAAAACTGAATGAGGAGGTCACAACAGCAAGAGAGATCATCATTTCAACTTAGAGCTAAAGAGATTGATCAGCAAAGATCCAACTCAATCCATAAGTTGTTTGCCACTCGAGAGAGGACTTTCAGCTATGACAGTTCAAAGAGCAGTGAAAAATGACTTGAAAATGAAATCGTACGTGAAAACTGTGGGGTATCTTGTTACTTCAGGACAGAAGGTTAGGAGACTGAAGAGGGCGAATATTATCTTAAAATGAATTGGAAAATGATCCTGGAATAATATGTATAATTTTTAAGTTTATTTCAATCCTTCATGAGCTCTCGATCCTCAGCTATGATTAATTAATGATGAACATATTTTCGTTTATGATGGATTTCATCACGATTCTTCTTTTAAGCTTGGAGAGTAATTACACATGATTTTTTCTCAAAGTAGACTCCAATAGTGTTATAAAATCCTCGGAGAATTCCAGTAATATATCTTTAATCATTTCTATAATACAAAGGTTCAAATATTAATCTAACAAATGGACAATTTTGTTTTTAGACGATTTGGAAAATTTTACGGTTACACCCGGTATAAATCAGATAAGGCTTTCGAGAAAATCATCTGAGTGAAGTGTATGTGCTTTCCTTAAAAGGGAAGAATAGAGCCTTGCTTAAACGCGGCCGAGCAGTAAAGCAAGCCGGATCAAAAGGCGGTTTCTTCTACGAAGGGGGGTCGCAGGTTCGGCCCCAGCCAGAGAAGCCATTTTCTTTAAGATTTCTCGAATGTGCTGGCCGATTTACGTAATACACACGGTTTAATAAATAAAAACGTTACGTCTATTTCAAATACGAATATTCACTACGAATAAAAAGGTCAGATTAAAAATAAATCCATTAATTCTTTATCTATACATATACACACCTATATATATATATATATATATATATATATATATATATATATATATATATATATATATGTATATAAATAAAAAAATTTTAAGCTTATCACCCCAAGCAAGGCTGGAAGCCACTAGCACGCAAGGGGTTACAGAAGGTTTGGAGGAAGAGCAGATAGGAGTGGTAAAGGAGAGGATGTGGAGAAAGATAGTGGATCGATCAAGGCAAGGGGGTTACAGAAGATTTGAAGCGAGATGTCGATTGACGTTACACTTAAATAGTTGGAGATTGTATTTGTCAGGGAATCAGGAATAAGGAAGGGAGTTCCACAGGTGAGATGTGCGAGACATGAAGTTATTGGAGTAGAAGAGACGTCTACATCTAACAGTTTTAACGGTGAAGGGGTGGGAACGGGATGCCAGCCTCGTAGGACGTTTAAATTCATGAGGCCTGGGAACCAGCGAAAGCAGCTCATCGAAGCAATTACCGTGAAAGTATTTGTAAAAAAGACAGAGCGAGGCAACGGCGCGTCTGTGAGAGAGCGACTGCAGACGAGATTGCATATCCGTCTATGGATCTTATCAAGAACCCTGATGCAAACAGCAGGGGCTCCAGACCATATCCCAGCAATATCCCATGCAAGGGCGAATGGTTGATTTATAGATTTGGAGGATCGATTCCGCGGAGAAAAAGTTCCTGGCTCGGCACAGGGAGCCAACTTTCCTTGCGGTGGATGAAGCAATTGACTCGATGTATTTGTTCCATCTCAGATCAGCGGACAGCGTGAGACCGAGCAGCCGCAGAGAGGAGCTCTCGAGAAGTTGGTCTTCAGACATTCTAATGGGATGCAGGGATGGATCCCTGTAGTGCTTAATAGAGAGCAGTTTTGTTTTAGAGGCGTTAAATTTAACCAACCATTTCTTGCCCAAGTTCACAACCGATTGCAGGTCCTTTTCGAACTGCCAGGTTAACTTTGTCAGCATCACTAGATTTGTGTTAGAGGCAGGAGTAAATTGTGGTGTTATCCGCATAGATGCCGACTTGGGAATCTATGGCGCCAGGAAGATCGTTTATGAATATGAGGAACAGAGTAGGGCCTAGGATGGAGCCTTGAGGAACACCTGCGTTAGTGGGATAGGAGCTGGAGATGAATCCATTGAGAACGACCTTCAATTCCCGGTTTGACAGGAATGATTGTATTAGGTCAAACAATCGACCTCTAATACCATAACCCTGAAGCCTGCGAAGAAGTCCGGCATGCCAAACGCTATCAAACGCTTTGGAGATGTCTAGGGCCACGGCACGAGCTTCACCGTTATTATGAATAGCTTGGTAGACAAATGATGGCCGTAAGCACATCGGCTGTAGATCGGGCAAAGCGGAAACCATACTGCTTGTCTGAGAGCAGATCATGGGATATCAGGTGATTAATCACTTCGGTGTTGATAATGGCTTCGAAGACTTTGCCGAAGAGGGGTAGGAGACTGATAGGACGGTAATTAGAAGGGTCGGAGGGGTCACCAGTGTTCTTGAAGACAGGAACAATGGATGAGGACTTCCAGCAGTCACGAAAACAAGACTCCTTGAGGCAGTAGTTGTATAATTTAGAGAGGGCAGGCGGCAGTTCAGGCGCGCATTTCTTCAGGACAATGGCTGGTATCCCATCACCACCAGTAGCCTTGTGGTGATCTAAGTTAGAGATAATGCCCAATACCAATGACGGGGATATGTGCAATCCGCTCAAAAGGGCCTCAGTTCTGGGAGGGAAATCGGGCATGGATACCCCGGAAGAGTCAAACGTTGAATTGGAAGAAAACTTCCGAGCAAAGCATTCAGCCTTGTCGGCAGAGGTGGTCAGGAACTCAAACTGATTGAACAGGGGAGGAATGGAGGGTTTGCTATTGTTCAGAACGCTCTTGCAAAGGCGCCAATAATTCTTGGAGCCGAATTTGCGAGATGCAATACGTTCCTTCATCCGAGCAGCAAATAGTGACTTAGCTTCGTTGAGGACACGCTTACACTCGTTACGGGCAGAGGCAAATAGGCGTCAAGGCCATGCATGTGGGTTAGAGAGTCTTTTCTGAGGAGAGGAAGGTACCCAGGGATCGAGAGATCAGAGGAATGGATAGAGAAGTCAAGATTGGTCTCACACAGGGCCAGTATATCCGGGCACTTTGCAAAGATTCCACACTGCAGAAGTTGGTTCTAATGCCACGGATGTTAGAGAACGAAATGTTTAAAGGTTTAGGTGATTTTTGGAGGGCTGGTTTAGGTTTGTATTTATGGTTTTTGTAACTCATGTGAATCATGTGAAATTAGTGTTAGAAGAAGAGAAGGCCTGAGTTAAAGAAAGCCGACGGTTATCACCCATGACGTGGGCAAAGAGAGTTTGGCACAGCCTGAATCATAATGTGGCCTCAGGGTTGCCCACCGGAGATGACTGCAGGGACACCTATCCATGCGCGACATGGCACTACAGACACCCCGATATTATACAACTGTTGATCAGAGCGGCCGCTCAAGACGCTACGCAAGAGTTAGGGCTCCTAACTACCAGTCGGAAACAGCAACCAGGGAACTGTTACCCGTGTACCCTCAGAATGAACAGGTAATGCACACATCACGGGAGAAACACAGCAGCACCAGTACAGAGGCCAGAGAGAGAGAGAGAGAGAGAGAGAGAGAGAGAGGGGTCCGGGAACCCCTTTCTAAACACGAAACAAGGTTTGAGCCTCTAATCGTGTCCAATAGAGGGGGAGGAGTGTAGACCGGGCGGTAGGAAAGCCTACCTACTCCTATTACATATAACATATACAACGACGACAACAACAAGAACAATAGAGGGGGATATAGTTGGGATAGTCGCAGGGCTGACACTAGTTGAGAGTACTGGGGGATAGGAATGACATTGTTTGTATGGTACACATTCACAATAGTAAGTTTTAACTTAGTTAAAGTCATATTGACCTATATTAAAAAAAATAATAATTGTATATATATATATATATATATATATATATATATATATATATATATATATGTATATATATATATATATATATATATATATATATATATATATATATATATATACAAGAAAGAGAGAATTTTGGGTAGAGTGAATTGATACTCACTCGGACAGAGAAAACGTTCGTTGCCGGCTACCCGTTTCGCAGGACACTAGTGATAGTTTTCGGCTTACCTTTATCGCCAAGCTTCAAGTTACAAACGGTCAGAGAATTCCACGTCGAAATAATATTTTTATCAAGTAAGCAGAGAAAAGGCCACCTAGAACATGGAAAGTAGTGACGGCTCACCAACTTAATTCTCAAAGACTATCCAAATAAAAATATGTTAGGGGGTTCAAGCAGAACGAGGGTTAAGAAGAAAAATAAATAAATAAATAAAATAAAAAATAAAAAATAATTATATATATATATATATATATATATATATATATATATACAAGACATACATACATACACATACAAATATATGTAAAAATTTCCAAGAGGATAGAATCCAGGTCGAAAAGGCGTAAACACTAATATTCAATGGTTATAATTTATTACATTGGAATCGTGATTACGATCCAATTCTTCAGACCTACAAATTCAAAAAGAAATCAGAAACAATGACATTATTTTAGCGTCAAGAAGATCAATACTTACATACAATGACGCTACTTGGGTGAAGAAGAATAATGAAAGTTTCGATGTACCTATGGGAGCTTTCGACTCTGCCCAAATATATATTTTAGACACCTTGAGTAGAGTAGTTCGG
>OZ038497.1:49557702-49647702 GCA_964036315.1 Acanthosepion esculentum | reverse complement strand
TCTGTTCTTTCGTTTTACACTATACTTACCCCCTCCCCCCCCCCGACACACACACACACACACGCAAAAATTCTACCATAATTGGTTCTTTGATTGGATAAAGTCAGGTTTGGTACATTGGACTTGATTTATGTGGTTTGCATGACATAAAAATGAAACAAAAGATGTAATGGCTACAGGTATGCTGCCCGACGCAACAATGCGACATGAAGAGAACTTGCGAAACATTTTATCACGAACCACTGTAATTTAGACGAACATCTTAAGGTGTACATTCTGAAAAATATTCAGAATCCACCGACCTTTCAACCATTAAAAGAATGAAGATAATTACATATTCATACTACTAACGCCCTACCCCCCCAAAAAAAACAAAATGACAGGAGTGTTCCCTAAGATTTATACTAAACTATTTGAGTAATTGTTCTTACTAACTAATCAAGACGAGCGCCTCCCCATCATGTAACTTACGTTTAGGTTGCATTCTAATAGAAGAAATGCCAAAAAAGAAACATTTCTGAGATGAGGTATTATGTACACTATTTACATTATTCGGACTATTGTCCTCATCTTTGTCGCCATATTTATTACAACGTTTCGGCCGTTGTACGCTCCGGCCTTCTTCAGGTGGTTGGAATGTCGAACTGAACCCTTTATTTTGCTCGCTGGGGTAGACTGTTCTAGTTCCACGTGCCATGTTTTTAATGGATGTCAGTTATCAGTTATCTCCTGTTAATTCCTCTCTCCAAGTTCTCCACTGCCTTGAAGAAGGCCGGAGCGTACAACGGCCGAAACGTTGTAATAAATATGGCGACAAAGATGAGGACAATAGTCCGAATAATGTAAATAGTGTAAATCTAGTAGTTCGCTATATTTTCTCTTACTAACTACGCTTACAGTCAGATCACGATGAAACACCGGTTCCAGTACGATCACCGAAGTTAAGCAATGTCGAGCCTGGTCAGTACCTGTAAACTTGGATGTGCGGGTGGTGCAATAGAGTAATAGATAATAGCTTGGAATTGTTAATTGGAGAACCGTGTTCCAATTCCCGTTGGTTTTGTTATTCACATACACGCAAAAACCGTTTTGAAAGGTATGGATACACCTCTACACCAGTATTGTTTAGTTAGTAAGAATTGCATCACTGAACATTTATTATCTCCAAAAAATTCTTAGAATTGAAAAAAAAATCTGACTTTGAATAACCTGCAAAGCGTTTATAAGCTGTAGAAAACGAATCAGGCAACAATATTACTAATTAAAAATGTCCAATTGAAAATTACCCGATTATGTTACTCACGTTTTAGTTGCATTCCATTGACACTGGTTGCGTTTCATTCTCTTATTCAAGTTGATTATCAATGAAAAGGTTGTTTTTTTTTCTCAAGACAAGTGGCGTTTGTACAAAGACGTTTATTCTTTTTATGGTTTTGATACTTGTATACAATTTTTTAAATATTTTTTTATATATTTTATACTTTTTTATATTTTTGTACGCAATCTATCTATCTATCTATCTATCTATCTATCGCAGTCTATTAATATCTATCAGTCTAAAACATCTATCAATCTCAGTCCTGTCATATGTAACTATCTATCTATCGCAATCTATTCCTATCTCTCTCTCTCTCTGTATATATATATATATATATGTGTGTGTATATATATATATATATATATATATATATATATATATATATATATATATATATATATATATATATATATATATATATATTTCATTAAAAACGACTGACAAGGTGCTTTTATTTAGTTTTTTATATAATTTCTCGTGCGATCTAATAAAGTTTTTCTTTTCAGAGGATAAATTATATAAAAATTGTCCGAATGTTCTTTTCCGAGCGCTTTCGGCTATACTTTTAGCCATTATCAAGGATTGTATTTCAACTGTTAGAATTAGAAATAGTTTGTGTGTGTTTTATAAAGTGATTCATTTTTTTTTTTGTTTCAAAACACGGTCAAGATATTTTGAACATGGACATAATATCTTGACCGTGTTTTGAAACCAAAAAAATATGAATCACTTTATAAAACACACACTAAGGAAACTAAAGGAAGAAGAGAGAATAATAAATGAAATAAAGAGAGAGGGGAGAGAAAGGCTAAAGAACTTAAAGGGAGAGGAAACGAAAGGAAAAAGAGAATAATAACTGGAACGAAGAAAGAGTCGAGAAAGGTGAAAGAAATTTAAAGAATAGGAAAAGAAAGACAGAATAATAACTGAAATAAAGAGAGAGGAGAGGAAGGAGACAGAACTTGAATGGAAGAAGAGAGAATAATAAATGAAATAAAGAGAGAGGAGAGAACGGCGAAAGAACAGAAAAAGAAAGACAGAAGAGAGAATAATAACTGAAGTAAAGGGAGAGGGAGCTAAACGAAAGAACTTGAAGGAAGGGATACGAAAGGGAGAAGAGAGAATAACTGAAATAAAGAGAGGAGAGAGAAGAGCGAAATAACTTAAATGGAGAGAAAAGGAAATAATGAAGAGAGAATAATAACTGAAATAAAGAGAGAGGGGGGAAGGAGAAAAGAAGAACGATAAATATGTAAAAAGAGTGGAGAGAGAGAGTGTGTGTGTATAGAGAAAGAAAGTAGGTAGAAAGGGCGTGTTAAGAGAAACCAACAGAGAGAAAGAATAATGCAACAGAAAGAATAAGAGAGAGTGAGAATGAGAGAAAGAGGGTAGTTAAAAGATATTAAGAAAGGAAAGGAAAAAATATGTGAAGAGAAATAACAGTGAGATAGAGATGTAGAAGATAGTGATAGGAAAAGAGAAGGAGAAGAAAAGTTAGTATAGAACAGAAAAAAATGAAAGAGAGAGAGAGTAATAGACAATGTGGGTGAGCAGACGAGAGAGAAGAGAAAGAGAGTGAAAAGAAAATAACCTGGGGAGAGGAGAAATTGTTGGTCATAGAAAAAGAGAGAACAGGCAGATTGAAAGGAAAAAAAAAAGATTGAGGCGTCAAGGGGGTAGAGAGCAGAAAATGGAGAGATAGAAAGAATAGAGAGAGTGGTGAAAAGGCAAAGGATGCAGATAAAACGAAGTGTGAGAGAAAACTAAGATGAGAGAATAGAAAGGAAGACATTTAAAATTGACAACATGAGTGTGAAAAGAATATGTTACAGAATCCCTAAGAAGGGATTTCGTCAAAAATTAGCTGAATAAGTGAAAAGGAAAACAAGATAATTTTTTTCCTTTTTTTTTTTTTTTTTTTTTTTTTTTTTTAAGAACTGGTTTTTGAGGGAACGCCGACAGTAGCAGAAAAGCAGAGATTAATGACCCCCACTTAACCATCGTTATCAGGGTCAATACCGAAAAGACCGTGAGAGGTAGTCTATATCTCGTCGCAAAAAGGAAACAACACCACCAGTGACCCTGCTTCGGAAACGTGATTTCGATCTTCCGCCTTCCGATTCGCGCCCAAAAACGACATTTTAGACAGGCTTTTGTAAGCAGACATGTCGAGGAACAATTAGAAAATCCTGAACACATAAAAACAAATAAATAAATCTGTTTAAGCTGATATTTACTAAATCTGCGAAACGAGCTTTCTAGCCATATCTCGCCAGAAAGGTTGCTTGATATTTAAACATTAATCTTTTGGATTTCTTTTTTCTTTTTTAAACGTTGTCTACTCTCGGGCTTAGACCAGTCATAGGCAAATTGCGACCTTCTGGTTGCATGAGGTTCCTTTGACGTTCGGAATGATCCACCTAATTTCATAAGGAAAATAACGTTTATTATAATTTTTTCCGTTCTCACTCGTTCACACACATTATCTCGCATTTATACATAACCATGTACAGCACAATGATTAAGAACAATGTTTATTGATTTTTTTTAGCCTTTCGTTGACAATAACGTTTTGATCATTTTAAACTACTGATTATTTTTACTAAGTAGGATCATACGTATAAATATGTTTTGCTTTTGAAATAGAAAGCTTTTACAAAATCATATATAAACAATGATTAAATACAATGCTTTTGAAATTTTGTAAACTTTCGGCAAAAGTAACGTTTTCATCATTTGAAACCATTGGAGATTTTAACTAAGGAAGATCATACGCGTAAGTATCTTTTGCATTAGAAACAGGAAACGGTCATAATAATTTTTTCTAAAAAAAAATGATTTCTGTATGTTCAAATGAATAAATTAGAAATAAATTATCTGCAGCGATGTGTCTTAATCACACCGTCATCAGTGATAATATATTAAGACTTCAGTTTTTTAATTATAGAAGAAAAAAAAAGTTTTTCTCAAGAGAAAAAAATCAGCTTTTCCCCATTTCTAAGACTCGTATGGTCTTCTGTAGTGAAAATGGATGACGCACCTTCAACGGGAAGTTATCTTGACTTTTTAGTTGTGTGCCTTAAAATGAGCCGTATCTCATGCACCGCATCAGGTTGAAACACCGGTTCTCGGATGATCAACGGTCAGTACATAGATGGGTGACCGTTTGGGAATACCAAATGCTATAAGCTTGGATGTGTGGGTGGTGTAATGGATAACGGCTCAGAATTGGAAATCAAAGAGCCGAGTTCCAGTTCCAATTCCAATGCCGACAGTGTTCGTTATATCCACTTATGCACAAATACACATTCGAAATGTATGATCACTCCCCCCCAGGTATGGGTTAATTAGCAGGATTTGTAATTAGTAAATCATTATTATCTCAAAAAAATTCTTACTTCCCTCAAATATTTTCTGGCTTTAAATAACCTGCAAAAGGGTGGTAAGTAGTAAAAAACAAAATCAATCCTTTATTATCTGTGAATTGCTTTCCATATTTAGGAAATATAATTTCCCGTTGCCTTCCCCGCGGTTTGGAAATCAATTTTCTTTCTTTTAGAATACTTACCATCCAAGGCTAGAGAGCCTAGTCTACCTTGTTATTTAACTCATAGCTGAGGTGATTCGAGGCGGATTCATCTCAAGTTTATTAGTGAGAAAATGAATGCAACAGACTAGCTCGGAATTTGAATTCCACTATTCGATTCCATTTTCCAAGCTAACATCCTGGTTTAGTCCGGTACAGATTAGTTGGACCCCAATGTGGATGCAATGCAATACTTGCTATCCGTCATTTTCTGCGCCCAAAAGGTAAAATGACATACACATGCATTTTTTTTTTCTCGGAACATTCGGTTACACCCCAATATGAAACGCAACACAAAAATTGTTTTTATTGCAGTTAATCCAGAAATTAACCCGTTCCCTCGGACTTTGCAGAAAAACCAGTAATGTCCCTAGCAGGAACTGTCTTTGTGCAATTGAGTAGATATTGCGTATGTTGAACTTAGTATGGCACAAGGCTAGGAGCTCACAGCAGAAAATGAAATGTGCTAAAAATCAAATACCATCACATTAAGAAATGTATAGTATATATACGAAATTATTTATTTTTTTCAGAGCTTCAAGTATGTAGCCCTTCGTGAGGATCGAACTCATTACACTAATAAACTTGTTTAAGCTATTTAGAGTGTTCGGACTCTTGTCTTCATTGTCATATTTACAACGTTTCTGTTGTTGTACACTGCGGCATTCTTCAGGTGATATACGTCGGAATTTCGAACCGATCCCTTTGTTTCGGCAACCGCGGTAGATTGCAGTGCCTTTTCTGGATATCTCATTTTCAGTAACTCACCTCTCCAAGTTTTTGTTCACCTCTGCTTTGGCCAGATATTGAACTCACAACTCTTTAGGTCAAGTCACTAAATTACTTCAACCAACGCTTTTATCCACTTAGCCATGTGTCCTTGGGTGCATTGGCTGAAGTACCCAATCTACCCCATTAATCTAACAAGGTAGTTACAATGCCTCATTTCACAAATATAGAATAGTTGTCAGCAAAAAATATTTCCTAACTGTAACACTACAATACGTGTTGCAAGTAGATGGTCAATGTTTAACCAAGTCTGGTAAAAGGCTTTAGAAAGAGGGCACCCACAGAGGATCGAACTCACCACGTAAGCAGATATAGAGACTAGCTTTTTAAGCTATTGCCGTTCAGCGAGGGCTCAGATATTTAGTTCGAATAGTTTTGTCTGTCACAAAGCTAAAACTGTGAGAACTCATTGAAAATCAGTTTCATTTCAAAGATAATTATTTGATTTTTTTTTTTAATTTCGTATAATTTCTTTCTTTTGCTAGAACCTTCGCCTGGACGCTATTCATTTTGATTCAACATAATTCGGATAATAACTGTGACATTCCTGTATATATTGAACAGCATAGTTCATGCCATATAGACTGAAAAACCTACCAGTACAAAAGAATTCTCCATTGCCATATAAGTACAAAACGCACAATTTTAAAATTTAAAATAATTCGACCTCAGCGTTGCGAGCGCACGCTCAAAAAAATCTCTTACAAGTAACAATAACACATTTCTAAGAAGAAATTTCTGATTATAAACTACTCTTTCGATGTCCTGTTATTACCTGGAATTATAAAACAACAAATATTTTCCTACCTGATGATATCTGTAGGAACAGATGAAAGCTCGTAAATATATCAAAAAAGACCTTATTCAACTGGAATTTATAAACAGGGATCATAACATTCATTTACAGGTTCGGTCTTTTAGTAAATTGTTTGCGAAGATGTATTCTCGCCATTTTTATCATTAACTTCTATATCTGTTTTCTGTATGAATGATTCATTGTAATGTAAATTGAACTGCACCACATACTTGGTATATATATATATATATATATATATATATATATATTACAAAGAGTCAATCATACCTTGAATCAATCAGCAATGTGTATGCGATTATTGGCGAAATCACTTCGCTAGTAGACATAAACATAAGCATTCCACTACTGATAATCCTCCGAATGATGAGATCTTCATAATTAATAAAATGGATATGGTGTATTTTTTATTTTTTATTTCTGCTAGTACTTTCGAATGCTTCACGTCATTCATCATCAGGCTTTATTATCCATCAGAATCAAAACTAGGAGACGATTTATATGTGTTTATCCGACCGAAAAATGTTTTTAAGTATGAGCTATTTGTTAACTGTTATATGGTGTTGGAGCGTGCAAATCGCAACGCTAAATTTTAAATATTTAAAATTGAGAATATGTTTTTTTGTATTTTGTAATATGGTAAATCCACGTATTTTCTTTTATAAGTGTTTTTCAGTTAATATGATATGAACTAAGTAGATAGTTCAAGTAACAGAGTGATATGTCTTACTTTGTAGTGTTTTTTCTTAAAAAAATACGCCATATCCATTTTATTTAATTATGAGGATCTCATCATTCGGAGTATTATCAGTAGTTAAATGCTTATGTTTATGTCTACTAGCGAAGTGATTTCGCCAATAATCGCATACACATTGCTGATTGATTCAAGGTATGACTGACTCTTTGTAATGTAAATATATGCTGCCTATTTTATTATGTTCATATATATATATATATATATATATATATATATATATATAGAGAGAGAGAGAGAGAGAGAGATACATTTGATATACATACATATATATTATTATTACTTCAAATATAATTTTTAGTGGCTAGCCTTATTTGAGTTACTTTGTTGGAAAGAACTGAAATATGCGTAGCCACTAAAAATAACGTTTGAAGTAAAACGATATGTCGGATTAAAAAATAAGTTTATTAACGCTTTAGAAAATACAGACATATACATATAAAGCATATCTTAAAATTGTATCTTTATCATACACACACACACACACACACATATATATATATATATATATATATATATATAGTCGCCTGACGATTGCACTAGCATGAAACAGACTGTCGCCTCTAAGTGCTGACTTCCATGTCCACTTTTATATTTACACACGCTCTATCTCTGATATTGAGCACTTTACCCCATAAATATAGCACACTTTAAGACTATATTTCTGCATATATATATATATATATATATATATATATATATATATATATATATATTATATACGTTTTGGTCTATCGCCCTCCTATTTCAAGATAGAACTTCCGTTGACAGATTTAAAGTGTCAATGTCTAGATTTCAGCGAAAATTTAAATTTGAAACAATAGAAATGTTACATCTAACTCAACGCTGTCTCTCTACCCGCTTCACTGCTCCCACTTCGTTAATTTCCTTATTATTGCCCGTCATAAATGTGTAAATTTATTTTCATTTTTTCATTTCAACATTTGGAAATAAATCTGATGATCCACTGTCCTTTACAAGGGCCGTGGTGAAATAATTTATTATATGGTACCTTAAAGTAATCTGTTTTTATTTAAATTATTAGCTCTGATTTACATTGAGCTCTCTGGATTCTATCCTCATTGGGTCTACCCATACGAATTACCTAGTTTTTCGTAAACTAAATATATATATATATATATATATATGTTAGAAATTTTTAACAGAAACATGTTATAAACCGATACATAAAATGCAATCATGTTTCGACACTTTGCGTGCCTCCTCAGGCGGTGTTAATCAACCGGAGAATAGACGGTCATTTTATGGTTTAAAAGTTTTTGATAATAAATATTATTATTAAGCCCTACGCTGTATTGTGCACTATTTAAATTATAATATCTGGGCATTGGGACTAATGTACCTTACACTTGTGTATATATATATTTTACATACAAGTAAGTTATATAAATATATATATATATATATATATATATGTATATATATATATATATATATATATATATATATAATTTAGCAATCTAAATGCCATCTGCGAAACTTTTGAACATTTATTTACTACACACATACACACACATATATATATATATATATACATATATAAATAAGTGATAGAAATTAGGAGGATTTGAGATAATTATAAGTAAGTAATTCATCGAGTCTAGAAGAAACCTCAACAGAATCTAGAAAGAGAGAGAAAGAATGAAACTGTCTATATAAATATAAGAATATCCTGAATATTTTACAAACAAGCGATGATTAATATTAATTTTGTTTTGAAAACATTGGTTTGTATAATATATATATATATATATATATATATATATATATATATATATAGATAGATAGATAGATAGATAGATAGATAGATAGATAGATAAAAAGAAAGAGAGAAAGACATACAGAATAAGCTCTTTATTAATTCTTCTAAATATTGTGGAGAGAATTTCGGTATAAAGTTAAATTCGCTTACCGTGCATATTTTCCCGCGCGATGATTGGTCAATTTTTCCCACGTGACTTGGCGACTTGACATTTCTCCTCGTCTCACTACCCACCGCTTCTCTGATTGAAGAGTCAGCGGAAGAAGACGACATTTCTATGCTTCCATTAAGGGTAATTCTGTATCATATTATACTTTTGGTTTGTTGGGTCTCCCGCTTAAAGAGGAAAACTCAACAGGACCTTACTAGTGACGTCACCAGATTAGCGTCTCGAAACATCAATCATCGCCTTATTTTTAACGATGCAAAAATGTTCATCCCTTTTCTCTTCTTTCTTTCTTTTCCTTTCCTTCTTTCTTTCTTTCTTCTCGTTTCTCTTAGTTGTCTTTCCTTCTTTCACTCTTTTACTATTTTTCTTTGTTTTTTTACTTGAGTTTCTTTCTTCTCTCTATCTCTTTCTCTCTATTTCTCTCTGCCTGTCTCTCTCATTCTCTCTTTGGTGATTCTAGCAACTCGTCTGAGACAAAAATTCCAGTAAACCTCTCTCCAAATCAGATGAGGATAACTCACATTAATAATCGATTTCTGAAAGTCAGACTTGAGTCACATAATTTTTTTTTCTTTGACAGTGATGTTCACCCAGCTCAACGCCCGGGAGCCACACGAGGTAGATGGTTACAGAATAAGGAGTAAAACTTATACGGATATGTGGAAAAGATAACGGCTAACCCTAGACTTGAACAGGTTTAGATTGTAGTGATCGGGGAAGCGTCCTCTTGATTCCAGAAAACAGTGGTTCCTGAGAAAAAGATGCTCAAATCGAATTTACATCTCACCAATGGAATACGAAGGGAATGACGGTGGTTCGCTACAATGTAAGAGGCATATCGGGTCTTAGTCGTGAATGTTAGGACTTTTGGAGCTAAGGAATGTAGTTCGTCTGATCACTTTTCATATAAAATATCGATAGAGCAGCGAGAGGCTTGCGACGTTGCGTTGTGAGAACAGGGTTGTAGGGTGTAAAATAATTCATCAACACAAGGAGACGGGGAGGCTTTTGGGCTTTATTGAAACTGTAAAGGGAAGATTGTGCACCGCCTGCACATATATGACAACAGTTTAGGTCTGATCTGGCTCTTATAAGAGTAGAGGATAGCACGTGGTGTCAGGTTTCTTACTGGAGTGACACAAGGAACCGACCATTTTTCCAACAACTTTAGCGATGGTGTTCCATTTGAGGTCTAGGTTGTGTTTAAGACCCAACAGACACACAAGGCACGGGGCTCCCCAAGAGAACATCCGCTCATCGTTACTGGTGATGGTTCAGAATGCGAGACGGAGAATAAAATCTGCAAACTCTACTTTCGTCTACTATGCAGTTAGCAAACCTACCATATTACATCAATTTAAAATTTCTAGAATATTAATTGTGAATTGTTGTCGCTAATTGCTGTTTCATCAGCCTGATTCCAGAAGGGCCTACATTGACCAAAGCCTTTTTTTCCATTGTTGAAATTTCGATGAATGGATGTTCCCTCAGAGAAAACCCGTGCCTTGAGCCTGATTCCAGAAGGGCTCAGTTTGACGTAAGCCTTTTTTTCTACCATTTTTGAAATTACGATGAATTGATGTCCCCTCAGAGAAAGCTCGTACCTTGAGCCTGATTCTAGAAGGGCCTAAATTGACGTAAGCTTTTTTTTTTTTCATTTTTGATATTACGATGAATTGATGTCTCCTCAGAGAAAACCCGTGCCTTTAGCGACTATTGGAACTTAAACTCAACCTCGACCTCAAGTGTCACAATCCTGCATCATCGTTAATGGTGCAGGAAAAACGGTCGATTTCCTGTACTTCTCCGGTAAGTACCTCACGCCGCCTGCTATCCTCAGTCTTTACAAGAGCCAGTTCAGACCGAAAATAGAGTACTGATGTTATATTAGGGTAAGAGCTGCCAAGTCCTAACTTTCCTGTCTCGATATTCAAAAGCGTCTCCGCATCCTTGTGAGTGATGAATTATTTTCCATTTTATAACCACTCTCTTACAGACTGCACTATTGCTATTTCCATACAAAGTGTTCAAACGAACCATATTACTTAGTTCCAACAGTTCTAACCTTCACGGCAAGGTTCCCCCATGCCACGCCCATTGTAGCAAACCACTCTCATTGCCACCGTATTTCACTGATAAAAAATAACTATGTATTCTCTCATCACTACAATTCTTAACCGGTTCAAGTCTAGGGTTAATAAAGCGTAGGATCTTAGTAAATCTGAAATTATCAAAAATTAGATAGATGTGCAATTTATATTTTGGTAAGATTCTATAGCGCCACGGACTTTTTTCAAAGATCTCCATTCCTGAAAGAAATAAAATCTTTCCCAAGCCAACATACATCATGATAAAAATGTTCAAAAATTGAAATAAAACGGTTAAATTCATAACCTCCCTTTATTTAAAATATATAACACATAAATTAAACCCAAAATAAACTAATTTAAATATTGATTACATAAAAAAAAATCATCAACATCATTTACTGCCTTTATTTTATTAGTAATTAAGTAACGTCACTTATTATCGTCCATAATTCACCTAGGCATTTTAGTTAACTTGATGAATATTTATGATCGTATCCACTTAAACTCTGCCTCTTACTTTGTAACCTTCTACCTCGAGTGGCTCCCGGGTCTTGTACAGAGTGAACCTCACTGTAAAAAAAAGAGAAAAGAAACTGGTCTCTATAAGAATAGCAGACAATATTCTTTTTATAACCTCAAAACGTACACTCGTTGTCACTTTCGTAATGATCGTTGTAGTAGAGACTTTGTAATCGCAGCTACGACTTATAGTAATGCCGTTGAACAATACTGGTGTCAGACACCTTCGAATAGCACTCGCACTAATAGTACTTGAATAGTAATCCGTAATATGATCTGAATAGAGGAATAGTATAGTGAATAGAGTAGAGATTAGAGGTCCGTATAGTAACAGAGGATAGAGTAGTATAGCGAGCACCTTAGACGTCACGCGACTTCTTCTATATATGCGTTTCCTCTATGGTCACGTGATCGACTTAGTTCAATTATGAGATCGCCTGTGTTTGTTCACTGACGATCTGTGTTTAAACACAAGTGTCGGCGGCGACATTTTATTTGTATATAACAATTCTGAAGAAAAACTTTCGTGAAGTTAGGCACTAACTTTTAAAAATATCGTATTATCTATTTTTATTCTGATATATATATATATATATATATATATATATATATATATATATATATATATATATATATATATTATTTATTTTTTTTTTTTTATCTCTGAGGGATTTTTTTCTCATTTCACACAAAAATGCACTTATGCAATTTTTACAGCAAAACGATGTATTTATCTAGTTCTTTTAATTGCTTTCTTATGCTGACAGGAAGATGACTATTATTAAACCCATTTTTTGTTGAATTCAAAATCCGAAAAGATTATCAATAGAAATTTCTATAATTTAAAGCAACAATGATTTTGTTATAACTGCAAAATTTGACATACATCTAACTAAAATATACTATAAAAAGTGTTCATATATTTACATAGTCCTGGGTATGACGATAAGCTACATCCGGTAGCAATCCTCTGATCAAGAGATTGGAGGTTTTCAGGAAAGTGCAACCAACTCCTAATTGCTGCTGTTCCCAGGTCCATCGTGACACGTGGTGGTAGCGCCCGTTAGGGTCACAACTATGGGAAAATAGTGAACGCCCAAACAAAAACAAAACACCATGGAAGTATAAAAATGCATTTTTATACAAAAAATATCAATACCTATTTATAGTAAAATAAAATTACTAACAATACCTATTTATAATATATATTTACACATACTCAGTAATCTTAAACATTTAGTAAAATATTCTCCGTAATCTAATGTTTTACTGAATTTTAGATAATCTGGCTTTAAATTTACTATATACAAAAATCGGCACGTTTATATACACACAAAAAGAATCTCAAAATGCTTTTTAAAATATTGATGAAGAGGAGTAATGCTTTCCAATTATGATTAGTAAGTTTAGTTTTTACTTAATAACAATATTACATAGCATCGATGGAGACAAAATTTTATAATATTTAAAATTTTATTAATTATAATAATTAAAATTTTATAAAAATGAAAACAGTGCTTTTAAAAATTGATTATTCATCGATTTTTTCTTTTGACAATAGTGTCCATAATATATCATATTTGTATAAGCAACTAAAAGCTTTTCTCATTAAATAATTTCTTAGTTTTACTGTATTTTTTATTTTACAGTTCAGAGCAAATTTTTGGTAACTGGGTGTCCGGTTTTAGATGTTCGAAATTCTTCAAGGAGTTCTACTTTTTTTACTAGCATAAACATTCATTAAACGGAAGAAAATTTAATTTCTGGAAATTTCTTAACATTAAATAGGTGGTGGTTAGGTAACAGATGTAAAAAAAAAATACTTTTTCAAGATTTTCTAAAAAAAAGAAAATTTCTAAAATTTAATTAATTTGTGAATAAATCCTGAAAGCTTCATTAAAATCTGACAATCATTTGATTTTTGCGAGAATTTCCGAATCAATGTGATTTTCAGCACAAAAAGACGCTGAAATTTCATAAACTAATCTTACCCTCCACTCCGCTGACGGGGAAAAAAACAACGTATTTAGCCAAAATTTCGAACGTTCTAAAAAGGATTAAAAGATGTAATTTAACAATGAAAAATCCTTTAGGCTTTCCCTTAAATAATAACATAACGAATCTGACGATAAAACTTTGTTTTTATTAAGTTTTGGGGCATTTTTTCATTATGGTATGCTAATTGTTTTAGTGAATCAGTGGAGGTACCTTGCTTTATTGCATTTTTTATTCTAGGATTCAGAACAGATTTTCGGTAACTGTGTGTTCCGTTTTACAAAAAGAAATTAATGATTTAAATTCTCCAAAGAATTCTGCTTTTAACTAATCTAAACATTAAGCGGGACAAAATTTAATTTCTCGAAATTTCATAAAATTAAATTAGCAGTGGGGGGATAACAGATGTAAAAAATATTTTTACCAAAATTTCCTAAAAAAAAAAAATAATAATTTAATTCATTTGTAAATAAGTCTTGAAAGTTTCATTAAAATACGACAATTATTGGATATTTGCAAGAATTTCCGAATCAAAGTTTTTTCCAACGCAACAAAAATTTCCCATGCTAATCTTGCACTCCTCCCCACCGCGCCTCTCTGACGTAGAAAAAAAAAACAATATATTTCCCCTAAATTTCGAACGTTCTAAAAATGATTAAAAGAAATAAAGGCAGTAAGGTTTAGGATATATTCTAAAAGATATAATTCAAAAATTTATGAAAAGCTGCAAAGTCCAGAGAGTTGTGAAATGCCATGATCGTCAACGCCAAGGTGCGATGGATAAATTGTCGTCTAAATTACGCAAAAAAAAAAAAAATAAATAAATAAATAAAAATAAAAATAAATAAATAAATAAAAATAAATAAAAATAACACTGACATCTCATTTTAACAGACATAGTTACCAAAATGACACAAAAATATCTTGAAATACTAAAGAGTAAATCTATTCAATAAAAATAGCCATTGTCTTCAACCACGGCCTCCAGCCAACTTCAGAATCTCCTGCAACTCTTTTGGGCGGTCTCTTTGTTTAACTTGATGAATGCTACCATAATCCTTGCCTTCAGTTCATCTTTGGTCTTACAAAGAATTTTATTGGTCTCTTGCTCAGCTGCTCCCCACACATAATAAACAAGGAGGATGTAGTCGGGGAAATTAGGTAGCCAGATATAAGGGGTGATGTGGTCGCAGAAATTGTCTGACAGCCATGCCTGGGTTCTCCTACTTGTGCTGCATGGTGCAGAGTCCTGTTGCCAGATATAGGGTCTTCCAGCAGCCACTCTCTTGGCACAAGGAAACACTACCTCCTCAAGACACTTAATATAGGCCTCCGTGTTGAGTCTGAGGCTCTGTGGGAAGATGAATGAAGGCATAACGTCGCCATCACTAATGATCGCTCCAAACACTTTCGTAATCACCATTAGACTCATTCAACTCTTTCCGAATCCTCTGCATTGTATTTAGATTGACACCCAAACACTCCTAAACATTCGTATTGGAGTTTCCGGCGCGAATGCCAAGCAGTACAGCACATCGTTTCCAAATTTCTGGCAGAGTGAATTACGTCATGGTGCACTTTTTCTTCCAGACTGACCTTACTTTACTGTGCAGTCGACAGAATCAAAAAAGAAACGACGCGCATGCGCGAAATTAAAAATATAAAATGGCGATGAATTAGCCATCACACTTTGTAGAAGAAGAAGTTAGGAACTATCGCAAGCATATCGGAACAATTTTAATGTTGTGAGGGATTTTTACGCATAGGAGGTATTTATGTCACGTTTAATATGTCAAATATATCTTTCTTTTTTGTTCCATTTTGGCTTGTATAAATTTTGCAATTTTGAACCATTTTTGTGACTTCTTTTACGCGGAAGTGGGGATGGCAGTTGTGATTTATATCACTGACTAACTTTTACAATGTACGGTTTTCGTGAACGCATCTATTCGGATTTTTAGCCCAACATCATTAACTCGTGGCGAATTGATTCACATTATTGCCGAAGTCAATTAGTTTGGGAAGTAATTTGATCCTAACGGATTGGTGGTTCAACAACGGGTCTCAAGGGGTAGGGTTGTATATGGGACCTGCGGTGACCTTCAACGATCGTCCAATCTACGCGACTGGGTGAGAAGGAAATAGATCCAGCGCGACGAACCACACCTACCCACTCACACCCACAGAGCGTTCGCTTTTCTCTTGCTTTACCTAGGGGCTTCAGTACAAGCAGACCCAAGGAAAGAAGGGGACTTTGTAGCTGATCTTTTTGCTTGGGACTCGGGTAGTAGGGGTGAACTATTATCACCCGGACACTCATTACCATATTTGCAAGAACTTGTCGAAACTGACACACAGCTTCCCTTCTGAACTGGAAATGGTAAGCGGATACGAGATGGGATTGCTAAAGAAGATATCTCTTCTTCCATTCATCTGAGTAACGACAAGCATTCACGCATACAATGGTTGGGCACGTTTTTTTATTAACTCTTACTAGTACAAGGCCCAAGAGCCACTCAAGGTAGAGGCTTGCCAAATGATGATTTTATCGAGGAATCAAAGCAGCAGAAATTCTTGAGACAGAAAGGACCCATTGGGAAAAGGGCGTTACCAAGGCTACTCGAGGATGGACTTACATCCCCTATCCCGATTTCATATAAGGTTACTTTTGTACAATAGCAAAAGAAATACCTGAAGGGCGATTAGATGTGACCGTATAACTACGAAATGACGTGCATGCATCAACTAAAAAAAACTTTTAAAAGCATTTTTTCACTATTTTCTTCTTTTTAATTATGGTATAACATGTCAGTCAAATGTAAAAAAGAAACTATTTCAGTAGTTTCAATTGTGTGCTTCTTGCATATCTTCCAGTGCTACTTTGTTATGTATGTAGGTATATTCATTTTTTGCTACTTCCTTATTATTATTATTATTATTATTTTTATTTCCTTTGATATCTGTCGTTTACACATTTCTTTCCGGTTAGAAATGGCATCATGACACTTTCCACTGCAAAAAAAAAAAAAATAATTACATAGATAAAGCCCTTCGTAAAGTGTGGGCTGTACTTGTCAGAACAATTTTTTGTATCTCTTTGAGGCATGGACTTCCAGGGATCCCTTCAATCAGCCTACTGGAATCTTTTCCAACCAGTCCAAGGGCTCCAACTACAACAGGATTATTATTATTATTATTATTATTATTATTATTATTATTATTATTATTGAGTTAAGTTAGAGCAATGCACATTTTATATACGTATTTGTTCATCTTTTTTTAATCATTTCTTTTTTTTTTAAGCTTATCACCCCAAGCAAGGCGGGAAGCCACTAGCACGCAAGGGGTTACAGAAGGTTTGGAGGAAGAGCAGATAGGAGTGGTAAAGGAGAGGATGTGGAGAAAGATAGTGGATCGATCAAGGTTACAGAAGATTTGGAGCGAGAGCAGATAGGAATGAAAGGTGAAAGGATGTGGAGAAGGGAAGTGGATAGATCAAGGCAACTGGAGATGTCGATTGACGTTACACTTAAATAGTTGGAGATTGTATTTGTCAGGGAAACAGGAATAAAGAAGGGAGTTCCACAGGCGAGATGTTTCACCCTAAGAAAAAACATAAGACCCACTAAAACACAAGGTATTATTAAAGATGAAATGCAACAGAGTGACAAAGACGTCACTGAGAAGAAAGGACAATAAAAGAACAATAATTAAGAAAAGAGAAGATAGCGATTGACGTTGCGTTTAAATATTTGGAGATTATAGATGACAGGAAAACAAGAAGCCGGAAGTAAGTTTCACAGGTGAGAAGTGCGAGTGAAGAAACTCTTAGAATAGAACTTACGGTTGCATTCGGCAATTTCAGCAGTAAAAAGATGAGAACTTGCTGCCAATCTATACTACATTTAAATTCATGAAGTCGAGGAACCAAAGAGGAAAGCTCATCAGAACAGTTGCTATGGCAATATTTCAAAAATAAATTTTGAAAATTTTACTGCGTTTCATTTATTTTCACATAGAGACTTGGCCAGATTTATTCAAACTCTAGAGGATGGTTATCCCAAAGGGGATGTAGAGACTGGGCAGGATTTATTATCAGTGGGTGTATTCTTAACAAGTGTTGATGGAAGATAAAGGAAAACTATAGAATTTCAGAGAGAAGGTAGTAAAGGAAAGCAAGAAGAAAGGACTATCGCCTGTATGAAGACAGACTGTATGGTTGTCAGCAAATGAGAAAAAGGCCAATTTGTAAACTCCGAATATGTCAACATCAAAAAAGTACAGAAGTTTCATTACCAGGAATATGCAACACCGAAATCCGAAGGCATATGGAAATAACGAACGATGCTTTCCAAAAGCAAAGCAAAGTATTTAGAGACAGAAGATGTTCCTTAGAAACAAAGAAAAGAATACTGAACCGTTATGTAATATAAATCCTCCTATATGGCAGTGATTGCTGGCCAATCTCTTCGTAGAGGCTTGAAGAAAAAGAAATGTGTTTCTACAGAAGGATGCTGAGAATACCATGGACTGAATATGTGAATAACGATGAAGTTTTATAGAAAATGGAATCGAAAAGAATGCTTATAGCCAGAATCAAAAAGAGTTGAAAATTTCTTGGACAGACGATGGAGAAAGATGGTTTGGAGAATTTGATACTCACAAGACATTATGAAGGTAAGAATAAAAAAATACAGGGGAAGGCAGTAGGCCACCAGCCAGATGAGTCTGCGTAAATTGATGGCAGAACGATGTGGACGGGTGGCAAAAAACGGCAACTATTACTAAGAGCTACAAGGGTTAAGAAGGTGTGGCGAGCCATGATTGCCCGTGTTCTGAAGGGTGCCAGTAGGTAGATGTAGAAACTAGAGTATTTAAACCATAAACAGACTCTTTCCGAAATAATTTCAGACTAGTTGGAAAATATGTTTTTTTTTATCATCATATCATCCCAAGCAAAGCGAAAATGCCATAAGTACGCAGGGAGTTACAGGGAGTGAAAGTGAGAGAAAAGACTGAGTATAGGGAGGATTGAGGAAAGGACAAAACAAAAGATGAACTGGATTCAAAAAAATTAGAAAATGGCGATTGACGTTACATTTAAATTTTTGAAGATTGTAGCTATCAAGGAAGCAATTAAACGGAAGGGACTTCCACAGGCGGAAATTGCAAGAAAAAAAACTGCTGGAGTATAAGTAGCGGTTGCGTTTAGGTATTTCAACAGTGAACAGGTGAGACCTAGTAGCCCGCTTAAATTCATGTAGTCAGGTCACTAGGGGAAAAAAATCATCAGAGCAGTTCTCATGAAAATATTTGCAGAAAAGACAGAGAGAAGCCACATCACGTCTGCGAAAACGTGACTGATGTCGAGATGCCAAGTCAGGATCCATTATAGTGTGGATCCTTCTTTGGATCTTGTCAAGAACCTCGAAGTGAATAACAGGAGCACCGGACCAAATAGAGATGCAATAGTCCATGCACGGGTGGATGGTAGATTTGTAAATGGGCAAGATAGATTCTGACGAGAACATTTTTTTGACACGACAAATCGATATGCGTGGGTAGAGAAAGCTTGAATTTTGGAAATCTCAAAGGATTTTATTCCAACCAGAAAGTTCGCTTTCTTTGTAGAACGACTTTCTTTTTTGTAACAATACTAAAATATATTAAGAGAGCAAAACTTTTTTTTGTTTGACAAAGAACAAAAAGAAATCTATTCAACACCGCATTGTTTGTTATGCCAGAATGAAGTGAGTTGAGGTCGAATGAATAAAAGAAGATTTGTTTTCCTTTTAAACTGTTCCGTTCGCGGCTGGTTACCTATAAAAACTGGATTGGGTTACTGCGAAGGTGTATTCCACGTGTGTGACCGCTTTTAACACGGCACTGGCAAAAGGAAACGAAACGAAGCCATGCTGAGCGAAGTGAGTGCGGAAACAACATGTCGTGCCAACGAAAACGGATGTTGGACAAGAAAGGGCCGTGAATTGTGTTAGCAACTGTGAGGTTTCTTCGCTTCTGTAGGCACGAAGAGAGGACGGCTGTCAAAATAGAGTAACGTCACAGTAGAATGCAGGGAGAGAGTGAAACGGCAAAGAAAGACACAAAGAGGGCAAGATAAAAGATAGATAGATAGATAGATAGATAGATAGATAGATAGATAGATAGATAGAGAGATGTGATCAGATTGAGATAGATAGATAGATAGATAGATAGATAGATAGATATGAATAGACTGAAATATAGATAAATAGATAGATAGATATGAAGAGACTGAGATAGATAGATGTGATCAGATTGAGATAGATAGATATGAAGAGACTGAAATATAGATAAATAGATAGATAGATATGAAGAGACTGAGATAGATAGATAGATGTGATCAGATTGAGATAGATAGATATGAATAGACTGAAATATAGATAAATAGATAGATAGATATGAAGAGACTGAGATAGATAGATAGATAGATAGATGTGATCAGATTGAGATAGATATGAATAGACTGAAATATAGATAAATAGATAGATAGATATGAAGAGACTGAGATAGATAGATAGATAGATAGATGTGATCAGATTGAGATAGATATGAATAGACTGAAATATAGATAAATAGATAGATAGATATGAAGAGACTGAGATAGATAGATAGATAGATAGATAGATAGATAGATAGATAGATAGATAGATAGATAGATAGATAGATAGATGTGATCAGATGGAGATAGATACATATGAATAGACTGAAATATAGATAAATAGATAGATAGATAGATATGAAGAGACTGAGATAGATAGATAGATAGATAGATAGATAGATAGATAGATAGATAGATAGATAGATAATGAACACAGTTAGAGAGCCCAGAACAGACAGAAAGCGAGAGAAGAGAAGAAAAAAAAGAATAGGAAAGATAATAGAATATTGAAAAACAGAACGTAGCGAAAATTGATACTTTATGAGAGAACAGAATGATTTATGGCATTTGGCAGTACGGGATTTCTTCCTTTCTGCTTTCTCTTTAATCGATCAATATTTCGAGCTAGTATACCCGCCTTTGTTTCTTCGAACAATGTATTCTGGTCCGTTGATCTTTCCGTCTACCAACTGTTGTGTGAATGGTTATCTTCATAACGATCTATCAATTCTTCACACTACAGAAAAAAAATAAAAAAGATGAGTAACTTAAAAGCTTCCTTCTGTTTTTTCCATTAGATGGTATTAGGGGCGTTTAGTTTTAACTGACTTCATTCAAACTATTAAATTGAACAGTCATCTTGGCTTCAGTCACTTTCTCACCGCTGTAACGTAGCTTCTCTATGCCTTTTCTATAAATATTTTCATGGTAATTGTTTTGTTTAATCTTCCTTTTTTGGTACCAAGATATTATGAATTTAAGTGCACTAATAGTGTAGTGTCCACTAAAACGTTTAATAAAATATTTCATTATGATTTAGGTAGATACTGCCAAAATATCGCGCGGACATAATAGAAAACATACCACGTGGCTTTTTAGGGCCAATTAGGAAGAAATAAAAAAAAAACATAGTTCTGGAGCCGATGTTCTGACGAAAACGTGTATAAATCTCACGTAGTCCGTCCCCAAACATGAGAGACACAAATGTCCCCAAGGTCCACGTCACTCGAGCTGCTTATCTTCAAGAGCCCATTCATGTCCATACGCAAAAAGCTACTACGCTGACAAACAGCAAAGTGACCGCGCCAAACTATGGCAAAACAGATCACAGTAAGAACTAAATTCTATCTCTTGCATCTCCTCGTTACAACTAAGCACGCACACACGTACTGACAAGCAAATACGCATATAACAGCATTTCACTGTTTCTCACATACGTTGACAAACAGAATTTATATTCTATTCCATATCTTTATTAAGCAAAACAAAAAGACGTTACCCCTTCAAATCCATAACCAACTTCTTGTGTTCTTGTCTTTATATTAAATTAATGTTTATTTGTTGATACTGCATTGTCTTTTTCTACTGTATTTTATTCTTTCAATGAAAATCGTGGGATTATTCTAAACGGCCGAATTTCGAGCAGTCTCACGATAATATTTTGTTATTGTATCGGATCCCGACACTCCGAATTTTGACATTTAACAAAAGTCTTAGTAGAAGGAGTCCTACAATAGATTAGCAGCTAGACCTCATCATTGTACAGTTCAAATAGCTAGATGTAACCGCAAGTTCTATGCTAACAGTTTCTTCTCCCGCACTTCTTGCTTGTGAAATTCTCTTCCAGCTTCTTGCTTTCCAGTTAGCTTTGATCTTCAAAAATTTAGCTGTAATCGTTATCCTATGTTTTCTTAATTCCTATTCTATCATTCTCTTCCTTAATTATGTTTTTATCTTCATTTCTTCTTCTTCTTCTTTAGCGCCCAGTAACTCTTTGCGTCTTAGTGTCTTTATTGCCTTGCTTGGGGTGAAATGATTAAAAAAAAACATTAACGATAGAAGAAAATAAAAAAAAAACATTTTCTGCAGAATACTCTCTATCTTAATTTTTAAGAATGGCAAAAATAACGATAAAATATATTTTGGCAATTTATGGAGAAAGTTATGCCTATATTCTAAATTGTCAAAGATGGTTTGAAAAGTTTCTTGCGCGGTATTTATCTCTGAACAACATTCCATCGTCAAGACGACCAGTTAAGGTTGATTTTGATCAAATCATGGTATTAAATTAACTTTGCACAACTCGAGAGATCGTAAATATATTCAAAATATTCAAACCAAGTGCCGAAAGTTATTTGACCAGGCTATGTTATGTTTCTACTGAATCAGTGACTGACAGTTATTTAATGTCTCTTGAACTAATCTTGTGCACTAAATAGAAGTGCCGACACAGTTTATTTCCCTTTCGCCGGCACGGTACTTTAAGCAGTTATCCAATACGGCACGTTTTTTATTTATCTATATTTCTGAGATGAGGTATTGGAATTATTTACACTATTTACATTGTTTGGACTGTTGTCCTCATTTTTGTTGTCATATTCACAACGTTTTGGCTGTTGTAAGCTACAGCCTTCTTCAGGATCTGGCTATATTTCTGAGCTGAGGTATTTTAACTAATTACGCTATTTACATTGTTTGGATTATTGTCCTCATCTTTGTTGTCATATCCACAACGTTTCCGCCTTTGTAAGCTCCGACCTTCTTCAGTAACTGTTTATATTTCTGAGATGAGGTATTGTAAATATTTACACTATTTTCATTGTTCGGATATTTGTCCTCATCTTTGTTGTCATATCCACGACGTTTCGGCGGTTGTACACGCCCGGCCTTCTTCTAGATCTGCCTATATTTCTGAGATGAGGTATTGTAATTATTTACACTATTTACATTGTTTGGACTGCTGTCCTCATTTTTGTTGTCATATTCACAACGTTTCGGCTGTTGTAAGCTGCGGCCTTCTTCATGATCTGTCTATATTTCTGAGCTGAGGTATTTTAACTAATTACACTATTTACATTGTTTGGATTATTGTCCACATCTTTGTTGTCATATCCACAACGTTTCCGCCTTTATAAGCTCCGACCTTCTTCAGTAACTGTTTATATTTCTGAGATAAGGTATTGTAAATATTTACACTATTTTCATTGTTCGGATATTTGTCCTCATCTTTGTTGTCATATCCACGACGTTTCGGCGGTTGTACACCCCCGTCCTTCTTCTGGATCTGCCTATATTTCTGAGATGAGGTATTGGAATTATTTACACTATTTACATTGTTTGGACTGTTGTCCTCATTTTTGTTGTCATATTCACAACGTTTCGGCTGTTGTAAGCTGCGGCCTTCTTCAGGATCTGTCTATATTTCTGAGCTGAGGTATTTTAACTAATTACGCAATTTACATTGTTTGGATTATTGTCCACATCTTTGATGCTATATCCACGACGTTTCCGCCTTTGTAAGCTCCGACCTTCTTCAGTAACTGTTTATATTTCTGACATGAGGTATTGTAAATATTTAAACTATTTTCATTGTTCGGATATTTGTTCTCATCTTTGTTTCGGCGGTTGTACACCCCGGCCTTCTTCTGGATCTGTCTATATTTCTGAGATGAGGTATTGTAACTATACTATTTATATTGTTTGGACTGTTGTTCTCATCTTTGTTGGAATATTCACGATGAATCGCAAATATTCTCTCCTTAGAAGGATTAGTTTGTTCAAGGAATCAAAAATTACGTTTTCAGTTGCAAAATTCTCATCTGCATCACTATTCTAGGTGGTGCTTGTATTTGGTACAAAAGTGTGTTACAAATCAACTGTATTTCAGTAATAATGAGTTTCAGTGCAAGAGTAAATAATCAAATCATAACGACTAACGAATGACTGCACTAAATTACCCTGAATTTGCTCAATATATTGATTGATTTGTTTGTTTGTCTAACACCATATCGACTCCTCTACGGGTCATTTAATTTTCTATGTTCAGTTTTATTGTATCAACTAAATATATTTTGAACGCAATTGTATGACTTCAACTACATATAAAATGTATTGTTGATCATTTTGCTTTAAAAATTTTAATATAAATATGTATTGTGAGTAATTTTACTATAAATAGGTGTTGTTCAGTTTTTTTCTTCATATAGAAACGTATTGCCGTTAATTTTATTATGAATATGAATTTTTATATTTTCATAGTGTTTGATCTTTGTTGGGGATTTACTATTTGCCCATAGCTGGGACCGTAACATGTGCTATCACCCCAGGGCAGGGTGGTCATGGGAACAACAGCAATTAGGAGGTGGTTCCACGCACCTCAAAACAGCCTCCAATCTCCCGATCAGAGTCCTTGTAGTTTATTGTCATGCTCAGGAATCTGTTGAATCTATTAGACCAAGCATGGGCAACATTTTTCGAACATTGGGTCGCATGAGACAGAGTTCATCATAAAGCCTGCAGCGATACTAAAAAAAAAATCAAGTTAATTTTTCATTAAAGATACCGCAGCCATTTTTCCCACGACAAAAAAAGAGCATGCGCATAAGCATCTGCCTTAAAAATGCGGAAAATTCGAGTTTTTTTTTTTTTCTTTGGAGAAAAGATTTCTTGTATAATTAAAACAAGAACACTGAAGTCTTGGTATAATATTATCACTGATGACAGAGCGATTAACACATTTTTTTTAAAAGAAGTATATTTATTTCCTAGAAAAAAATAATTATTATTAACATTTACTGTTTCTGAAGCAAAAGGTGTTTACACTTATGATCTTAGTGAAAATCGCCAATGGTTTAAAATGCTGACAACGTTACCTTCAACGAAAGGTTTACAAAATTCACGAAACATTGTACTTAATCATTGTTTATGTATGTGGCTATGCATGAGAGAGTGTGTGAGTGAACAAGTGAGAACGAAAGGAAACAAACAGCATTTTAATAACGTTATTTCCTTCGTGAAATTAGGCGTGCTATTTAGAATGTCAGTCAGGCCGCATGTGGACCGCGGACTGCAGTTTGCCTATGACTGCTATAACCTAACTAGAGGAGTACTTTGAAGGTGATGCGGACAGCTGTAACCAGTTTGTCCATGCCGTTATTAGACTCACAATGAAATATTGGGTCTGCTAGGTAACCATGACATATTTGGGAAGGATATTAGAATAATCCACATCCTATACTGGCAGAAAACCGCTTGCATAGGGATAGAAAATGAATGTACAAAAATAGAAAGGGGTGTAAGACAAGTATGTGTCTTCTCACCGGACTTATTCAACCAATAGTGAGGTGATTCTGTGTTAGAAGTCCTACCAGGATTCATTACTGGCGACCACAATCTTAACATAATATATGAAGATAATATAGTGTTGATAGCAGATATAACAAGGAAACTACAAAACTCTCACAGAAGGTAGTGAAGGAAAGCGAGAAGAAAAGACTAAACATCAATTGAGAAGAAGACATGATGTATGGTTGTTAGCAAAAAGTAACAGCCCAGCGTGCAAATTACAAATTGCAGATACGAAGAACTGGGAAGTGCTTTAACATAGGACAGAAAGTGCGACACTAAAATCCAAACACGTATTAAGATAGCGAAATATGCCTTCCAAAAGCTAAGCAAAGCATTAAGAAAGAGAAAAATTTCGTTATGCTCAAAGAAAAGAGTACTGAACTGTTATGGAATATCAATCCACCTATATGGCAGGGGATGCTGGACAATCTCCTCAGAGGTGAAGAAAAATCTGAAACAACAGAAAGATGCTAAGAATACCATAGAGCGAACATATGAATAATGATGAAGTTTTAGAGAAAGTGTCAACAAAAAGGAAACTTATACTTAACACCAGGAAGAGACAGCTTAAATTTCTAGGGCACATATTGAGGAAAGAGAGCTTGGAAAATTTAATACTCAAAGGACAGATTGAAGGCAAGAAGGACAGAGAAAAACAACTAAACTATCTAGCGAGTTTCAGTAAATGGATGGCAGAACAGGGTTTAGGAGAGATAACATAAAGACAAAATTTATTAAAAGCTACAAAGGACAGGAAATTGTGGAGAGCCATGATCGCCAACGTCCTGGAGAGACACGGCAGGTAGAAGAAGACGGATGAACTTGAGTAAATGGATGGTGGAGCAAGGTTTAGAAGAGATGAGAAAAAGACAAAATTTATTAACCGCTATAAAGGACAAGAAGTTGTGGAGAGCCATGATCGCCAACGTGCTGAAGGGACACGGTACATAAAAGAAGAAGAATGATCTCGAGTAAATGGATGGTGGAGCAAGGTTTAGGTGATATAAGAAAAAGACAAAATTTATTAAACGCTACAAAGGACAGAAAATTGTAGAGGGCCATGATCGCTAACGTCCTGAAGGGACACGGCACATAGAAAAAGAAGAAAAAAATCCCACCAATGGTATATGAACTAATAGTTTCATTTATTGCTCAAAATTCACAGTCTGTAAATTATATCTAGCGACTCATTCTCTACAATGGAAAAAGAGGCGATGAATTGTATAATCCTTCTATACTTGTAAAATTTAAGCGAGAATTAAATGACATAATGAGAAAAATAAAAAAAAGAAATACTTTTCATAAACTGAGTTCGATCCTCGGTGTAGCCTTTGGCAAGACAGCATTAAGGGAGTTTGAAATCAGCTATAAAAAAAATTATTATCGGAGATATGAAAATTGAACATGAAATAGGCTGCGATAGGAGTAGATTTGTCCAACTCCTCAAGATGTTACAAAACCAAAACATTAGAGGAAAAGAAACTGCGTCTTGTTCGTCAGTTGACGACTTTCACATGGGAGCCCAAACCGTTCAGAAATATCTAAAGCGTCAACTGTAAACAGCCGGTTTCTCAGATCAGTTATTAAAAACGGCCTCGGGCGAATTAAGTCCTTAGAGAGGGAAGTGTCCTTATTCGAACCTCGTAGATTAGTGCTATCTAGTCCTGGGTATGACGATAAACTACATCCGGCAGCAAGACCTCTGACCTGGAGATTGGAGGTGTTGAGTACTCTGGAACCTAACTCTGGGTGGTAGCACCTGACAGGGTCCAAGTAATAGGCAAATAGCGAATCCCCAAACAAAAACACAACATTATGAAGGTATAAAAATACATTTATATATATATATATATATATATATATATATATATATATATATATATATATATATATATATATATATATATATATATATAATAATAATAATAATATTTTTAGTTTTTAAAAAATGATTCCTCCGCTACATAAGAGTTCTCATGTTTCAAAAGCGAGAGCCGAGACCCCTAACATAATTTTTTAAGTTATGAAGAGTTAAGGTGTCTGGACCCGCTTCCTTGTCAAGCGAGAATTTGGGAATAAGCTATCTTTTGGTTAGTTAGTGTTTATAAATACGGTATCGTTGGAACATTTGTTGCTATGGAAACGGCTAGTTTCGGCCGTTGAAGTTAGGTGGTTTAAGGGGCTAAGAATTAAGAATTAATTTTTATCTACAGGCCAGTCCCTTTCCAAAAAAGCGTATCAAGTTACAGTGGTGATACTATGTCCAGAGTGGTTTTGGCTTATGCTAGTCAGACGGCGTCTTTTTTATTTATGGGTTTGCCTTGAGTCGTTGAGTGACTAGAAGGTTATGTTAGGGGTCTCGGCTCTCGCTTTTGAAACATGAGAACTCTTATGTAGCGGAGGAATCACATTTTTTAAAAACTAAAAATATTATTATAATATAAGCTCTACTTCTGTATGGAGCACTGTCCTTTTGAAAATAAAGCTAAATATTAAGGAACACCGGATTATCTACCTAACGTGTTCTTTCCTATTTTACTGCATACATATATATATATATATATATATATATATATATATATATATATATATATATATATATATATATATATATATATATATAAAAGAATATCAACAATACATATTTATAGTTAAATTACAAGCAGTGCCTATTTATAGCATATATTTAGTTGAAGCTATATAATTATGTTCAAAATATTTACATCTTGGCATTAAATAATCTATAGAGGTGGATATGACGCTAAACAAAACCAACCTATATTGGCGCTATACAATCACTAAGAACTTTACAAAATGGCAGAAACTGCATCACTCGTGGACTTCCAACAGCAACAACAATTAAAATGAAGAACACATGTAACTCACAAAAAAAGTAATGACATAATCAAGATGTTGATATTCCACACTACTTCAGACAAAATGTTAGCAAGGAAACTCCCATCGGTACTAGAAAAAAGGTAACACTTAGTGGACCTGAAAAAATATTTCCCTGGGCAATTATTTTAATAAAAAAGATTTCATAAATTTCAACCGGCATTAGCACTGGCTGCTAGGTCAATGAATGCCGAATGTTTCCTTATAAGGAAACAAATAATATTATCAATATATTTTCGTTGTGCAAAATAACTGCATTTTTCATAATTATGCTGCATATTTATTGGCGCACTTACCATTGAATTAAATGCATTGACAATGAAGGATATTGTATTATAAATTTGTTATGTCAAACGAGACTAATGCCAGGAATTGACTGGCGCTTAATTTTTTAACCTGAAAATGTTTTTACAAACCGACTTATACACGGGTACATACGTTAGGTTGGGGGAAACGTACGAAGTGTTATGTAGAAAGAAGAGGTTGTGAAACAAGAATCCAGAATTAAGTGGGGAGAAAAGGTAAGATAAATCTAACAAGGAATTAAATCCTGATAGAAACACACAAAAAAAAAAAAAAAAACAGAACAGGAAAGAAAGAAGAGACTCACAATATAGTTAGATAATGCTGTGTAACACGATTTTTGTGCTCAGGTAGCAACTGTTATTTCCGATTTGCTTCCGCCTAGAAAGTCTGAAAAAATGGCTAAAATTTCCTTCAAACTGTTTTTGTGACCAGGATAATAATATCTCTGAGATTTACTTATTCCTATTGGAAAAACTGGCGAATGGGAATATTCTTCTTCGCCCAAGGTAGGAACAAAACGGCATATGATTCAAAACAAACATTTATTTATTCTAGGATTACGCAACAGAGACCAAAGAAAAATTTAGAAGTTTTTCGCCACTTGCGCTTAAATTCTAAATTGCTTTTACGAATCAGCCCCAAATGTAAATTCCCCATTGTGCTTTCGTTATACGATCCTTGGAAGCAGCGTTCAAATGTCAAGTATATATTAGTGCAGGCGTTCGTCTTGCTCCTCTGAGATCACGCCCCTATTCTCCGTAAATTTATCAAGATGCGCGGCAAAAATATCGACTTCGATGAACATCCTGCAGCCCATTTTGCCGTAGTTCTTCCCCAGGGTCCCAACGAACTCCACATACTTTTCGGCCCAGTGATTCCCCCGGAAGTCCTGAACCAGTGCGGCAAAGCTGTTCCGTGATGCTTTCTCCGTCCTAGTGAGCAGGGGATTTCTTGTACTCTATGATCTTTATTTGTGGTCCAACAAAGACCCCGACTTTGACTAGGGAAGAAGTCATGAAGGAACTTGAAGGCTGCAGCATCATTATCTAGAGATGTGACAAATTATTTCATAAGACCCAACCTTAAGTGCAAAAGAGGAAACAATACTTTAGTAGCTCCAATTTCACCTTCTTTCTCACCACACTGAACTTGGTCTGCTTTGGCCAGTCCCGACTGTAGTAGTGTGCCGCGGTGTCCCTGCTGACCCAAAGAAAACCCCGAAGCTTGGTAAAGCCGCCTAGGAGACCCATCAGGAAGGCCACCATTTTGAAACCTCCGATAACCTCCCGACCGTATTCTTCATATTTCAAAGCATCTAGTAAGATCTTGACGCTGCTGTATTCCTCTTTGAGCTGTACCGGGTGAGCCAGGGGCATAGATTGATACATGTTCCCGTTATGAAGCTTCACTGCCTTGAGGCTTCTGGATTAACTGTCGATGTAGAGGCGTTACTCGCTGGGGTTACAAACGATTCTAGTTTTCTCGAACAATTAAGTCGTTGAAGCATTTTTGGTTGGGGGTAGTATGGGTTTCTCTGTTGTGCCTCTGTATATCTGGATCATTGAACTTCATCCTCTTCTGAATTACTGTTCTATTCTAAAGACGACTACCTTCTCTTTAGAAGAGTTGGTACGGGGATGTCAGGGCAGTTTGACACTAGGGCGATGGATGACAGAACATCTGGATATATGATAAGAAGCACCTAGTGAGGATCGAACTTACTACTCAGTCGTGATTGTTTCAACGAAACAAGCTTGCTAACCATTACACCGCTTCGAGGTACCTAATATATATAACAACAGCATTGTCCGGCGTTGCCCGTGCTTGATTCAAAAATCGTACGACTCATACAGCAATCGCTATCACTTGATTTAAAATATTTTTGCCCATCCTTGCCTTTAAAGGAGTGCCATTTGCCGTGCTGATGTTGCTACATGCCGTACTTCTTGCCTATCTCACACTGCGAATTTTTCTATACTAGACATTAAACCTGTTACGAAAAAAGAACTAAACAAAATGAATGTTAACAACAAATATTTTTTCACACCCAACCCAGTTCTGCGGAATCAGAATCAGCGTTGAGTTTAAGCAAGCGAATGAACCAATTGGAGTAAAGTGCCATGCAGATTTAAATTTTTCCCACTTGTGACGAATGCAACTATCGATGTTTTTTTGCATGCTAGCATGCTAGTTAACCTTCGTGTCATTAAGCTGTTGGCTCTCACGCTGGCCAATAGAATCTTCCTGCCTATTCGTGGCAGCCAGCTATAGGCTCTCACTCAGGCCAGTTGTTGTGGAGTTATTTCCACAATAGAACTTGTAGTCGGACGAAATGCGTCCTAAATGGGGTAAACGTACAGAAACGTTAGGAACTTGTAAATAAGTGTTACGCAGAGTAATCGAGTTGTGGTCGCTGATAACTACTCTTCTCCCTCGACTACCTACTGACTCCTGCTTATAATAGGTGGGAGAGTCTATTCTCTAGACAAGGTGTCTTTTCACTATAACACCAGTACAAAATGGCCGCAAACTACATGAAAACTGCCGCAGAAGCATGAAAAAATCGATTATTTCCACTATCGATGGGAGTTGGGAAATGCACAGTTGGTCTTGACGTTTTAGCTAATTTGGAGCATGTGCATGTAAATTTTGGTGCAAATCCGTCGAAAATTGCGGCCGGGCATTCGTTACACACACACACACACACACACACATCCTGCCTTTTATAGATAGAGATATAGTACAATTGCAACGTTCGTAACATTTAAGTTAAAAGAGGGCTCAATACAAAGTAAACCAATTTTATTTATTTTAGGATATTACACTGAAAACATGTCAAAATCGCTACACAATTGCAGTCGTGTTTCGTGTTGAATTACTAGCGATTTCTTGTAGCGATTTTCACAGGTTTTTGGTTTAATATCCTTATATATATATATATATATATATATATATATATATATATATATATATATATATATATATGAACAATTTTCATTAGACTATATCTCGTACGTTTTTTATATATATGTTGATTTTTATGTATTCGGGAGTGATAAAATAGATTTGTATATAATGGTTCTGTAGAAAAATGGAGATGTAATGTGATTTTTTAAACGTGTGTTGGTTTATATTGCTATAAATAGTTTAATAATAAATTGTTGTATCCGTAAAGAGGTTACAAACAGGTGGTACTCGAGTGAAGGAACTGCAACACGCGCGTAGATGAAAGAGAGGTTTATTGTAAAAGTGAATACACAAATGAAAGACAGGGAATTGGGTGTTAGGCTAGTAATTCGCGAAGTAAGGATATCTACCAACCGCCCTAAGCGGTGAGGTGTGGCAAAAGGCCGAATTTAATTTGGGGTATCGGAATCCGTAGGTTCTGCGAAGAATTCACCGTATAAAACGGGGTCGGGTGACTGTTTCCCGAGAAGAAACTCTGCCTTTCGATTTAGCCTCCTCTGGGAATCCTCTTTGCCGGAGGCAGAGAGTTTGACCAGCACAGCTGGAGACGAATCTCCAACTAATTCCCGAAGAATGCTCCAGGTATATACTGTGCTCACTGTACACTTTTTAGTCAGGAGAAATAAACTAGATCCAATTTCCAAATTTAATTACGTAATCCCGGCTCAACATAAACAGTATTTGGAACTAGTATAGAGTAAGTCCTCCATTTGTTAATTTCAGTGCTTTTATTCGTCCCGTCCATACGCCTGTTCCTGTTAACCTCTGAAATGAAGGGCTTCTTTCTTGCAACTCTTCTTTGATAGTCTAGCGCTATCAGATTCTTTCTCATCGCATATGGCGACATTTCCATGCCGTTGGTGATATCTATGACGCTCTGACGACGGTTTCTGATGACTTCTCTCTTCCGAGCCCCTTTTTCGTTCGCTCAGGCACGATGCTTGGTCTTCCTGAACGTTGTTCCACACGAAAATGGCATTCTTCATTAAATTTCTTGACAATATTATTAACCATTTGTTGATTAACCTGGAAAAACCTAGCAATTTCTCTATTTGACTTGCCACACTGATGCCATCCTATTATTTGCCCTCGTTGAAATTCCCCTATTTCCTTAATTCCGCGAATTTCATTGTAAAATATAACTCAGCTATTGTTAATAGATTAGAGTAGCTTGATACTAATACAGTATTGTCTGAAACAAAAAAGAAGATACGTTATTGCACAAACCAAAATTGCTGTAATTAAGGGTAGGTAAAAACTTATCATAGCCCACTGTACATAGCTACTGATAGAGCCGGTCCACATAGGCGATAGGGGGTGTGGGACATTCCATTACCTCATAAATAAACATTTATCCTTACCGCTAGCACAACACCGAGTTTCATGCCCGACGCAATTGTCAGGTGCTGTTTAAATACTACCAGTGAGATTAACAAAAGACGTAATAAAAAGTGTACACGATTATGTTCCTTTTGAAATAACAGCAACACAGAGACGACTAAATTTGGAATCGTGGTGGCCTGGGAATTCGCATGATGTAGAAAAATGCGTACAAAAATGAAACGTAGGGAAATAAAAAAAAATCGCCAACCCAAAATATATTCAGGACCTAAAGAAAAAGAGCCATTGGAGCAGCGTTCATATGGTCAAAGGTAGAGGATTTTTTTTTAAATTTTGGTCGCGTTAAGTAACTGCCGATATTGTCTTTGGATGCTTAAAATACCTTCAACGCATTTTCACAGTCTGCACCATTCTTTCTGCAATTTTATTTGATTGTGGGTTGTATGGTGATCTTTGCCCACTCTAAACGTCTAGCTTTCTGTCCTGGAGTAAGGTGCCTCAAACGTTTCACGTACGATTTAATTTTCAAGTCTTTTTTCACTGTTCTTTAGACTGTCATAGCAGAAACTCCTCTCTCATGCAACAAACGCCTTATGTATTGAGTTGGATCTTTTTTAATTGATCTCTTTAGCTGTAAGTTGAAATGATGACCTTTCTTCCGTTGTGACCCCCTGATCAAGTTTTCCTCTATACTATCCCCTCTTTTTTAAACTTATTCACCGTTCTCTTGATTGTTCTTGAATGGACATTGAAGAAGGAAGCCAGATTATGAATGCTGGTACCATTACTGAAGGTGTGAATGATCTTTTTACTCTCACAATTGCTCATTTGGGAAAACCATGCCACAAAACGATTTAACCTGTTCTCTTTCTAGCTGAATAGTTGAATAACTCAAAGTTTTTCAGTGATACTTATAAGAAATGGTGTCAAGATGGCCAATCGTCATATATGAAAACCTGGAAAAGAGAAGCTCAATTATTCTAGTGTTCTTTTAGATATTAAATATTTCTTGGGGTGGATAATTTTGCTGTTACACCCGGTATATATATATATATATATATATATATATATACACACACACACACATATATATATATATATATATATATATATATATATATATATATATATGATAACAATACAGTTTTAAAGTATGATATTTGTGGATGTAATAGTTATAGGCACGGCGAGTGGAACCGGCCATTCTAGTTGAAATTTCTGTCGGGTCTGCGTTATTCACTTTCTTCCAAATGTCCGTAAGAAGGGCATGAATACATTTCCTCCCGCTGCCACCAAGTTATGGGATTAATAATAGAGTATACTTGAAAGTCTGGCCTTGTGTGGAATCCAGTCTAGGAGAAAAAAACATGGAAGCATTCTACACAGTTTCCCATGACATTTCACAGATAATAAATAAAAGGAACACGTAGAGAGCCATCATCGTTAACGTCCCGAAGAGAGATATAAAAAAAATATGTATATTTACGTATTTCAAAGCATGCATGTGAAAGCCTTCTAACTGCTCTATAAACTCGCGTATCATGTGACTTTTGAAGATCTAATTTTAAAGCTAATTTGACGACAATAAATGGATATATGCTTTGGTCAACAGCGTAGCAAGTGCCAGCCGTATATACGCTAATTTTATACCTCGTGTATGATGCGACCCCCTTAAAATTAGCTTCAAAATTCAGTCTTCACAAGTATATATGGTATATATAACAAACCAACCCATAAGAATATTTTTGGAAGTTACTTAATTCCTGTCAAGAAATGGATAGCATAGGCAGTGGCCAAGAAATGGGGTATGAGTTTAATACTAAAAAATAATACAAAACTGATCCCTCACTTTCTATCATCCTTTCCTTTGATTGCCTATAAGGAAGTTTTGGAATTTCATCTATGAATCTACTATGGCCAAGAAATGGGGGATGTGTTTAATACTAAAGAATAATACAAAACTGATCCCCCATTTTTTACCATCCCTTCCTTTGATTATCTATAAGGATTTTTTAATTTTATTTACCGTATATACTCATGTAAAGAGGTACGGTGGAGTAGTGGATAGCGACTCGGATTGAGGAATCGGCGAACCGAGTTCGAATTCCAGGGAAATGAATTAATCCTCTTCTTCTCCCTCCAGATATGGTTAAATAACATGATAAACTCGGTTTTATAGCCTTGGATGGCAACTGGTCTAGGAGTAAGAAACTCTGAATTCAAAACCTGCGGAGAGTTGTTTGGGGACCTTGTGGCTCTGTATTCGGCCAATCAAAAAGTTTGGTTGGTTCTACACAAAGCCTTCACCACTATAATCAAATCATATGTGCTGGTGTCTGGGCTGCCGGTCCCTAGGAACTAAGCTGCTTGACCCTCATCCGTCAAATACAACTAAAGAGTCCACCATATACTCATGTATCATGCGACTTTTGAAGGCCCAATTTTGAAGATAATTTGATTACAGTAAATGAATATATAGTTTAGTCAACGTAGCGAGGGCCAGCGGTACATACGCTAATTTCATATGTCGTATATGAGGCGACCCCCTTAATATTAGCTCTTCAAAATTCGCATTATACACGAGTATATACGGTAGTTAGCGTTTATGATTATCTCCCACCCGCCCGGGTGAGAAGGATCGAAATTTTTTCCTCGTTGATTTATGATAAATGTTAGGCTTGGTGATTCATCAGCTGGAAAGAATCAATTTCATGAGTGATCAAATTTAGAAAACGTGCCAGATGTGTCATTGTCCCCCACCTCTCTCGCTCTCTTTCATATTTTCTCTTTCTACATAACGCTTATTCTCTTTTTTTTTTCCTTTTCCTCTTCCTCCCCCATTCCCCGTCTTCTCTTTCCAATCCTTTCCCTCGTCTTTCTTCTTTCTAATTATTACTTCTTTTCTCCTCCCTTTAATTTATTTTCCCTTTTCTCTCCACATACGTCTCCTCTTCACTTTCTTTCTTTTTTCTTCTTTCACTTCCTTCCCGTTCTCTTTCATTCCTTTTCTCTTCTTTCTCATCCCTTTCTTTTTCATTTCAGTTTCTTTCTATTTTTTTCTTATTTTTCTTTTTCTGGCGTTTTTCCCTCTCCTCTCCCTTACGTTTCTATTACACTATCTCCCATTCTCTCTCTCTCTCTCTCTCTCTCTCTCTCTCTCTCTCTCTCTCTCTCTCTCTCTCTTTCTCTTTTCTCTTTTTTATTCTTGCCTCTCTCTCTTCCATTCTTCTTACACTTCTATTACATTTTTACTTCTCTCTCTTTCTTTCCCCCTCTCCTCTATTACCTTTCTTTCTGTCATACCTGTCACCCTTTTTCTCTTCCTTCTCTTTTCTTTCCACCTTTCTCTCAACTCTCTTTGTTTCTCTCTTTACTGCCCTTTCTTTTACATCCACTCACTCACTCACTCACTCACTCACTCACTCACTCACTCACTCACTCACTCACACACACACCAACACACCCCCAAACACACAATGATTTCATTTAGAATTCTCTCTATTAAAAGCTGCATATGCATTCGGTCCGGGGTCTACGTATACACACATGCACACAGATATACACACAGATACCCCTAGAGTTCCACGCACACACACACACACACGCACACACAAATACACACAGTCGCTCAAGTCCACTTAATTACACTCTAAGATCCACACACACACACACACACACACACACACACTAAAGATCACCTTATAGATCCAGATATACCTACTCATGCATACATTGGCATATATACACACGCACAGAATTTCACACTGAGACCCACACACACGAAGACATACACAAATCCACAGGCAGACAAATACACACACGCACACTCATATCTCCATACGCATATATTCAGATTCACGTTCAAACAACTCATACTCCTATATGCGTGAGCAGAAGCTCAAAATCTACACCCTCACTCAGGCTCTCACACACACACACACACACACACACACACACACACACACACACACACACACATATATATATATATATACACATACACACACACACACACAGAGATAGCGAGAGATCCCCAAACTGAGAATCATACACCCGCTGACGTTTATACACTTAGATCCACGCAAAAACACTACAGATAACCCGACAAATCTTCTCCCCACCCACACACAGATCATCCCCCGTTTCAGGAGGGTACACACAGATACACCCAGGCACAAAATGTTTTACATACACTCGTACAGCGACGCAGTCTCCAAAGCTCATATCCTTATACACACAAATATAGTCATTCGTTCAAACACACTCCAGATCTCCGCAAAACGTCACATACACACGCACATGCACACACACACACACACACACACATCCACATAGATCTAGGTACAGACACATACGAAAAAATAACAACTCCCTTTACCCACTGTCTTCAAATTCAGAGAACTGAGGAAAAAACAGAAAAAATATCGCGAGCCTATGTGAAATTGTTTTAAACCAATGAAAACCTTGACTTCATAGAAATTTGCTTTTGAGCCAGGGAGAAGAAAGAAAAGAAATAGCGAGCCTATGCGAAATTCTTTTTGATATAAAATGAAGAGAAAAATTAAATTAATAAGAGAAGAGTATCTAAAGTCATGTGGAAGGTTTCGTCTCCAGCTTTAAATTCTTTGAAGTGGCACATTTCAAAGAATTTTCTCTCAACAATCCAAGAAAGCTAAGTATTCCAAACTATCAGTCTTCGTCTACTTTTAAACGTATGCAACCATATATCCGTTTGGTGGGCAACGGACTCTCTTAGCTTTTTTATAAACATTTTTGAATATTATTTTGTATCAGATCATTTAATCTGTTGTATGAACATTTCCTCTTCCTAACAATTCGTCAAAACCACGGACTTTAAAATTACTGACTTATTTTCTTGAAACGAGCTATTGACATAACTGAAAGCGTGTAAATAGGTAAATTCCTTATTTTGTTTTGTTAAAATTACCCGTGTCTTTCCTCGTCATTATGATCCTCCATTAATCTTTTTTGGCGTCGGTAAATCAACTGTTCATTTTAACTTATATACTTGCTTTATACAAATCATGTCCAAATCATGTAAAAGTAAAATTGTCTATGTGTTAGATTAAGCTTTGAACGTTGTATCTTAGAAATGATTAAAGATATCTTGCTGGAATTCACCGAGATTTTTATAACACTATTGGAGTCGACTTTGAAAAATAAAAATGTATTTAGCCTTAAGTTGAAATGATGATCCCTCTTTCTGTTGTGACCTTCAGATCAAGTTTTTCTCTCTACTGTTCCCACTTTTTAAAACGTATTCACCGTTTTCTCGATGTTTCTTGAATGGAATTTGAAGATGGAAACCAGAGTATGACTGTTGGTACCATTACTGAAAGCCTGGATGATATTTTTCCTCTCACCATTGTTCATCTAGGAAGACAGTGGTACTGACACAAAACGATTTTAACCTGTTTCTAGCTGAATAACTCAAACGGTTTTTCAGTGATTCTTACAATAAATGGTGTCAAGATGGCTAAACGTTTATCAGAAAACTTGGCAAATAGAAACTGAATTAGTTTAGTTGTTTTTCAGCTATTAAACATTTTTTGGGATAGACAATTATACCATGGTGTTATACGATTTGGACAATTTTGCTGTTACACCCGGTATATATATTAGTAGTAGCAGTATTAGTGGTAGTAACTTGTAATTTTACAAGATGAAGTAATTTCAACTATTATTAATTTTTAACTATTATTTCGTTCATATTACATTAAATTACTATAGTTCTACCATAGATTTCAGTAGTAGCAATATTATCTTGAAATTGAGGACGTAGACGATCATGGCTCTCCACAATCTCCTGTCCTTTGTGTCTCTTAATAAATATTATTTTTCTCTATGTCTCCTAAACTTTGTTCCGCCATCCATTTACTCAAGTTCATTCTTCTTCTATGTACCGTGTCCCTTCAGGACGTTGGCGATCATGGCTCTCCATAATTTCCTGTCCTTCGTAGCTCTTAATAAATGTTGTGTTTTTGTTAAATCTCCTAAACGTCGATTCGCCATCCATTTACTCAAGCTCGCTAGGTAGAATATGCATTGTTTTCCGCTGACCCTCTTGACTTCAAACTGTCCTGTGGATGTCAAATTTCTCACGCCATGTTTCCCCATTATGTACCCAAGAAAGTTCATCTGTCGCTTCCTGATGTTAAGAATAAGTTTCCTTTTTGTTTCCATTTCCTCTCAAATTTTCTCGTTGCTCACATATTCGGTCCATGGTATTCTCAGCATCCTTCTGTAGAACCACATTTCCGTTGCTCCACGTCGCTGTGAGAGGATTGTCCAATATTCACTGCCATATGGGGGGTCGGCTGATATTACGTAACAGTTCAGCACTCTTTTCTTTGTTTCTAACATGAATCTGGCGCACAAAGTTTGTTCAGGTCCAATCGGCACACAAAGTTTGTTCCGGTCCAACCTTTTGAAAAAGTGACCTTGATAACATCGCCAGAATTACAAAAAAAAACAAAACAAAACAAAACAAAAACAAACAAATAAAAACGCAAAATAGTGAAAACATTTTACTCTGTGACCGCTCAAAATTCTCGTTAAAAATGGAAGCCTGGTTGACAATGGAGACGACTGTGTTTTTGGATAAAAATGCCGTTGTTACTTTTTTTTTTGTCTCTGGTCGCTTGTATTCATTGTTAACAAAAAGCTAAGTGATTAAATCCCAGGCAACACTTGAACCTGCTCCACCTAATTCATATCCACCACCCCGCCGTCTTCACGATTCATTCGGAAATATAATGAAATATTTTGAATAGGAACTAGGATTTCTTAGATTAGAACAAGCTAACGATTTAAATAAATAAAAAAAATAAAAATGAAAAAAGGACACCTTCTTATGTTTAACGACATGTTTTCTAAAGTAAAACTCAAGCATATTATAAATTCCTATATACCGAATAACTGAGGTGGCGAAATCGAGCGAAAAAGGTATCCGCTGGTTGAAAATAATGTCAGGTCCCTTCAAGACTTACCATGATTCTTCACATGGGACACTTTGATGATGTGATATATAATTGTTAGCAAGCTCGTTTCGCTCGATCAATTGCGACTGAATAGTGAGTTCGATCCTCACTGAGTGCCCCATACTTTCGTCCTTGTGTCACACTAAGCTACGCTTAGAAAATCGCAATGGCGCTTCACAGCTGCCTTGTTCTTTTTTCATTATCTGAGAATTGACATGATGGACTCATGCCTCTCTCAAAGGCGAAAAGGGAAAAACAAAAGATTAAGCCGGGATTTGAACTCGTCTAGCCCAGCCCACCCCCCGCACTAATAACAATTACACTACCACCGTCCGCACCCCCAACAATATAGTTTTGTCATAATTCATTATGTTTATAGGATATAAACTCCTATATTTTATAGTGGTTTTCGGAACCTGATTGTATAACGCAATCGGTCAGCATTCACATTGTTTCACTAGCGTGTACTACACACACACACACACACACACACACACACACACACACACACACACACACACACACACACACACACACACACATATACAAATAAAAAACAAAACAATTCAGCTTGTTATCCTTACGAACAATGAAACTATTCGTCTTTTTATGGCCACAACAAAGGACATTGAATTTTAAGATGTAAATACATGTATCGGCCTGTATAAATGTCATTGTCATATTTAGCTAGATTTTCTTTTTTTAGTGAAGATCATTTCTTCGCGTTGTTCATAATTTTGTGTTGTATTTGTGGACACGACACTCAGATTTTATTTTCCCACCTAAAATCCGGGTAGACTGTCCCCACAAGTCTATAACACTTATTCTTCCTTACATTTTTATACACAAACATGGCTTAGCGTAAGATATATATATATATATGCATGTTTCATTAGAAACGACAGACAATGTACTACGGTTTATTTAATTTTTCTTGTGTTCGAACAAGAGATTTCTTTTCTGGACAAAGAGTGTGTAAAAACTGTCCAAATGTTTTATATTTCCGAGCGCTTTCGGCTATACCTTTAGCCATTATGTGTATGTCTTAGTGTGTAGTAGGGATGTTTTAATTTCCGAATACGGTTAGCACATTGTGGCCTTGTTAATATTGTTAAGAGTTTTTTTTTTTATTAAAGCTTCCATTATTTTAAATCTTTTTTTACAGGTGGATGCAGTTAATATATTTGTGTTTTCTACTAGTATGTTTCTAATGGAGTCTGGTAAGTTTGTGTGTGTGTGTTTAAATGGGCTCTAATGGAGCTGTGATTAGATAGGTGCAACGTAAGACGTCTGGATAAGCGTGTAGTTGTGTAATCGATGTAATTATTTATGAGTCCGGTATATATATATATATATATATATATATATATATATATATATATATATATATATATATTGCAATAATAATTTCATTCATTTGTGAATAAGTCCTGAAAATTTCATTACAATTATCTAAAGAAATTCTAAATCAATAGATTCTAAATCAATAAGTTTATCACGCCCCCCCCCCCCGCCCCAAAAAAACCACTCACGGTTCTTTTATTAATTTAAGGTCCTGCGTTGACGCCAGAAAAAACAAGATATTTAAAATAAATTTCGAAGATTTTAAAAAGTATTAAAAAATAATTTTTACATAAAAAACTTTGGTCCTAATAATAACACAAATATTTGACTATAAACATTTTATCATCATGTATACTCATTTTTTTATTAAAAATCTTTGGTGGTATATATATATATATATATATATATATATATATATATATATATATATATTTCTGAGATGAGTTATTACGTATACGATTTAAATTATTCGGGCTATTGTCCTCATCTTTGTTGCCATGTTTATCACAACGTTTCGGCCGTTGTACGCTCCAGCCTTCTTCAGATGGTTGGAATTCCAACCACCTGAAGAAGGCTGGAGCGTACAGCGGTCGAAACGTTGTTATAAACATTGACATTCCATTCACCTGAAGAAGGCCAGGGCGTACACCGGCCGAAACGTTGTGATAAACATAGCAACAAAGATAAGGACAATAGTTCGAATAATGTAAATAATGTATATATATATATATATATATATATATATATATATATATATATATATATATATATGTTCAAACATATATTGTTAAATATCATAGACAACGAATATCTATTATGTTTGATCATGAGCCGTTTTAAGCTTCGTATAGTTGCTTTAATTTCGGGAGAAAATAAAGACAAAAACTGTCCAAGATTTGGATATTTATCATTAAGCTGTTCCTCGATCTAAGCTTTCGTCTCACATGAAACATCATCAGAGTGGTTATATGGACATTTCAATAAAGATATTCACCATCAAAGATGATATTCTCTTATGTTGACATAGAAGATTGCTATGCGACGATAACAGTCGCGGAATAGCAGACTCAGGTCATAAATTCATGATGCGGTTCTATGACGTCGTACCACGTGGGAGAACGAAATATTAACAACAGAACCATATGTCTAGATGCAATGTAATGTGTTGTGACTAGTTTGAAATGTAATTTTGTTGAGTGTGGGTTGCTTTGTTTTAAATTCAACAAAATTACATTAATATTCTCAGCATCAATCTGAAGAACCACATTTCCATTTGCATATTGGTCTGCCCCAATTTTGCTTCATCTGTGAGGTGATTGTCCAACAGTCGTACGCTATATAGAAGGACTGATAAATCTTTAAAGAGAGTTTCCTGTTTCTTAATACCTTGCTTAACTTTTGGGACAAACCATTCGCTATCCCAACGTGCCTTCGGATTTCAGTGTCACACTTTACCTCTTGTTCAAACACTCCCCAGTTTTTTTAAAATGTACTTGTTTGAATTTGGTATCCCCAATTTGTAATTTGCATATTGGTCTGCCCCTTTTGCTAACAACCATTCATTATGTATTCTTGTAATTGTTGTTTTGTTTTGTTTTTTTGTCCTTTCTTTTCGTTTTCCTTCACTATCTTATGTTGTTCTTGTAGCTACCTTTATATGTCTACTATAAACATCTAATATCTTATGTTGATAAGATTGTGGCCGCAAGACATAAATCCTGGTATGACTTCTAATTCTCTCAGAATCACTTCAGCATATAGGTTGAATAAGTCTGGTGAGAAGACACATCCTTGTCTTGCGACCCTTTGTTTTTTCTGTATTTACTAAATTGATTTTCAATCCGTGTGCAAGAAGGAGCTTGTTGCCAGTATAGGTTCTGGATTATTTTAATATTCTTCCTAAATATACATGGTGACCCAAAAAAATGGGAATTTTTGAAGTGCGTATTGCCAGACATGAGCAAGTGGCAACACTGCGAAACAGTGACATTGAGCAAGTAAACATTTCGCCATTTTAGTAACGAGAATGAAATTCACAGTATCCCAGCTGAGATGTTGCAGCAGTCAATGAGGAATCTCAACAGCAGATTTTAAGAATGCAAGACGCCATCGACAGGACGTAATTTTTAAAACTGAAAATTCCATCATTGTTTCTTAAATGGCATGTTTTAAGGTTTCAATTACTATGAATTAAATATTTTTCTTCCATCACTCTTGGTTTTATTGGATTGTTAAAAAGTTCCCGTTTTTTTGGGTCACCCTATATCAAGGTTAGCTAGGAGTTGCAACAGTTCTTTATGACGTTCTTTAATGGTCTTTAAATCTCACTTGACCATTGTAATGTATTGTTACTGACTCGCGGAAAGTAGTATACACTCAACTGCCTCATGGGTAATAGCTGTAGCTATTTGTGACTTCCTATGGAAATGAGTCACTTCATCTCCCTATAGCAAAGTGGTTTTATCCCTTTATTTTCCCTGGTAATTCTTTTAGAGCTTTTGTCTCCTCATCTTCTTCCCTCTCCCTAAGAGATTGTTTCAGTGTGGCAGATCATGATCTTTTCCTTTTTTCATAGGAGTGTTCCTCCAGTGATTGTTCATCTTCAGAGTCTATATCACTCTCGATTTAACTGTCGTGTTTGTCTTGACATGACACTTTTGTCTTCATTACTTTCAGGTTGCAATCTAACTTGGTCTAATATCCCATTTCCACTTGTTTTTATTATCATAGTGTTTTGTCCACTTTGCATTATGAATCTTGTTTCTTGTAGATTAGATTCACTATACTTTTTATATCACAGTTTTTCATTGGTGGCATAAGACATGATCAAAGGGGCTCTAATTTATCTACCCAAGAGAGCGAATGGTATTGTTCTATAACTCAGCAACGATCTAGGAAGTAATGATTCTTTTCATTGTACACATATTGGTCATATTGTGTACTTGATTCCTTGCAGTTGTGGCAGAAAATGTAAAGGTGATTGTAGTGTAGCGTTACTTTTTCACAGGAAGTAGTATGCACTCAACTGCCTCATGGGTAATAGCTGTAGCTATTTGTGACTTCCTATGGAAATGAGTCACCTCATCTCCCTATAGCAAAGAGGTTTTATCCCCTTATTTTCCCTGGTACTTCTTCTAGGAGTTTTTGTCTCTTCACTATCTTCTTCCCTCTCCCTAAGAGATTGTCTAGATATGGGAGATCGTGATCTTTTCCTTTTTTCGTAGGAGTCTTCTTCCAGTGATTGTTCATCTTCAGAGTCCATATTGCTCTCGATTTCACTGTCGCGTTTGTCTTGACTTGACATGACACTTTTGCCTTCATTACTTTCAGGGGTTTTTCTTTTTCCATTGTTCTTCGTTGGTAGCATAGAACATGGCCAATGAAGATCTACATATTGAAAATGGATAAATGTATAGCCGAAAACGTTCGAAATAAAAGAAAATTCGGACAGTTTTTATATAATTTATCATCTGGAAAGAAAAAAATTATTAGATCGCATGAGAAATTGCATAAACAAAATATATAAAATATGAAACAAAATATAGGCTAAGTGTATACAAGTACCATCAGAAATTATTTCTTCATTCAGACTTCACGGTACATACATTAACGGTGGTAGAATATGTCGACCTAGATTGTTTTGGGGGGAAATTGGAAAAATAAGACGAAGAAAAATAAATAAAAAAATTAATTTAAAAAAAAAAAGGAATTGAAAGAATCTTGCTAATACTTGTTCGTCTTTCTTTCCTTTCATAAAAAGCGGATCAAATTTTGACACGAATCTAGTAATAAAGAGAACAAGGGGGACAACTGTACTTTGTTGGGCGTTGTTTTGAGCTGGTTTGTTTGAGTAGATGAGCTTATAATTAAATAATAACCATTTTTTTTTAACTCTCGGATTTGCAAACGAGGCGTCAAAATGTGCGAGGTATGTCGACTCATTAGAAGAACATTCTTGAAACGGTGACCAAACCCATTACTCTTCAAGGCAGACGCGCCATTACGAGAAAAAAACGACCGAAACAGATTCGCTTCCTTTAACTCGTAACCAATTTCCTAGAAAGAAAGATTCAACTCACGGACGTTGAAAGTCATCAATATTTTTATCTATTTATTTTATTTTATTTATTTATTTAATTTATTTTTTTTTTTTTTGGTAAAACTTGTTTCTGTCTCTGTCGCTTTTTGTCTTTGTGGCATTATTTTGGTTAGTATGGAATATAAAATTTACCAAAGTATGTTCAGGGAATTAACTTGTCATATTTATTTAAGAAAACATAATTTTCCTAAATGTTATTTCATTTGAATTTTAATAAAGCTAACGAAACATTGAAAAGGTGAAAGTGAAACAAAACGAAAAATAAAAATTGATGATCTATCAAGGAAATGAACAGAGGCAATCGGACCCGACGTTTACTCGGTTCCTGAGATCTTTTTTTTTTAACCATTTCACCCCAAGCATCATCCTTCTGTAGAGCCATATTCACGGTATTCAACCTTCATGGTTTTCTAATCACCCTTCTATAGAATCACTCATATTGCCTCAAGTCTCGTCTTCATCTTTGATGAAATTGTCTAGTATTCCATGCCATATCGGAGAATTGACATTACATAGCAGTTCATCGCTTTTTTCTTTGTTTCTGACGTAATTTTCCTGTTTATTAATACCTTACTTAGCTTTTGGAAGGCGTCTTTTGCTATTTTACTCATTTTCTGTCACCTGTTAAAACATTTCCAGATATTTCAACTTCTGTATTTGCTTGATTTTGACATCTCCAAACCGTAGCTGACATTTTTGGCTGTTTCTTTTGCTGACAAACATAAATTCTGTATTTTCAAAATTGACATTTAGTCCTTTCTTCTTGCTTTCCTTTACTACCTTGTCGAGGGGTTCCTGTCATTTCCTCTCTGCATCTGCCACCAATACAGTGTTTTGGGGGTTTTTTTTAATCAGTTCACCCCAAGCAAAAATGCCACTAGTACGCAGGGGATTACTGTGTGTGAAATCAGAGAAAAGACTTGGTGTAGGGGGTATTGCGGAAAGAATAAAAGATGAACGGGGTTCAAGTCAACAGAAGACGGCGGTTGACGTTGCATTTGAATTTTTGAAGATTGTAATTATCAGGGAAGCATGTAAAGGAAGAGAGTTTCACAGTTGGGAAGTACGAGAAAAGAAAATGTTTGGGTATAAGTGGCAGTTGCATTTAACTATTTCATTATTAAAATGGTGGGACCTATATGCCAATCTAGTAGCACGCTTAAATTCGTGTAGTCGGGGCACCAGGGAAAAAAGCTTGTCAGAGCAGTTGCCATGAAAATATTTGTAGAAAAGACAGAGGGAAGCCACATCCCGTCTGTGAGATACAAAACCCTGAAATCGAGATGCCATGTCAGGGTTGATTACATTGCAGATCGTTCTTTGGATTTTCCAAGAACCATGTGATGAACCTCAGTGGCACCAAACCAGATATGGTGACAGTATTCAATGCACGGACGAATGGTAGATTTGTAAATATGCAAGATGGACACTGACAAGAAAAACCTTCTAGCACGACACAACGAACAAACTTTCCTTGCAGTAGATGCAGCTATTGGTTCAATGTAGTTGCTCCACTTAAAGCCAATTGAGAACATGAGGCCAAGAAAGCGCAGCGAGATGCTCTCCTGGAGTCGAGCATCAGCCATGCTGGTGGCGGACAGGGAAGTTTCTCTATGGTGGTTAAATGAGAGCAGTTTAGTTTTGGGGACATTAAAATTTTACAAGCCATTTCTTGCCCCAGTTAACCACTGAGTGGAGGTCCTTTTCATTTTCCGTTGCGCCAAGGTTCCTTTCCTGTAACACAGGAGAGGAGTTTCATATTACTTGGAGAGGAGTTGAGCATCGCCAAGGAACTAATTCTTTGGGTTGAAGATAAAAGTACGTATTCAGCGCAACACCTAGACGATATCCAAAATCATTAGAGCAATCAATCAACAATATTTATTGTAAAGAAATCGGTAACAATGGCCTGTAATTCAGCATTGTCAAGGAACAACTTATTTGATCTTGATGGTAATATCAGCCATTTCTTTATAAGGAAGCATTTGGAATTCATTGCCCGATAGACAGTGCTGTTTAAATTTGTGAAATATTTCTATTAAAATAATTTTTCTGGAATTAGGTTTCTCAATTTCAGTAAGTGTCATTGTTCTTTCCAGTATTGACGAGAATTTCCTTGCAAATCATTTGGTTGAAGTAGTGTGAGAAGATAATATCTTGATTATGTCCTTATTTTCTCTTCGAGTTACACGTGCATTTTAGTTGTTAATGCAGTTGAAAGGCCGTTCTGTAGCGCCAGTTCCCGAGGCTCCCTCTCTGAGTCCTACATGCTTCAGTGGGGCAGGTTGATTGTTGATTTTTTGCACTCGGTGCAAAATCTGGAGCTTTATGTGATAAGTAGTGCTATCAATAATTAAATTCATAGCTTGATCGCTAGTTCAGCCATAATAAGTTTGCGTCCAGGCTCTTACAATATATGCCCATTATTGGAAGATTTTATAACGTCACAGTGTGGGATAATCAGGAACAAACCTGGTGGAGAGATAAAGAAAAAAAAAGAATGCAGATGATTTCGGCTAGATTGAAAAAAAATTATTTCCAAAAATATTCTTTAAAAATTTTTGGAACTACCTGCGTCTTTCGTTTCGTGAGCATGTGTAGATGTGGAAACATCTTCAAATTCCAGTCTACTGAAATCCTAATGGATGAAATATATATATATATATATATATATATATATATATATATATATATATATATATATAAGTGAACATAGAAGTCAATACTTAGAGGCGACAGTCTGTTTCATGCTAGATGCAATCGTCAGTCCTGTTCACTTTTATATTTACACACGCTCTATCTCTCATATTGAGCACTTTATCCCATAAATATAGCACACTTTAAGACTATATTTCTTCATATATATATATATATATATATATATATATATATATATATATATATATATATATATATATATATATATATATAGTTATTCAGAAAGAAAGAGCAGATTTCGAAAAATTAATTAAAAAAAACAAACGCTAAGAGACAGAAAGCCATTACTAGATAGGAAAAGGTTTAAAGTTTATTATTTTATGGTTGTTCAACTTGTATGCACTCAACATGAGCACCATGTGTTGCGCGACAAATATTGAAACGGAATTCCACTTCTTGCCACACTTGAATGAATTGATCTGCTTCAACAATTCGATCTCAAATCTTCAAGAATAGCAGGCGTAGCTGGAACAACCACTCTTTCTTTTATATATGCCCACTTATAAAAATCGCATGGAGTAAGACCTGGTGAGCCGGGAGGCCACAGACGATGAACAAGATCCACTTTTTTACAAATTATCACAATTTAAATTCATACAAAATCTGGAAAATAAAAGCAACAAAAAGAAGCATTTAAAAAAGATTGTAAAAAAAAATGTCATTTATTAATAACTTCAAGCCATTTTCTATCTAGTACTATCTAGTTTAGTGTGTTTCTGTCTATTATTTGTTTTTATTAGATTTTCGAAATCTGCTCTTTATTTTCTGACAGTGGTCCTCATCTTTATTGCTTATGTTTGCCATTGCTGGTGATAATGGTGAGCCCATTGCTAAGTTTTCATTATGTCGGTATATGTCTGATTCCATTGTGAAATGTGTTCTTCGTGTATACAAAGACAGCATTTCCATCCAGGTTATCTATTGGTATACTGGTCCGTTAGGGATGAGTCCGAGGCCAGTCCCTGACTACCGATAGTGCCTCCTCTGAGAACAAACTCACCACATCCGATCTGGTTGAATTGGAGGGGAGCATCTTTTGATTATTTCCACGAAGTGGGGGGAGTTTCGGGCATACGAAGATGACTTTTCTATTAATGGGTCAATTATATCTACAAGAAAGCGACTCAGAGGGTGGCACACAGAGGGTGACAGCTAACAATCGGTCTGAGCGGAATACCTTCTTTGTTAATTTTGGGGAGACCGTATATGTGAGATAAAGGGAGATAACTGAGATAGCCGGAATAGACATGGCACGTGGAACTAGAACAATCTACCCCGATGAACGAAATAAAGCGTTCAAATAGAAATTACAGTCACCCGAAGAAGGCCGCAGCGTACAACGGGTGAAACGTCGTGTATATGGCAATAAAGATGAGGACAACAGTCCGAACAGTGTAAATAATGTAAATAACTGTTCTTCCTTTCTGAATAATAATAATTTCCTATATATATAAATATATATATATATATATATATATATATATATATATATATATATATATATATATATATATATATCAAATATGTGGTGCAGTTCAATTTATATTAGAATGAATCATTCATACAAAAAGTAGATTAGTAAAGTTAATGACATAAAATGGCGAAAACTCTTCGCAAACAAAATTTTAAAGTTGCATTAACCTACGAACCTCTCGATGAATGTTATGATCCTTGTTTTTAGTAACTACAAGCTGTATTAGGTCTTTTTCTAATCTACTTTCAACTTTACATACAGTTATCCTCAGGCATGGAAATTACCTTTAACTTTAAAATTATAACTTTATGAAATTTCGAGAAATTCTTTTTTGTAGCGCCTAATGTTTTTTATATCAATTATAAGTTGAAGTCCTAGGAGAATTTAAATCATCCAATTTTTTACTGAAACAAAACCACTAGTTAGAGAAATCGCAAAAAAGAATATATAAATATTACGTTTAAACTGTAAACCGTAAACGTCATGTAATTTTACTAGGTATTTTCCCCTTACATAGATCTCGCAAATATCAAGTTATCGTTGGATGTGTAAATACGTCATCAAAACATACACCCACGTGTTAAAAAACGCTTTTCTGTGATATTTTGAACTAAAATATAGTAAAATATTAAAATTTGTTTTAATTAAACTTGAATTCAGTTAATCTTCCTCAGAAAAAGTTTCCGAAAATTATATTTTATTTTTGAAAGAGAATTATGTTGTTGACAGATTGTATAGATTTTACTGATAATCAGAAAAATGATTCCGATCAATTTAAATTTGTTTTGAAATACAGCAAAGTATTTTTCCTTATTGAAAATATTACACGTAATTTATTAATTTAGAATTAAAACTAAGATTAAAGCTTCAAGAAAGATATTTTTCAAAAGGCATGTTATGGTTTTTGGAGGTATCTACACATATAAGCAATATTAGTAGAAAAAGAATATACAGTGTAACTCGGATATAAGAGAGTTGTTGGGACCGGAGAAGAAGTATCTTATATCCGGGTTTCTCTTATATCCGGGTGTGGTCTATTATATATACATTAACACAGGCTCTAATTTGGGACCAGAGAAAATCTCTCTTCTATCCGGGTTTCTCTTCTATCCGGGTCTCTTATATCCGGGTTACACTGTATCTCTATTTATCTATCTTTTTTTTCACTTTCCCTGACTCCCTGTTGCTCTGTCTCTGTCTCTGTCTCTCTCTCTCTAAACACATACACACACAAACACACACACACACACACACACACACACACATATATATATATATATATATATATATATATGTTTGTATATATATATATATATTTATATATATAAGGAGATACATAGGTACAATTCTTCTCTTAAAAAATCTTTCATTCTCGTCCGCCAGGCTAGGCTGGTATGCGAAATATATATATCATTTAAACAAAAGACATCCATTCCTTTCCGGTGTCTTTTGGCAGATGGTGAGCCTTTCAACTTACAAATTCCATGGTTTGTGAGGGTATATGTCTGATTCACTGGATATGGGACATGCTGCCTGCCTGGGTCTGTTTCGCGGTCTCACTGGCGCCAGCGGTCGGGGTTTGAACTCAACTAAAAACAGATTTTTGAACACTTTAGATCAAGGCAAGCCGATTCTCTCAACCCGGCTATCTGGCACAATATATTCTCCCTGATATAACACAATGATAATAAACCACAGTTCCATAGTTTGGCTTTCTGATTATCAGACCAATAGAGAAAAGAATTCGGTTTTATTTTAAACTTGAGCACACTGCATTACTGCATTCTTTTCAGTGCGATCTTTTTCAAAGCCTCTCAAATGTAGTTTCCATATTGTTAATTTCACTCAAAATTGCTTTCTTTTGCCATAGCAGGATATGAAAACACAACTATGAAATTGAAACAATATGTCGGGGAGAGATTCCTTGGGTCACCGTTTGAATAAAAAAAAATGAGAGAAAAGATTGTTGCGTGTTCAAATAAAATGATATTTATTTAAACGTAGGATACATAAATTTTAACTGTAATTATTATCATGTAATGAAAGTTAGAAAGTTCTTCACTTTGACAGAAGGAAATGTACATGAATAATCTTTCAGTGAGGAAGAGAAAAAGTAGAGTTGGGAGACAAGATCAAAGGGTACCCCTGTTGCTTTGATGGGAAAGACAAGACGCCGAGGTTGACTCGAGTCTCTTTACTGCTGTCAGTACTTCTGTCGAGTTGAATGAATGTTTCGTTTTTATGGTCTTGCGTAAGTTCCAGACGCCTGTGTTTATTTACTGGAGTGAGCTGATTTAATTGGCTAGTTTATTTTATTAAATTGAAAGTTTGAAGAATGTTTAAAACCCGGAAGGCTGCGCGGAGACCTTGCGCTGTGTGTTTAATTTTGTCATTTGCCCCTTTGATTTGATGTTGTTCACTTCCGCCTACTCTACAGCTATTGTTCAAGGATCAGTCACCTTCAGTGGTAGAATAAACATCTGTACAGCAAATGCAGTCACATATAGAGTGATACAGGTTAACTAAAGTACCCCAAAATTGAAAAAAAAAACCTGTACACTGGATGATGTTGTTATCCTCCACTTATCGAAGTTTTGTTAACCTTGGTCTCCCCACTAACACGGGATGTGACACAAAGTCGGTTTTAACGTGGGGAACTCGAGCGTGTACACTCTGACCAGGGGCAAAATTTGCCCATCCGACTGCAAACGTCGATTGCGCTGGCATCGGTATGACCACTGATCTCCCAGATCTAGTGCAATGCGTGGGGGGCAGCCTCGGACACCTGTTCCCTGAGATCGTGCACGTGTCAGTCGGATAAAAAAAGCGAGAAATATGAATCATCTGGCGTCGCCAATCTTTCATAGTCCAATGGTGACGTTATCTGCTCTTGGTGAAAACCAGTTTTTATATATATATATATATATATATATATATATATATATATATATATATATATTAAATTTCCCTCAGTAAGATTGTCCACTCCTTTCCTCACTAGGCCCACAGCTTCGATTACTATTGTACTTATACAATTTCTCGATAATTTTCATGGAGCTATTTCTCCCAGATGGTAGTGTTATGTCAATACAGTGTAACCCGGATATAAGAGATCCGTATATAAGAGACCCGGATATAAGAGAAACCCGGATATAAGAGCGATTTTCTCTGGTCCCAAATTAGAGCCTGTGTTAATGTATATATAATAGACCAAACCCGGATATAAGAGAAACCCGGATATAAGAGACTTCTTATCCGGTCCCGGCAACTCTCTTATATCCGGGTTACACTGTATGCATATACTTTCTGAATTTCTTATCTTTTATGATAATATCAGGTCGATTAACTGTTGTTTCCCTGTTAATTTGAATTGGTATGTCCCGGAGGATAGTTACATCATTATTTTGGGTAACTGTCTCTGATTGGTGCTCATACCATCTCTCAGTGGTTTTGATTTTGTGCTTCTTGCATATCTACTAGTGCACACATGTCGCTATCTTAGTATGTCTCTGGATATATTCTTTTTTTGCTGGTTCCGGACGTCCTGAGATAATATGTTCGACAGTTTGATCATATTATATTCCGAAGATCCTGCATTTCGGATTAGTTCCATCCTTGATTATTTAACAGTGATAGGATCTGGTTGCGAGGCTTTGGTCCTGAGCTGCAATAATTAGACCTTCTGTCTCAGCTTTCAACCCGTTGCTCCACAGACATTGATGTGTTTACTGTTGGTCCACATCTGCCTCTTTCGTTCTTTTTAGGTATTTGCTATACAATGCCATATCCTCCCTTTTTTTTTGTAATTTTTTTTTGGCCAAGAAGTTTTTACTTGTTTGGCGTAGATGGTATTCGCTTCGTTTTTTTGTTGGTAGTGTTATTATTATTATTATTATTATTATTATTATTATTATTATTATTACATCGGACATCATAGCTGTAACTATTAAATCTTTTGCTTAAATTTTCAGTTGTGTGACCTACATTATTATTATTATTATTATTATTTTATTTCCTTTGATTTCTGGTGTGTACTCATTTCTTTCCGGGTCCTGAACAGAGACCTATATTCAGAAATGGCATCATGATATTTTCCAGCGAGCAATTTTGAAAAAGATTCGCACATATTTTACATAGATAAAGCCCTTCGTAAGGTGTGAATATTACTCATGAGAACAATTTGTTGTATTTCTTGAAGGCATGGGCTACCAATAATTCACCTTCAGCGAGTCTACTGGAATCCGAGGACTCCAACTACAACTTGAATTGTTGATGTTCTGATGTGCCACATTTCTGAGATTTCCACTTCAACTCTTGGTATTTTGGTAGTTTATTATTATAATTATTGTTATTTTATTTCCTTTTGGTTTCTGGTGTGTACACATTTCTTTCCGGGTCCCAACCAGAGACCTAAGGTTAAAAGTGGCATTATGACATTTTCCACTAATCAATTAAAAAACCTAAAAGAATCACATATTTTACATAGATAAAGCCTTTCGTAAGGTGTGGGCTGTACTCGTGAGAACAATTTTTTGTATTTTATTAAAGCATGGACTTCCAGGAATCCCTTCAATTATTCTACTGGAATCTTTTCCAACCAATCCTAGGGCTCCAGTTACAAGTTTTTTTATGTTCCCATGTGCCACATTTTTGAGATTTCGATTTCAAGGTCCTTGTATTTTGATAACTTTTTAAAGATCTTCAAAGATACATTGCAGTCTGCAGAGACTCCTATATCAATAAGGAGGCATTTTTTGTTTGTGGTCTCTAATAACCAATGTCTGGGCGGTTAACTTTGATTATTATCATTATTATTATTATTATTATTATTATTTGATTTATGCGGGTCGCTCAACTGAAAATTTAAACAAAATATTTAATGCCTACAGGCTTGATGTCCGACACAACAATGTGACGTCAACAAAATTTGTGGAATATTGTATTATGAACAACTCTAATTTCGACGAACACCTTAAGGAGCACTTTCTGAAAAATATCCAGAAGTCACCAACCTTTCAACACTTGAAATGCATAAATATAATTAAATATGCAAATTACTAACGCCCGTCACTGGGAGAATTAAGAAAATGACAGGGGATTTCCATAAAATTTATGCTAAATTATTTTCTTTAATCACTTCACCCCAAGCAAGATGATAAAGCCACTAAGACGCACGTGGTTTACTGGGGGTGGGAGGGGATGATAAGTGGACAATAAAAGAACAAGCTTCAGGATTTGTCGATATTTCTGAGATGAAGTATTGTAACTGTTTACACTATATACACTGCTCGAACTGCTGTCCTCATCTTTGTTGTCATATTCACTGTTTCGGCCGTTCGAATCTTCGGCCTTCTTCAAATGATTGAAATTGCGAATCAAACCCTACCGGATAGATCTTTATAGTTCCACATGCCATGTCCTCTTCCTGATATCTCAATTGCAGTTATTTTTGCCTTTAATATTTTCACCTTTACTAACGTTGTTCACCTCTGCTCTGGTCAGTTATTGAACTCGCAACTATTTGGGTCAAGCCAATGGATTACTTAAACCAACGCTATTATCCACTGGGCCATGTGTCCTTTTTTAAATACTCGTATGCAATTTTTAAACATAACTTGGAAAATACTGACATACTCTCGAAATACTGTTAAACATTGTTGCACACTGTGTCTTTTGCTTTCTTTTTCTATTCGTAAATCTAGCTCTTGTCGTAGTGTGGTAAAATACTTGTTACTTTTAACAACAACAACAACAACAACAACAATAATAATAATAATAATAATAATAATAATAATAATAATAATAATAATAGGACCTGTAATAAATTTATGAGACTTCACAATACACATAGATAGAACAATCAAAGCTAATCGCCCTGACATGGTGATTAGAGACGCCAAAGACAAAATGTGCCTCGTTATTGACATGGCAGTCGCTACAGACTGCAATGTATCTTTGAAGATCTTTAAAAAAAACTTTTAAATCAAAATATAAGGACCTTGAAATTGAAATCTCAAAAATGTGGCATATGAGGACATTAACAATTCCAGTTGGAGTTGGAGTCCTAGGATTGATTGGAAAAGATTCCAATAGACTCATTGAAAGAATCCCTGGTAACCCATACAAAAAAAATTGTACTCACAAGTACGGCCCACACATTACGAAGGGGATTATCTCTGTAAAATATGTGCGATTTATTTTTTTTTTTCGAAACTGCTCAGTGGAAAATGTCATGATGCCATTTCTGACCTTAGGTCTCTGGTCGGGACCCGCAAAGAAATGAGTATACACCAGAAACCAAAAACCAAGGGAAATAAAACAACAACAACAACAACAACAACAATAATAATAATAATAATAATAATAATAATAATAATAATAATGTCGCAATGTACATATTCCCTAATTTAGGAAGACAGGTGTATATTAAAGAGAGTGCGCTGAATCTGACTCTGGCATATTTTCTTCTATTTATATAGTATAAACATTGACGTTTGGTCAGCAGGGGACGAGGGAGAGATGACTTATTCTGGTTAGCTGATCCGGAGAGAGCGCTGCATGAATCAACAAAATGACAGCGTTTCGGCGTAGAGAGGCACATACGTATATGTCATCCTCGTGTATCGTGGAGTCGAGAGACAAAATTGCAGGTTTTTCCCATTTGGGTGAGCCAAATAACTAAATAAAACATATTTACGGCACAGTGGGTATCCGACTCCATTTGACACTGCCCCAAAGGAGGCAGCGGGTTCATTTTTCAAGATTTCCATGACGAAAATAGATATAAATTTGTTTCAGATAGATGGATAGATAGGTAGCAACATACTGAGATAGATAGATAGATAGATAGATAGATAGATAGATAGATAGATATGAATAGCTTGAGATTGATAAATAGATAGATAGAAACAGCCTTATATATATATATATATATATATATATATGTATATATATATATATATATATATATAGAGAGAGAGAGATAGATAGATAGATAGATAGATAGATAGATAGATAGATAGATAGATAGATATGAGCAGAGTGAGATGAATAGCCTGAGATAGATTGAAATAAACTGAGATAGCAACAAAATGAGATAGATAGATAGATAGATAGAAACAGCCTGATATAAATATATATATTACATGATACATTCATACAAAAAGCAGATAGTGAAGTTAATGATATAAATGGCAAGAATCACTATTGCAAACAATTTTTACTAAAATACATTAACCTCGAACCCGTTGATGAATGTTATGATCCCTGTTTATAAATTCCAGTTGTATAAGGTCTTTTTTTACTAAAAAAAAAAATTCAACCTCAGCGTTGCGACCGCACGCTCGAAAAAATTTTCACAGTTAACAATAACACATTTCCAAAAAAAACATATTTCGGAGTACATCTTAACTTTCGTTGTCCTGTTATTTCCTGGATGTAAAAAAAAGACATATCTATTTCTATACCTGACGATGATTGTAGGAACAATCGAAAGCTTGTAGTAAAAAAAGACCTTATACAAATGGAATTTATAAACAAAGATCATAACATTCATCAACGGGTTCGAGGTTAATGTATTTTAGTAAAAATTGTTTGCGAGAGTGATTCTTGCCATTTATATCATTAACTTCACTATCTGCTTTTTGTATGAATGATTCATGTAATGTAAATTGAACTACACCACATACTTGATATTAATATATATATATATATATATATATATATATATATAGCATCAGACTGTGATAGATAGATAGATAGATAGATAGATAGATAGATAGATAGATAGATAGCATCAGACTGAGATAGATAGTAACCAGATAAAAATAAACATATTAATTGAGGACTTTCAACAGCAGCGAGCAGCTAAAAACGATATCCCATGTAACTTGAAGAGAAAATAACAACATAACCAAGATATTGACATTCCATGCTATGTCATACAAAAGGTTAGGAAGGAAACCCCCATCAATACTGGAAAGAGCGATAACAGCTACTTGACATGAGAAACCTATTTCCTGAAAAATGGAGAAAGATTTTATAAATTTCAACCGACAGTTGTACAAGCTGATCGATCAACGTATACCGAAGGTTTCCTTATAACGAAATGGTTAATATTACCTTTCAACAAGACCTCTGCCGGTCATCAATGACCATGGATTTGATACCACCCATCATGTGCTCCTCTGGTGCCGCCTGTGGCTGAATAGGGCTAATGGCAGACTTTGTTACACAAGTCACACCTGTGAATTGTCTGTGTGTTGTCTATGCTGCAACGTTCTTTTCTGTGGGTCCGCTTGTCTTCTGCTATGTTGTTCTGTTTCTCTTCTCCTGACATTAGTTGTTTAGTCAGGGTCAGAATTACTTTAGTCAGAACGGTCAGCAGCAAGGTCCTCCCTCCCAGTGGTCACTGTTGATCTCAAGGGAGTTCGTGTCCCTCTTACAGATATCTCTGTAGTGCAACTAAGGCCGACCGGTGTCTCTTTTGCCATTTGCAAGTTCCCCGTAGAGGATGTCTTTGGGAATTCGGCCATCCTCCATGCGACGAACATGACCCAGCCATCGAAGCCAATGCTGTCTGAACGGAGTGGACATGGTTGTTAGGCCGGAGCGAGACAGAACTTCAGTGTTGGGCACTTTGTCCTTCCACGATATGCGGCGGATACACCTCAAGTGAACTATTCAGTCTTTTCTCCGGCTTGGAATACGTCGTCTATGTCTCGCTCCCGTAGAGAAGTGTGCTTATGACGAATGCATTGTAGACTGCCATCTTTGTTTTGACAGAGAGCTTTGAGTTCTCCCACACTCGTATGGTGAGGCGAGCGAATGTGGTTGCTGCTTTCTTGATCGCGTCTACATCATGTCCTAGAACGTTTGTCTTTTTTCAATCAGCGCAAAGTCCCTGCAGTCCTCAGAGAAGCGAATCATCAGTGTCTGGAGCTCCTCTTGTGTGGGGGTTGCGACAGCGGCAGCATCCGTAAACAACATGTCTCTGTACTTAGTCTCGTGTACTTTTGTTTTGGACTTGAGGCGTGCGAGATGAAACAGCCTGTCGTCCGATCTGGTGTGAAGGTAGAAGCCCTATGTTCTCGTGCTGAAGGCATGCTTCAAGAGCGAGGCAAAGAAGATCCCAAATAGTGTTGGGGCAAGGATGCAGCCTTGTTTTACACCGCTGTGTATGTTAAATGGCTCCGATATGTTTCTGTCATACAGTACTGCCCCCTTCATCTTGATCTAAAGAGATTCAATGAAGCTCTGAAGTTTTTACTATTAGTGTTTACTAAAATCCTCGTTTTGTTGCAAAAATGTAAGACATTTTCTGGCAGGAATATACATAATAACTACCTAATTTCTCGAAAATAATACGCATATTATTTTACAGTAAATTACAGGTAATAGATGGGGTACGTATTATGAATAGGTTTAAACAAGGATAATTTTTGCTATTGATTTATTATAATAAATACGTACTTGGCGCAAAAAATATGTCACGGGTGTTTGTTCAGCATTTCCAATACAGCCTAAAGGATAGTTCTGATCTTTTCTTAGCTGAATAAGTAAAAAGCTGAAAATTCAAAAGCTTATCTTCGTAGTCATCAGGCAAACTCTGGGCTATGGATGTTGTTCTAATAGATATATCAAACCTCTTCATAAAAGGAAATCACCAGTTTGCTGAAGCTTTAAATGTGTTTCCATGGTTTTCATAAGTTCTTTTGCCTTCATCTTTATTTCCACAGTATTTATGGAACATCCACTTGATCGTCTTTCTTTCACAAATTCAGCTAAACTTTGTTCCATATCTGGATATTGAGCTTTTCTTCCTCTACCTATAGCCTTGGCACTTGATTTACACTTTTTTAGTTCATTTTTATTCTTTCTTCATAAACATATGTTAGCCTCATTCAACTCATCATCTTTCTTACTTTCTTTCTTTCGCGCACTTTCGCTCTCTCTCTCTCTCTCTCTCTCTCTCTCTCTATATATATATATATATATATATATATATATATATATATATATATATATATATATATCTGCTATATATAGATATCACACCTTTTTTCTTTTTTTGTCTCAGCCTATATCTCATACAATCTCATTATAAAGTCTCACACACACATATAAACAAAACCAGTTACTTATCTTTCGACTCAGAGTCTCGCAGACATACCGTAATTTCTCGAAAATAACACGCATTTTTTAACTGTAAATTACAGGTGATAATAGGAGTGCGTGCTATAAGTAGGTTTAAACAAAATATTTTTATCGTTATTGATTCATAATAATAAATACGTACTTGTTGTTCTAAAATGTTATCCCAATTTTGTCAATAAATTTATGTTTATCAATAAACGTATGTTAGCCTCATTCAACTCGCATTCTCTATCTGAAGCCATATTTCCTATTCTTTCTGCTAATTCTATTACTTTTTGTTTAAAAGTTGCACTCCTAACTCGGACGTTTTGACGACATTTTGGCGGTAAAATAAAATGTCATATTTACCGGGAAAACCGCCGGTAATTTTCAACATTATTTTAGCCGTTTAGTTTCTATTTTATTCTTAATGTCAAGGTCGACAAAATATCTTCTTAATTATTTTCTTGTTTTTTTTTTTTGACAAAATTTATAGATGCGTATTATACATAGGGATAGATATATTTCTTAACTTTTGGCTCATTTATTGGGGTGCGTATTATTTTCGAGAAATTACGGTAAATCGTAAATAAATAATTAAAAATGTTACCTGGTAAAAGCAAACAGCTTCCCTTCCAGCGTTATTGCTTATTAACCGTATGATATGACGTTCTTGAAGATGGCGTATTTGCCGATCCATAGGTTGTAGATAGAAAGATTCGATATGACCTTTCTTTCCGTTTAAAGGGAATTCTTCTTAGTGCATCTTTTATGTATTTCTCTGATTCCTGCTATTTTTTACCCGTCTGAACGCAAACGAACAGACAACGTGTTTCTCAACTACAAACGGATCATTTTCAAATGCCCCTGGGTGTGGCCAGATGTAAATTCGGACGATCGTTTTAACGTTCGGTATAATAAAAGCATCACTTTCTTTTATTTCTAAGAATAGATTCCCGAATTTTTTTTTCTCTATCCAAAGCGAAACATATAATCAAGGCATAGAAAAAGATATTAGGTTGTACCAGATAAAATGTCGGATCTTGACCTGGAAAGATAAAATGCATCTGTTCAATTTATTGTCCAAAGTTCTTGTTTTTTTTTTATTTGTTTTTGCTATAAATAATATTTCATTACATTTATTTATCATCTTTATTTCATTTAGTTTTTCACTTTCAAAAATAAACTGTAATATTATTTATAGTTTCAATCAATCCCATTCAGTGTGAATATTTTCCACTGCCGACAGACTGCCAATCCTGAACATTCGACATGTCCATTCTATATTAAAGACATTTCTTTTCATTCAGAAAACCAAAAAATACCGTATTCCTAAAAATGTCAGCTCCCAGAAATTTCGCACAAGTGTTTGTAGATTTGTGCTGTAATTTAAGCATTTTTTTTTTATCATTTCAATATTCACCATAAACATCAACGGCCTTTTCGGAATGTAATATTAAATTTCCACGCCTATTTTTAAAAAAAAAAAAATTCCAGCATAGGCTGATACTACAAACATTTCAAATGTTTCAACTTCCACATTTTTAAATATTTAGTAGGATAGTCTACAAGTTTAAAAATTATTTAGGGAAAAACCAGGGAGGGTGTAACAAAATTTCGTTATTTTTTCTGGTTAATGCCATAATTATTCATCTATAATACCCTCCTTTGTCAGTTTTTTAAGACTAAATCTATACTATACACAATAATTAAAGACTAAAACAATAATTACATATTATTTTTTTCATCTACGCATGTCGCCATATTCGGAACAGTATGATCGAAAGTAAGTCGTCCAAACGAACTAATGTGTAACAAAGTTCAAATATATATATATATGGACTTCTCACTCCCGTTAGAGGAGCCCTTCCCTGTTTGACCTCCACCACTTCCCATTTCTGGCTATAGTGGGCCGTCTTCCCATTTTACCTTTGTCCGACCTCTACTTGTTTTTTCTCCGCCTAGGTAATGATTCGGTGGTCCTAACAGTCCGTACCTGTTGTCTCTCCCATCGGTTTCATCAGCGTAGTAGCGAACATCATATCCGATGTCGCAAACGTCCACAAAACCATCTTGTCCTTCTTACTCAAAAAAACAATGTCATGTTTGTTGAACAATGCGTTCTTGATGCAGTAATTTTTAACGACTTTCTCAGAATGGCTTCAGGGATATTTTGTCCGGTTTCCAGTACACGTATACTTATAATTATAATATATACTATATAAATTCTTATTTATATCCGATACGCAATAGACGAAAAATCTAAAGCAGTGAAATAGCAAAATATGCCTTTCAATTCTAAAGTTGGTTGGCTTGGTTTGGTTTGGTTTGTTTTACGGCATATCAATCTCAATGCCGACAAGATTTTTATTACTGCAATATTTTTTTTTTAAGTATTTCTGGTAATATATTTCAAATATTTCTGGTAATATATTTCGAAAATTTATTGCTGGTAATAATCTTTTACAAAAATGTATTGCTGGTATTAAAACCTTTTTTACACATTTTGACCCCAGTTTGGGGGTTAACTATTTGCCCAGAGCTTGGACCCTAACAGGTACTATCACCCAGGGTCAGGGTGGACCTGGATACACCAGCAATTAAGAGGTGGTTCCACGCTTCAGGAAATCTCCGGATCAGAGGCCTTGCTGCCGGATTTAGTTTATCGTCATACCTAGGACGGCTTCAATGGGAGTTAACAGTTTGCCCATAAGTGAGACACTAACAGGTGCTATCACCCCGGGTCAGGGTGACCCTGGAAACACCAGCAATTAAGAGGTGGTTCCACGCGCCTCAAAACCTCCTGATCAGAGGCCTTGCTGCCGGGTGTAGTTTATCGTCTTACCCAGGACGCGGATAAAGATTATCGTCATACCTAGGACGGCCTCAGTTTGGGAGTTAGCTGTTGGCCCATAGCTGGGACCCTAACAGGTGCTATCACCCTGGGTCAGGGGGGGGGGGCCTGGGAACACCAGAATTAAGAGGTGGTTCCACGCTCCTCAAAACCTCCAGATCTAAACTATATCCGGTCGACCATAAATCACATTTACTGAAGATAAACTACACCCGGCCTTGCCGCCGGATGTAGTTTATCATCAAACCCAGGACGCGGATATACTTTGACGTCATATCTAGCACGGTCAATTCTAAAGTATTAAGAATCTGTAAAAATTGCGTTGGGAAAGAAGAAAATCATTTAAAACTACCATGTAATATCAATCTTTCTATATTGCAATACAATGCCCATCAAAAGTAGTTCTACAGAAGGATACTGAGAATACAATGGACTGAACCATGTGAATAACGAGGAAGTTTTAAGGAAGGTACAAACAAAAAAGGCGTATATAATTACAATCAAAAAGAAACAGTTAAAATTTCTGGGATACATAATGAGCAAAGTGGGACTGGAGAATTTGACACTCACAGGACATACTGAAGGCAAAAGAAAACAGCGAGTAACCTAAGTAATGGGTTGGTATAAATGGATGTCAGAAAAGGGACTTGGATTGATAATAAAGGGCTTGGAGAATTTGACACTCACGGGATATCGTGAAGGAAAGAGAAGCAAAGGAAAACAGCGAGTAATCTAAATAACGTGCTTGTGTGTCCGATGAGCGATGGGAGGGATAGCAAGGGGACGAACACTGATTAGAGCTAGAAAGTATAGGAAGTTGTAGAGAGCCGTAATCGTTCACAACCTTAAGTCACGCGACACAAAGAAGAAGAAATGGACGATTTTACTAACCACTATCTATGGGGGTGAATGTTGAACAATCTCCTCACAGATGAAGAAGAGACTTGGAGCAACGGAAATTTCGTTCTACAGAAGGATACTGAGGATACCATGAACCGAACATGTGAACAACGACGAAGTTTTAGAGAAAATGGAAACCAAAGAGACATTTACACTTAGAATCAGAAAGAGACAACTGAAATTTCAAGAGTAAAAAAAATCTAGCTAAGGGAGGTGAAAATGATGTAACGATACCGAGTTCGAATACCAGTCGAGCCCATTACGTTCACTTTTGTAAAAAAAAATACCCCTGCAAAGATTATTAATCCATATCAGTTATAGGTTGAATAACAATGCGGGTAGCGTCCTCCTTTGTAGGAGAAACCATCATCTGATCCGACGTGCTTGAGACAGCTCGGGTGCGGAGAGCGGGTGCACAGCAGTTTAACCTTTTCAGCAATGCATACTAATTTGGTCAGATCTTCTCAAAAGCCCGTATCTGCTCCGTTTCATACGCGAACCGTAAACAAAGCAAGTGCTATAGAATTATTGGATACCAACTCCACTGGGAGTTAGAGAAACATTGGAATATTTAAAAAAATCGATTATTTTGTTCTTTCAGAAGAAACAAGATAAAAATAACGAAAGAGAAATCCCAGGATGACGACGTTGTCTATTTATTTCTTAACGGATACAGGAACATTCGTTGGTCAACCACGGGAAATAGTAAGTTTGGATCTTTATTTAGTCAAATGTCAACGAGACTACGGTGGTTCATTGACCTAATATAGGCTTCATATATTGAATATATATATATATATATATATATATATATATATATATATATATATCCAAGTATAGGATTGGTGTAGACGGAATAAATTCCAATGACCAACAATTACTATTCTTAAGAGAGTGCTCAGTACAGAGTAGAGCAAATATAATTATTTATTCGAAAATTATAACATAAATATCTTATAAAATCACTACAAAAATAGCCATTTTGTTTCAACATTTCTGATGTAACAGCGTTTCTCCTAGCGAGGGGTATTTGATTGATTTTAACCTTTTAAAACCCTTTATTCTACATTCAACACCATCACTTGATAAGACATCAGAGGTGTTGAAACAAAATGGCTATTTTTGTAGTGATTTTATAACATATGTTATAATTTTCGAATAAATAATTATATATATATATATATATATATATATATATATATATATATATATATATATATATATATATATATATATATATACTCATTCATACGTGTTTCATTAAATAATATAGACAAGTTTTGTCTTTATTTTATGTAAATTCTTTTCATATTGTCTGATAAGCTTAATAACATTATCATTAAACGAAGAAAGAAAATCACAATATTGATACATCTTTTTTAATCCAATCTAAGCTTTCGGCTTACATAAGCCATTATCAAAGATGACAATTAGAGTACAATATATTAAGCAATACACGGACGAGAAAATGATTATTTTCTGTTTCTATTTAAATGTTATGATTTCCAACCAACACGTGCATATAAGATATATATTATGTATAGGTAAAAATTTGTGGGTAAGTAATCCATTTGAATCCTATTAATATAAAATATTAAAACTGATCCACAACAGAGAGCTCAATATATTTATTATAGAGCATATAAGTGAATGACATAAAAATGAAACTCAATTGTACCTCATTTTTATGGTCATTTCGCTCCTCGGGATAAATTCCCTGGGCTTGTCAATACTAAAACGCTTGATGAAAAAAATGAATCGTAAGGGTTTTTTTTAATTTAAAATTAAAAAAAGAATTGAAAGAAAGAAGAAAAAACAGGGGGAAACAGATGAACAAAACGCAAATAAGGGACAAAGGCATTTACGAGGGAGATAGAAAAAAAGAAAAAAAAACTAAAATAGTGAGGGGGAACAAGAAGACAGAACATATAAAGTCTAGGTCTAGACAGAAGTTAAAAACGGTTGACATATATATATATATATATATATATATATATATATATATATATATATATATATATATATATATATATATATTATAATTTTATCATATAGACAAAACCATTCTACTCACTACAAAGATGCTATTTGGTTTCAGTGCATTTTAACTGCACTTCAACGGGTGATAGTCGAAAATGTTTTTTGACTCTCACCTGTTGAAGTGCAGTTAAAATGCACTGGATCCAAGTTGCATCTTTGTAGTGAGTAAAATGGTTTTGTCTATATGATAAATTTATAATAAATAAATAATTATCGCTCTACTATCGGTATCGAGCCCTCTTTTGAATTAATGCTGTGAACGTTGGAATTTATATATTACTTTCGGTCTCATTGCATCGGATATATATATATATATATATATATATATATATATATATATATATATATATATATATATATATATATATTAAGACATGTCTCGGTGAATAATTTAGACAAGTTTGGTCCATTTATTTTCAATAGGATCTTCTCATATTTATGAACAATCTTGTTAGCATCCTTAATAAAGGAAGAGAGAAAATTACCATGTTGATACATAGTCATTTATTCCGAGTACATTTGACATTAGCACAAGAGACATGTCAATAAAAACATACTGCCAAAATATACGCAATATATATATATGTGTGTGTGTGTGTGTGTGTGTGTGTGTGTGAAGAAGCGTATGACTACTGTGCGGATACAAACGGAAAAGTTTTACAGAACAGGAAATATCAGAATATTCCAATATCTGATTCAAGAAAATGAGATATGAACGGACTGAGATAGATAGATAGATAGATAGATAGATAGATAGATAGATAGATAGATTATTTACATTATTCGGACTATTGTCCTCATCTTTGTCGCCATATTTATTACAACGTTTCGGCCATTGTACGCTCCGGCCTTCTTCAGGTGGTTGGAATGTCGAACTGAACACTTTATTTCGCTCACTGGGGTAGACTGTTCTAGTTCCACGTGCCATGTTTAATTTTTCCCTCTGAAAGTTCTCCACTGCCTTACCCGGGTATTGAACTCACACTCTTTGGGTCCAGTCACTGGATCTAACTAACGCCTTTATCCACTGTGCCATGTGTCCTTGAGGACATCTGTATATGAATTTCTGGGTATGCCTGCCTTATGTGAAGGGGTTATCAGATAAAATACAATGTTGCAATATGAGCTCTGGTAAAAACATGTAATAATAACAGAAACAATTGCAATATGAGCACTGGTAAAAATGGTTGCTGAAGACATTAGGTTTATAATACCCAGAAATTGGATATAGTGGATAAAGGCGTTGGTTAAATCCAGTGACAGGATCCAAAGTGTGTGAGTTCAATACCCGGTTAAGGCAGTGGAGAACTTTCAGAGGGATAACTGACATCCATTAAACATGGAACTAGAACAGTCTACCCCTGTGAGCGAAATTCAGTTCAGTTCGACATTGACTAAAGAAGGCCGGAGCGTATAACGGCCGAAACGTTGTTATAAATATGGCGACAATGATGAGGACGTCCGAATAATGTAAATAATGTACATAATACCTCATCTCAGAAATAGACAGAGATAGATAGATAGATAGATAGATAGATAGATATGCACAAACTTAGATAGATAGATAGATAGATATGAACAGAATGTGAGAGATAAATATTAAAAGAATGAGATAGATAGATAGATAGATAGATAGATAGATAGATAGATAGATAGATAGATAGATATGCACCAATTGAGATAGATCGATATGCATCAACTGAGATAGATAGATAGATAGATAGATAGATATGCACAAACTTAGATAGATAGATAGATAGATAGATAGATAGATAGATAGATAGATAGATAGATAGATATGAACAGAATGCGAGAGATAGATATTAAAAGAATGAGATAGATAGATAGATAGATAGATAGATAGATAGATAGATAGATAGATAGATAGATATGCACCAACTGAGATAGATAGATATGCATCAACTGAGATAGATAGATAGATAGATAGATAGATAGATAGATAGATAGATATGCACAAACTTAGATAGATAGATAGATAGATAGATAGATAGATAGATAGATAGATAGATAGATAGATAGATACGAACAGACTGCGAGAGATAGGAATGAACAGAATACGAGAGAGAGAGAGAGAGAGAGAGAGAGATTGTTCGCGCCTTCATCCAATACAGGGATCTTATATTAGGTCAATGAACCACCGTATTGTCGTTGGCATTTGTCTTAATATAGGACCCGACTCACTATTTCCCATCGCTGATCAACAACCCCGCTTATATCCGTTAATAAATAAATACACACTGTCGTCATGCTGGGACTTTTTTCGCTCTTTTTAACCATGTTTCTTCTAAAAGAATAAAAAAGCGATTTTCTTTTAATTCTTAAGTTTCTCATCCGTTCATTGAAAACCCTGCATCATATATTGATTTGTTTTATTACTGCAAAGTCCATTTCATTATGTTTTGGGTCATCCTGAAAATTGAATAACCTTTGCGTTCTCTTCATTGGATTGATTGATATGTTAACGGCTTATCGACCGTAAGGTTATTTAAAGCTGGAAATATTTTGTATTGTAAGAATTTTTTTTTTTAGATGATAATGATTTACAGATGCAATCATACGATTGAAAACTGAGCGTGAAGAGGTTCTTCATTGGTAAAATGTATTCGTTGAGAAAGATTCCAAGAGAGAGATGTTGAGAGAAAGATAGAGAGGCATTTTAATAAAAAAAAGATGCAAATAGATAAACGTAAATACTAGTAAAACATTTTATCTCTGTATCGTCTTTCTGGACTTTACTGAAGTTCCTATCAACTGTTGCAAACCAATCAGGCAAAAATATAAAAAGAAATTATCCCTTTGCAACATGCATAAGCCAACTGCATTTATGTTCGAATTAGATAGATAGATAGATAGATAGATAGATAGATAGATATGAACAAACTGCGATCGATCGATCGATCGATAGATAGATAGATATGGACAGACAGAAATAGATAGATAGATAGATAGATAGATAGATATGAACAAACTGCGATCGATTGATCGATAGATAGATAGATAGATAGATAGATAGATAGATAGATAGATATGAACAGATAGAGATAGACAGATAGCAAAAAGCAGAGATAGATAGATAGATAGATAGATAGATAGATAGATAGATAGATAGATTGCATCAAACTGAGATAGATGGACAAAATTTGGCATCATGGTGTTATAAGATAACTGCAGAAAATGGTTAAAACTTCAAGAACTTTCATATGGTTTAACCTTCAAGAACATGACGATGATGATGCTCCTTTTTCCTAGCCCGGTAGCAACTTCGGACTGAGAGTACATTATCTATTAAGATTTCTTGTGTGTTCAGACCAGCTGGCATAATATACAATGTTTTTAAAAAAAGGTCTACTCCAATACGGGTCTCGACTAAAAATAAGGCTTCAAGTAATAAAAAATGTCGGATCAAAAATAGAAATCCATTAATTCATTAGAAATAGACAAATATGAAAAGAGTGGAGAGACGAAGAGACAAATAAAGTAAGAAATGGGACAATGTGGAGGTGACAAACAGATAAATATTTTGTACGTGTCTATATTATATGAGGATCTTTTATTGGGTCAATGAACCACCGCACTGCCGTTGACATTTAACACAATATAAAACTTACTACTATCTCCCATCTCTGACCATCGAATAGATAGATAGATAGATAGATAGATAGATAGATAGATAGATAGATATGCACAAATTGAGATAGATAGATAGATAGATAGATAGATAGATAGATAGATAGATATGCACAAATTGAGATAGATAGATAGATAGATAGATAGATAGATAGATAGATAGATATGAACCAACTGCGATCGATCGATCGATAGATAGATATGAACAGACTGAGATAGATAGACAGATAACAAAAAGCCGAGATAGATAGATAGATATATAGATAGATAGATAGATAGATAGATAGATATGCACAAATTGAGATAGATAGATAGATAGATAGATAGATAGATAGATAGATAGATAGATATGGACAGTCAGAGATAGATAGATAGATAGATAGATAGATAGATAGATAGATAGATAGATAGATAGATATAAACAAACTGCGATAGATAGATAGATAGATAGATAGATAGATAGATAGATAGATAGATAGATAGATAGATAGACTTTATTTTACGTGTCTTCATCCAATATAGGGATAATTGATTAGGTCAATGAACCACTACATTGTCGTTGACATTTGCCACAATATAAAACTAAACTTACTACTATTTCCCATCGCTGACCAACGAAAGCCCTTACATCCGTTACTAAATAAATGCCCACTGTCATCATCCACGCCTCTTTTTTTTCTTTCTTTTTTTTTTTGTTTTCTTTTTTTTGGTTCATTTTCGTTCCTTGCTTCTTCTAAGAGAACAAAAAGCGAGGAAATCTAATAACTACCAACGAATGTCTTCCTGACCACAACTCGTACATTGACACACTTTCTTATGTGTCTCTGATGGGCTCGTCTAAATTTAGAGGCTCTAAATATCGGAACAAGACGGAGGCATTTCCTGAAAGCATACGAAAATAATACAGCAACACAAACACAATTTACTGAAGAAAGAAGGGACTTTCTCTTTTGGGTGTGGTCAAATGGTAAAGACGAGGACAACTTCCCATGAGGTCATGCATTCGTTTTTGTTCATATATATATACATATATGCATATATACCAGGTGTAACAGCAAAATTGTCCAAATCGTGTAACAGCATAATTGTCCATCTAACAAAATGTTTCATATCTAAAAAACAATAAACTGATTTTCTTTTCCCCAGGTATTCAGATAAGACGTTTAGCGCTGACAATCGTCTAGGTGATATCAAGCTCGACACAGGGCCGAATTTAGATGAAGATATAGGCTATTCCATTCGTGAGGCTCCTCCAAGTCCCAATTCTCCCGAGCAGAGGAAAATGGAAGAGTGCTAAATTAAACAATTTGAGTAAAGCTGAGGGTGATTTCGGCTGTTTAAAATTACTTAAGTGTTGTTTAGAGTCTACAATACGTTATGAATGCATGTCTTAGAAGTGTCAAAAATATACACCTTGTTTGGAGGTCCCCTAGATTTTGAGGCTCTAGGCTTCAGCCGGCGAATCCCATAGGTAGATCCGGCACTGCACCGACCCACCATTCGTATTTTCAGTTTTAAATTATTCACTAGTTTCTACAAGGCAAAAGCAAAAGCTGATTTTTCTAAGTTATCTTTAATGATGAAAGCAGATTTGAGTTGATTTTTTGTTTGTTTGTTTGGGGTTTTATGGCATATCAACCACTATGGGTTATTTAATGCCAGATCCAGTATTTACTAGATATATCAAAAACGTATAGCTGGCAACATCATTGTTTCAAAAACGTATAGCTGGCAACATCATTGTTTCAAAAACGTATAGTTGGCAACATCATTGTTTCAAAAACGTATAGTTGGCAACATCATTGTTTCAAAAACGTATAGCTGGCAACATCATTGTTTCAAAAACGTATAGTTGGCAACATCATTGTTTCAAAAACGTATAGTTGGCAACATCATTGTTTCAAAAAAATTATTCCCTGGCCACATCATTGTTTCAAAAAAGTGTAGTTGGCAACATCATTGTTTCAATGTGCTGGAAAAAACCTGGAAGTTCACTATTTTCCCATAGCTGGGACCCCAACAGGTGCTACCACCCCGGGTCAGGGTGGACCTGGGAACACCAGCAATTAAGAGGTGGTTCCACGCTTCCTCAAAACCTCCTGATCAGAGGCCTTGCTGTTGGATGCAGTTTAACGTCGTACCCAGGACGAAGATTTGAGTTGATTAACATTGCCACTAGCGATTTTTTTAAATACGTGCTGATTGTCTTAATTTTCATTCTTGTCAATTATGGTACAGACGTTATTTTAGTAGCGCTTACTCGACCAAAGATTTTACACAATTAATTAGATATACAAGAAAATCCTATAGCCTGCAAAATTGTAAAAGTATTCTGCGTTGGGGATTGCTACCTACGTCGCTAAATGGGGCGGGCTTACTCCACTGAAAATCATTTGCTTACCCGCTGTGAAAATGATGTGAACGAATTTTAGTGCGTCAGTTCTTACTCGCGCCTCCGCTGACTTTAAGACCAGCCCCACTAATCAAAAGACTCTCGCTACGGGACTGTTCTTTACTCCATAAACCAGGGTTTCTCAGCTTGTTTTCCCATTAACCTCAACTTACAGTCTCATGTCGCTGATTAGCCAAACTGAAAAAACAGAACTCTCTATCCTATCCGATTCTTAATGAAACAAAATTTCGGGACTTCACTTACGTATTATATTGTATACATTCTTTAATTGAATAGTAACAATTAGAAGTTAGAACACCAATTAAGAATGAATTAGCAACAAAATTAATGAGAAACTGGGTTTTGTTTTGAGATAATTAAGCCCTCAATACATAGATATGTGTTTTGCAGTGTGAGCCACAAGTCTGAAGCCATGTGACGAGGAGTCCAGTATTTGTTGCATATTGTCGAGAAAAAAAAACGGCTTCACATTAATATGTGGTGGGAAAAAAGAACATTCCGGGACTTTTGGTAGTGGTTTTGGGTCCATATCTTTTGTATTGAACGCAGAAATATAATCTTTTTAACAATTTACTTCTTAAAAATAGCTAAAAGATTTTGACAATAAATTTAGCTTTTATACAAGTTTTTGTTGTCATGTGTCGATTAAAAAAGTCGATATAAACTTTCTGTAGGGTCAACAGCTAACTAGCAACGTCGAGATGACTAGGCAGCACCAGCCCAGATATGGAAACAATATCCCATCCCATGTCCGATCAATCTCTTGCAAAGGCAGAGCATTGCAACAGGAGTTAGGTATTTTCTAGAGTGATACATGGAAACAATATTATTTTGGTATCTTTAGCTATTGGACGAATATACGAATTTTAATAATAAAAAAAGAATAAAAGCTCTAATAATAATTTTTAAAAAGCCAACGTTTAATAATATTAACTATGAACACGGCCAAAATGTGCTAACTGTGTTCGGAAAATAAAACATCTCTATAACACTAAAATCATAGAGACAGCGCACACATCCAATTAAATTGAAAACATGAAATCATCCTTGATAATGGCTAAAAGCATAGCCGAAAGCGCTCAGAATTATAGAACATTTGGACAGTTTCTACACACTCTGTGTCCAAAAAAGAAAACACTTGTTCAAACACAAGAAAAATTAAATAAAATGCTTAATTGTAGTACCTTGTCTGTCGTCTTTAATGAAACATGCATAAATGAAGGATTGCTGCCTAAATACACAATTTATATATATATATATATATATATGTGTGTGTGTGTGTGTGTGTGTGTGTGTGTGTGTGTTAAGGGATAGGAAAATGACTTAACTATTTTGCTTATTAAATTTAATTTGGTATTTTTCAATAAAAGATTGTGACAATCAATTTAGCTTTTATACAAGTTCTTTTTTTCTTTTTTTTTTTGTCATGTGTCGATTGAAAAAAACGGATGAAACTTTCTGTAGGGTCAACAGCTAACTAGCACCACCCGTCGAGATGACTGGGCAGCACCAGCCCAGATATGGAAACGATATCCCATCCCATGTCTGATCAAACTCTTGCAAAGGCAGAGCATTGCAGCAGGAGTTAGGTATTTTCTATAGAGATACATGGAAACAACATTCTTTCGGTATCTTCAGCTATTGGATTCTTTCGGTATCTTTAGCTATGGGACGAATATACGAGTTCCATTTTTGCTCTAGAGTGACATTTGGACGCAATAGGCACACTAGGCCCTTTGAGGCTATGACTGCTTATCAGGATTTTCGGATCTTCTAGTTTGTGATAAAACGTTGTATCTTTGTTTTTGAAGTACTGAACACTACAAGCCAGTATTTTCCCCATTGACCTGTGAAAAGTCAGAGGAGCGATCAGTTGCAAGACACTTGTCATCCAGATATTTGGTGATGCAGTCATACACCGTGATATTTACCGTGATAATTACTAAGGCTCCGCGAATGAAGAAAGAGGATAGGACCGAGGAGAGACCCCCAAGGGACACCAGCATTGATCTCATGTGTCTAAGTAAGAGGACTAGCCATCGTAGATCTACCTGATAGGAAAGACTTGGGAAATGAGAAAACTGTCACAGAGGTTCCATAGCTGACGACTTTATGCAGAAATCGCGTATACCACGCCATGTCGGTGGACATCGAGATATCGAGTAATCGTTCTCGAGATGTGTTTATTGCTAAGCGCTTGTGTCTGTGCGTGATAATAGTTAAGATATCAGCATTGGATCTACAGGAATATATTTGCATGTTTCTTGGTGATGTTTTACAAGATATTCGTTTTTAGATTTCGAATTTTAAGTGACGTAAAACTTTGTTTTTGTGTCTGCATTCTGATCTTTTATTCAGAAATTTCTTGTTCTGAGAATGTGATTATAGCTACTTTCTTCTCCAGAGAAAGTTTACAGTTTTTTGGTGTTAGTGTTACAGGCTGATGCTGTTTTGCCTATTTGACATAATATTTTGGTGTATGTTATGTTTTTAAGTTTGATATATGTTTAGAAAGGGTTGAGGTGTTCGCGTATTTACTATTGATAAAAGATGTTTTGTGTACGTAGTTTCTCTATTTCTAGGGTCCTTCAGTTACTCATAGGTATATTTTTTTTTGTTATCTGTTGTTTCTACAATGGCTTCGTATATAATATTGCTTTCCAAGCAATTACCATTTGAGAGACATTCATGCGTTGCTCTGCAGGTGGGTTCGGTTGTTGTGGAGAATTTGCCGGTTATTTTCTATTGTGCATTTTATTATTTGTGTCATGCTCTCGATGCAACTGTACCTGATTTTTAATGTCTTTCCGTTGAATATCTTGTTGAGAGTGCTTGATGTGGGAAACTGTGGATAGACTTAATGAATATTTTCCTATGTTTTAACAATAATAAATATTGACATTGCTAACTATAATGCTCTCCAATGACTCCTATATATAAATAGTCCACATACCACCCATACAGAGTCTAAAGATTGTGTTTAAGTAAGAGACAGACTGTTGCCACTCGGTGTTGACCTCAATATCCCCCACTCTTATATTTACACACGTTCTATCCCAGATATTCAGCACCTTTACCCATACATATAGCATACATTAAATCCATAAAAATCATATATATATATATATATATATTTGTTTTTATGATACATCCCAACGATTGCGGAGTATCGCATCATCTTTGATATTATTGTCTTGGGGTCACAACAAGTTTCGTGTCTTTTAAGTTTCGGGTGCTATTCCGGTAGGGTCGTTTGGACGAACAGGTATGATATATTTGTTCGCCCAAACAACCCTATCGGAATAATACCTATTCCGGCAGGCGAACCTGAAGCAAACGACTAGCAAGAACGCAATAACGAACAGCTCATATAAACAACTGCAACTACTGATTTTGAATATATATATATATATATATATATATATATATATATATATATATATATATCAGTAATAAAATATAGTTTTAAGTTATGCAATATTTATGGGTTAAAGTGATCAATATCAGGTATAGTGCGTATGTAAGTATGAAAGTGAACATTGAAGTCAACCATGCTAAACGCAATCGTTCATATATATATATATATATATATATATATATATATGTGAATAAAAACAAAAGGAAAACTCATCTTAACCGTCGCGTCTCGTCCTCGGAGGGATTTTATCAATTAAAATTGGATTTTATTTTGTAACAAATATTTATATACAAGAGCAAGAGACAACTGCCAATCACTTCTTCATAATCAGTCTATTAACTTTTCACCCCATTCCCATATATATATATATATATATATATATATATATATATGGGAATTGGGTGAAAAGTCTGTGGATGACTATATATATATATATATATATATATATATATAGAGAGAGAGAGAGAGAGAGAGAGAAGAGTTGGTACGGGGATGTCAGGGCAGTTTGACACTAGGGCGATGGATGACAGAACATCTGGATATATGATGAGAAGCTCCTAATGAGGATCGAACTTACTACTCAGTCGTAATTGTTTCAGCGAAACAAGCTTGCTAACCATTACACCGCTTCGAGGTGCCTAATATATTGCCCGTGCTTGATTCAAAAATCGTACGACTCATACAGCAATTGCTATCACTTGACTTAAAATATTTTTGCCCATCCTTGCCTTTAAAAGAGTATCCATTGCCGTGCTGATGTTGCTACATACCTTACTTCTTGCTTATCTCACACTGCGAATTTTTTTCTAAGCTCTATACTAAACATTAAATCTGTTACGAAAAAAGAACTAAACAAAATGAACACAAAACCATCAGCTTTAAAAAAGGACTCGTAACTGGAAAAACCGAATGAAAAAAGAATGTTAACAACAAATACTTTTTCACACCCAACCCAGAATCAACGTTGAGTTTAAGCAAGCGAATGAGCCAATTTGAGTAAAGTGCCATGCAGATTTATTTTTTTCCCACTTGTGACGAATGCAGCTATCGATTTTTTTTGCATAGTAGCATGCTAGTTAACATTCGTGTCAGTCAGCTGTTGGCTCTCACGCTGGCCAATAGAATCTTCCTGCCTATTCGTGGCAGCCAGCTATAGGCTCTCACTCTGGCCAGTAGAAAATGGCCGCAAACTACATGAAAACTACCGTAGAAGCATGAAAAAATCGATTATTTTCACTATTGATGGGAGTTGGGAAATGCAAAGTCGGTCTTGTCCTTCTCTCTAACTTGGAGCATGTGCATGTAGATTAAAGTGCAAATGCGTCGAAAATTGCAGCCGTGTATTCGTTACACACACACACACACACACACACACACACACATCCTGCCTTTTTTTTATATATATATATATATATTAAGGGATTATATGCATGCATAGGAGATTGTTTTCCTCGTGATAGGTTTGCTTATTAAATTTTATTTGGTATTTTTCAATAAGAGCAAAACGAGAGTGTAGAAAGCGTAAAGGTTATCGACACGAAAAGAGGAATTGGCAAGCCAAGTTAAACGTTCAACTGAAATTCACTTTCGCACAAATGCATTTAAAAAATAGCTTGAATCTATTTCTTCTTTCTGCAGAGTTGGTGGGGTTCTTTAACTTTGAACAGCAACGGGTCTGGGTGAAAGACTATTCTAAATCCTAAATTGTGTAACGAGAAACCGCAAAAAATCTTCCCCAAGAAGTTATGAAAATTTGCAGATAATAAAGGAAAGGAAATGTGGAGAACCATACGCGTCTACGTCCTGAAGTGATATTTTTTTATGTTTGAAGAAAATAATTTATTAACTAGCATCATCATTTTTGTACATGGAAAAGGAGTGTAGAAATTTACCTTTAAGCGGAAGTAGAAAATGCAGTTTGGAGCTCGTTTCCTGTGCGATATTAGTCTTGGAATTTCCCTGTGGGACTTTCCCTGTTTGGTTGTCACGAAAGCATCCGGAGGAGAATTATTCGGATATTTCTGGTAATTCTCATTTACAAGACGCACGAAAAGTAACGAGAATTTTTTTTGTGCTAGTTTTCTGGAATATTTGTGTTTTTTTTTTTTTCGGAAGTATTCTAATATTACAATCGTGTTTCTACTTTTTCTACATTTGGATGGGCCTCTTTGGAGGTAAACTGTCGAGTAGCAGAATATGTGTGCCTCTTTGATTATGTTCCGATGTAAACATTTTATCTCTGTTAATGCGACTGGGTGTATTCGGAGGTGACTGGGTGTGCGCGTTTATGCAATTAGGAGAATATGTATTTGAGAGTTGAAATGGCTGCGTGTGTATGCGTTCATTTGTGTGATTCCGTCCAACTCTGTTTGAGATTATAAGAAGGTGCTGAAAAAATTCTTGGACCGATCAAGAATACCTTAAAAATATTAGATATTTATCCATTGACTCAGATGTAGGAAGTTGGTTCAGCCGAATATTTCAAATATATATATATATATAGAAACAAAAGACAGAAAGAACAAATAGAGTAAAAATCCACAATTTACTTTATAAAAATACAAATTAGAAAAGTATATTATTATTATGTTTTCATTATAAGAGATTATAATAAAAACATTTTGAAATCGCTACACAAAAGCTTTCATACTTTGATTGTACTTCTTAAGGCGATGGTAAGTAACTGGTGATTAAATTATTTTTAAGGAAATTTTAAAATGTTTTTATTATAATCTCTTATAATAAAATAGAATAATGATATATATATATATATATATATATATATATATATTTATATATATATAAATATATTTATATATATATATATGTATATATATATATATATATATATATATATATATATATATATATATATATATGTATGTATATATATATATATATATATATATATATATATATATATATATATATATATATATATATATAAATTTGCACAACTCTGAGTTTCAGGAATATAGCAATCGTTAGGCAAGGATTAAAAACGACCCTTATACTATGACTACCAATATTCAGAGTGTGCTTTCATGTATGTATATATATACATATATATATATATATATATATATATATATATATATATATATATATATATATATATACTTATTATTTTAGTGGATACATGTGTTTCAGTAAAGAGCACAATTTTTATTAAAAGAATTGAAATTAAAATAATCCATTAATTGCTTAAAATTACTATATATATATATAAATATACGAACACATACACACACACGCACACACACACGCACACACACACACGCACACACACACGCACACACACACGCACGATTGCGTTTAACCTCTATCATGTGTGTGTTGACTTCAATGTCCATTTTTATACATACATACGTATACATATATATATATATATATATATATATATATATATATATATATATATATATATATACCTCCTCCCACCCCCTTTTTCTTTTCCTCTCTGTCTCTCATCTTCTGAGGTTTAAGATTTTATCGTCTATTGTGTGTGTATGTCACCAAAAAATGGATACCCTCTTCCGGTGTATCTTTAATGTATCAGACTTTTGAAAATATGCATATTTTTCTTACTTAAACCGTCTTTGCCTCCCCCTTTTTAAAACTTCTCTCTGTTAAATTTTAATCCCCCCCCTTCATCTTTAGACCTTCCTATTCTTCTCTCGTCTGTTACCCCTCCCTTTGGCTTTCATTCACTCTAGCATTCGCCCCACACTCTCATACATACACTCTCACTAAATTTTATTTTTTATTCCCGGAGATGTTTTTTTCTATTTTCTTTCTGAACTTGTAGGTCTGATGAATTGGATCGTATTTACGATTCCAATGGAATAAATTATGACCGTGGAATATTAATGTTTAAGTCTTTTTATTATATATATATATATATATATATATATATATATATATATATATATATATATATATATATATATATATATGTAGCAAGCATGTTTGGTTGAATAATTTAGACATATTATGTAGATTTATTTTATTTTAATCTTCTAAAATTCACGAATTAATTTCTTAGTGTTTGCAAAAAACTGGACAAGGAAGAAACTGCAATTATCCATATGGTGTTTATTTTCCCTAGTACTTTCTATATCATCAAGTTAAATCTTGCCAAAGTAATTGGTAACTAAAAACCAGGATAACATGTATGGAACTATCAAAATACATAAAACTAACTTCCCTCTCCGTCCTATCATATCCCAAATCCACACTCCGGTTTATCAATTAACGAAAATGATTAACCCACTCATTACACCATACATAGCTGGTAAATACAGCATTAAATCAACTCACGATGAAATCCTAATCTTAAAACCTAATAATGGACCCACAGCCTCACTTGATGTTGAAAGTTGAATTATCAATGTCCCTGCTAGAGAAAGGTTGATATAATTATGAAGAATATTTACACCAATCTATCTCTCCCTACATTAAAAATTCAACCTAACATATTATGGAAACTACTTCTGACTTGCACCACGTTGGTTCCCTTTTATGACCAGTAAAATAATATATACGTAGGACATGATGGGGTTTCCATAGGCTCAGTTTTGGAACCAGCATTTAGTAACTTCTATATGGCTAATCTTGAAAATAAGATATTTCATACCACTAAAACCCTCCATCTACCTAACATGTGTAGATGATATTCTCATCTTTGTCAAAAACAGAAGAGATACAAGAATTGCAGAAAAACTCCGTCCTTAAGTTCTCCTACGAACGTAACAATAAAAATAACCCCTTTTCTTGATGTAATTGATAGACACTAATAATAATACATTTACTACCTCCCCATATAAAAACTAGCATAAACACGTTTAATCTCAACTATAAAAGCGAATGCCCTGACTATTGCAAAATAGGTATTATAGGAAATTTAATAAAGTTGCAAAAACTAACTCTTCAACGAAAAAATTTTCTGCAGTGAATTAAAAAACATTAATAATGACTTTCCTAATTACACCGTTGATGAACAAATTAGACGAGCTATTAGAAATATTAACATAAATCAAAAAGAACATAATACTTCCTCAAATAACACTAAACATATCATACCGCAATCAAATACATTCTAACTACAAAGAAGATGAAAAATCCCCAAAGATTTTTTAAAAAAAGTATTAATATATCCCCCACTGATTCCAGTAAAAAAAGAAAACTAATTATATGCTCTACTAAATTTAATACAACCAACTTAATCATCCGCAATAATTCTTCTCCGTCAACTAATGCTTTGCAAAAGACCAACATTGTATATTAATTTAAGTGCCCTTTGTGAAATTGTATCTCTGAAAAAAAAATACATATGTTGGTTTTACGACTTACATTTCATATGAATAATTTTAGTTTAGTCTCCCAACATTTAAAGGTACATTCCTGAAATCATGAATGTGGATATATATATATATATATATATATATATATATATATATATATATATATATATATATATATATATATATATATAAACAAGTAAACAAACACTAAAAAGGGTCGTTTAAAAACGTGTGTAATAAAAAAAGTGTTCAATGACAAGGCAGAAGCAGTAACCTGTAGAGCTATTAATAAATGTATAAAGTAATAAAATCTTTAGACGCTGGATAAAAACACGACTGCGGTTTCGGCCGGCAAAGTCTCTTCAGGTGGTTTATACAGCAAAGAGACCTTAGCAGTCGAAACTGCGGTCGTGGTTTGTATCAAGGATTTAAAGATTTTATTACCTATATATATATATATATATATATATATATATATATATATATATATATATATATATATATATATATATATATATATATATATATATATATATATATATATATCCAGGCGAGATGAGAACGACTAGAGTACAATTCCAACGTCCATACATTTAATTTAGAAGAGGGTTCAATATATAGTAGAGCAATATTATTAATTTTAGGATATTAAAACAACATTTAAAAATCGCTACACCATTATATATATATATATATATATATATATATATATATATATATATATATATATATATATATATATATATATATATATACACTCTTTAAATTTGAATAGTTAATAATACATTTTTTATATGGATGAAAATATGCAAAACAGATAGATTGGAAGAAGTGGGACATTTGAATACCCACCTAGATCATCAGATTTGACCCCCTTGGGTTTCTTTTTGTGGGGTTTCTAAGAGACAAAGTTTACAGCAGGAAACCTAAAAAAAAATTTCTGAAATGAGAGTAGCAATTGAAGAAGGATGTGCTCAAATACCAGAGGAAATGACAATGGACGTTTGTAGGTCTATTTCTTCAAGATATTAAAAGGTGTATTGAACAGAACGTCAACCAGTTTGAGCACTTGATGTGAACTCATCATCATTCTGCCATTGCTCCAAGTAGCTTTTATCTTATTAAAATTAATTTTTTTCTTTTTGTATATTTTACTCTCAAATTCTTTAAATGTGTATTATTTCTCTTGTATTAATCTTATTTACAAGTCTAAATACATAAATTGAATAAGTTATAACGATTCAAAGAGTGCATACATTATTTTGGGACACCCTGCATATATATATATATATATATATATATATATATATATATATATATATATATATATATTAATTAAGTAATTTACAATCGCCTGAGGAGACGCAATTGTATGCGTTGTGTAGCGATTGTGTATGCATGATAATGTATGTAACGAAGTATGTGTGTGTGTGTGTGTGTGTGTGTGTGTGTGTGTGTGTGTGTGTGTGTGTGTGTGTGTGCGTGTGCGTGCGTGCGTGTCTGTGTGTTGGTTGATTTTGTTTAGCGGCATATCGACCTCTATCGGTTATTTAATGCCGAAATCTAAATATTTTGAACACAATTTTATAGCTACTGTTAAATAAATACTATAAATATTTATTGTTTATAATTTTATTTTAAATAAGTATATAAGGTATTTTTTATATCAAAATATATTTTTATACTTTTATGTATTTTTGTGGGGTGAGGGCACTATTTGCCCATAGCTGGGACCCAAACATTATGTTACTACCCCGGGTCAGGTTGGACCTGGGAACACAGCACTTAAGAGATGGTTCCGTGCTCCTAAAAACCTCCAGTCTCCTGATCTGAAGCCTTCCCGCCAAATGTAATTGTGTGTGTTGATGCGTGCATTTTTGAATGTATATTTATGTATACCTTCCTATATTTATGCGTGGATATATGTGACATGCTATATCAACGTGTGTTTTGATATGTGCATGTTTATGTGTGTATATGTATGTATGTATGTATGTATGTATGTATGTATGTGTGTGTGTGTTGATTCCTTAAAATTAAATTTTAACCACTCCATTCCATATACAAAATTGAACCAAAAACTAATTTTTAAAATTTTTTCTTTTAATTTTTTTTTATAATTCTTTCTTTTTCCTGAAATATTTGTTTTGATTTTTTCGTTTTTATTTTTCATTCACTTCTTTCTTTCTATTTGCTTTTCTCTTCGTTCGTTCCATTCTCTTTTACTTACGTTCTTTCATTCTATGCAATTGTTCCCTTTAATTATTCTTTCTTTCTTTCGTTCTTTTTTTTTCTTTCTGTTTCTGTCTTTCTTTCTTTTTCTTTCTTTCTTTCTGTCTTTCTTTCTCTCTTTCTTTTTCTGTATTTCTTTCTTTTTTGTCTTACTTTTTCATTCTTTCTTTCAGTCTTTCTTTTTCTGTCGTTCTTTCTTTCTTTTTCTGTCTTTCTTCCTGTCTGTCTTTTTCTGTCTGTCTTTCTTTCTTTCTTCTTTGTCTTTCTTTTTTTCTGCCTATCTTTCTTTCTTTCTTTCTTTCTTTCTTTCTTTCTTGTGGTTTTTTCTTTCGTTCGTTCTTTCTTTCTTCTTTCCTTTCTTCCTTTCCTTTTCTGACTTTCATTCTTTTTTCTTTCTTCAAATGTCTTTTCCCACCTTTCCTTTCCTCTTTCTTTATCTTCCCTTAAACCCTATGCTACACATCATCACCTCTACTTTATTTGCCTCTATTTGCCATCCTCCTGTCTCTGAATGGAAAAGAGACGAAAATTTATGTATGGGAAAATTATTTTTTCTTTAATTCACGAGCCATGGCTTTAATATTTCCGGTAGCAAAGAGACAATGACTCAAATGGCGGCACTCGCCTTTTACTCCATCGAGATAAAAAAAAAAAGTATTTTCTGATATTTACAGTGTTTTACTAAGTCGGACACAATGATTTTGGCAAAGTTTAACAAACGTACCCGCAAAAAAAGGATGGAAAGGGCTTTTTTCTCTTGTTTTCTATATGCTTCCCTAACAATTTGTACTGTTTTAAAAAGTTAGTTTTATAATTTCAATTAAAGCCCAATAATAAGAAAAAAAATTTCAAGAACTGATAACAAAAACATTTTTTTACTAAAAATACCTTTTAAAATTCCCCTGCGTCATATGTAGGTTTAAAATTTCCGATAGTCGGCCGAAATTAGCTACTCTTATTAGCTTAGACTTAAACATGAAGGAGCAATGAAACACGTGGATGGCAATGCCTGATCACGACCTTAAACTTAATGGAAGAATAAAAAGACCCAGCATTGCACAAGTCTGCGAATGGGTGATGCAAGCTTGGGATAATATTAGACCAGAAATTATTGTGAAATCTTTTAAATGTGTGGCATTAGCAATGCTCTCAACGGAACGGAAGATGACGCCTTATTTAACGGCGATGATAGTCGTATTGAAAATGAGTGTCAGAGTTTTGATAACGAAGACGGCGAATTTTATGGATTTGAAGATGAATAAAATTTTAATGGTAGCTGTACTGTTTTGCTCAGTTGTAATAATTGCTTGATTTTTATTTTGTTTTCTTACCTTTGGATATAGTAAAGTTTTTATAGGCCCGTGTTCTTTTTTCCTATTATTTTTCATTTAATTGTAATCATGGCTTGTTTAAGCAAAGTAATACCTCATAAATATAGCCTAGGCTGTATTATTTATTAATAATTTTACTAATTTTATTAATTACTAATTTTTTCTTGATTTTCACTGCTGAAATTAGGGTGCGCCTTATACAACCGTTCGTCTTATATGTCGTCAAATACCGTAAACATAGAGAGTTTTAAATTTGGCGGGTGTCAAAATTTAATAGCGCCATCATTTCTCTACAAAAAGCCGCTATGTTTCACTGGCTCGTAATTCGTGTGTGTTTGGTTTGGACTCAGTCCGACAAGTGCGACCAAAAGTTACGAGGGTAAATGAGAAAGATTATGGCAATTTCGAAATGACACTGTGAAAACAATAGGTACGCGCTAACGCGCGACACGACTCGAACGCATGTGCTGACGAGTAGCTAGCCGTGCGCAGCACTCCATAATTCAGTCGCATGGCAAGGAGCAACGAGGTCAGACGTATGGACGCTGCACACAGCGATTGCACGATCGAGGAAAAACGCGCTGTAGTTCGCTCTTTTTTTGTGGGCAGAGGGTGTCAGCCCTGCGGAAATCCATCGCTGGCATGAAGCACCTACCATGATTCAGCGAAAGACGTATGAGTGGGTAAAAAACCTTTTAAAGCGGGAAGAATAAGTGCAATCAATGAAAAGCCGATCTATTCTCCTATCAACACTGCACAAGGAAGAACACATCCAGAGGGTAGATGCCTGGATCAGGGAAGACTGACGTATCATATTAGCACAAGTGGCGGCATTCGTGGGCAGCAGCTATGAAATTGCGCAATGATGGCTTGGAGTACCGTAAAGTCTGCGCGCGTTGGGAGCTCAACAAGCAAGCAGTACAGACATGGCTTCGTAAGCCACAGGTATAGGGGAACTGTGTCGAAAAGTGATATATGCATTTGTTCTTGATCAATGAATATAAAGGTGTTGTATGGAAATTGCAATTACGTTTCGATTTGCTCTCGTATTTGCAATCCGCATTTCCATTGTTTGAAATACTTCAACATAGATCCGGGTGGTTAAAATAAAACTTATTCTAATGTCACCTAATAAATTTAAATTCATTTTTGCGGACATTGGGTGTGCACGGGTCTCAGGGTACTTGTTGCTGCTCGTCCCACATCTATTTTCATGTGTCTATCGAATGAACCATTTTATTTTTTTATTTGTCTCCAATGCTAAGGAGAATGTTGTCTATCAATCAATCTGTCTGTCTATTTACACCTCACGGTCTGTCTATCTCATTCTGTTCAGATCAATCTATTTCTCTCTCTCTCTCTCTTTTTTTTTATCTATCTATCTATCTATCTATCTATCTATCTATCTATCTATCTATCTTTTATTTTGCCCTCTTTGTTTCTTCCTTTGCCGTTTCACTTTCTCCCTGCATTCTACTGTGACGTTAATCTATTTTGACAGCCGTCCTCCCTTCGTGCCTATCTATCTATCTATCCATCTATCTATCTATATATATATATATATATATATATATATATATATATATATATATATATATATATATATACACATATATATATATACATATATATATATATATATATATATATATATATATATATATATATATATATATATATATATGAACATCAATAGATAGAAAGAAACAATAATAGAAAGATACATGGATAGATAGAGAGATGTGAACAGAGTGATATATATATATATATATATATATATATATATATATATATATATGTATGTGTGTGTGTGTATGTATGTGTGTCTGTGTGTGTTGCAACCTGTTAATATATGTCTATCTATCACTGTCTGTTCATATCAATCTATATAAATATCTATCTATCACTTCCTGTTTATATCTATCTCTATATCTCTCTTTATGTAAATACAAACACACACATATATATATATAAATATATATATATATATATATATATATATATCTTGCAACCTATTAATATCTATCTATTTATCTATCACTTGCAATCTGTTAATATCTGTATGTCTCTGCCACAGTCTTTTCATATTTATCTACCTCAAGCTGTTCACATTTATCTATCTATCTATCTATCTATCTATCTATCTATCTATCTCTTGCAACCTGTTAATATCAATCTTTCTATCTGTCTCTTCCTAATGTTCGTATCTATCTATCTATCTTATTCAATTCATTATTATCCATTTCGCTAAAGCTTCTGGCTTCGATTGCAAATACCATTTTGGAGGGCTTGCTTCTCTTTCACTACGTAATTCCGTCACGTTTATCCTTTCATATATTTTGCCTATTCAGCACTTGAGCTATTGAGCTATTCATCAAGTGCATTGTCAAGGAAGGAAATTATTTTGACAAATAATCGTCCTATAGGTTGGGTGTCACGAATACACTAACTTCGACAAAAGAAACATGACAGCCATTTTAATTTCAGTCCAGACCGGACTTAAGCCTACCTTTTCACTCTAATACAAACTGGACCTATTTTTAAGTTTGTTTTTTTTTTACACTTGTTCTAACCAAATCTATGTCCAATTTTTCATTGCTATGCAAACAGGTCTTATGTCTAATTTTATTTTACTCCTAATTGGACGCAGTACTTGTTTAACTCAATCGTTGGGTTCTCCAAGTGAAGACCATAGTAGAGTACTCCACTATATTCAAAGAATTATCTTGTTGGTACAGTTAGTTTTGACTCATTTCACTTGTCTTACTGTCCGTTGCATTTCACAGTTGTAAATCATCCATTCTTCATTGCCCGTCAAAATGTGTTTATAAAATGGGAACGTTTTTCGTTACCTTAATCACAGGTGGAGATATAACTCAATACTATTTTTTTGTTTAAATTATATGGATGCTAAACAAGAAAGTGAATATTATAAACAAACTGATGCAAATTATGTTGAAAGTTTTATTTTGTTACTTTGAGTATTTTAACACGTTATTCTCATGCAATGCAATATAAACATCAACGGGTTACTTTGCCCGTGGAGCATCGGTCAAATGGCAATTTTCGCAAACAGCTTTTGACATATTCGATCATCTGAAATACTTTCCCTATCACGTAAAAAATTGTTACTTCAATAGTGTTCAGTTTGAATTTAATTAATTTTTTATTAAAAGCATAATTTAAAAAAAATATATAGCTTATTTCATTTCAGCTTGAACGTTACAATAAAAAAAAAAGAAATATGCCTATTTTGAGAATTTTTTAAAAAAACATGCTGGCATGACAGCTGCCTCAAGACAATCAAGAGCAATATTTTATTATTTATTCTTGACAGATCTGTCTTGAAAAAAATTCAATTTTCTGGAATACTGCAAAAGGCACCAAGTTCTTGCTGAAGAAGACAAAGTTCTGGGAGAATGGAATTCTGAAATTATGAAGAAACGACGTAAGATAATGGAGAAAAATTGTAAAGATGCTCAATAAAAAGGCCGGGGAAAATAGTTACACACACACACACACACACACACACACACACACACACATCCATATATAGATAGATAGATAGATAGATAGATAGATAGATAGATAGATAGATAGATAGATAGATAGATAATATTAGTGGTAAAAATATATAAATATATATACATATACATACATATATATATGTATAAAAAATAATTCCAAGAGGATAGAATCCAGGTAGAACTCAATGTCCAGGACAGAGTAAGGATATAATAAAAAGGCTTAAACATTAACATTCCATGTTCATAATTTATTCCATTGGAGTCGTAAATACGATCCAATTCATCAGACCTACAGATTCAAAAAGAAAACAGAAAAAACAACTCCGGGAATAAAAAATAAAATTTAGTGAGAGTGTATGTATGAGAGTGTGGGACGAATGCTAGAGTAAATGAAAGCTATAGGGAGGGGTAACAGACGAGAGAAGGACAGGAAGGTCTAAAGATGAAGGGGGGATTAAAATTTAACAGAGAGAAGTTTTAAAAGAGGGCGAGGCAAAGACGGTTTAAGTGAGAGAAATATGAATATTTTCTAATGTCTAATACATTAAAGATACACCGGAAAAGAGTATACATTTTGTGGTGACATACACACGACACACAATAGACGATATAATCTTAAAGCTCAGAAGATGAGAGAGGGAGAGGAAAAGAAAAGGGGTGGGGGAGATGGAGGTGGGGGAATTAAAACCGAAGGACATTTATAAAAGGACCGCTGTGTAATCAAGAAAATTTGACAAAGGTAATATCAACTACAGGCTACAAATCTAATATAAACATATAAAAATAACGATTATCTAATCCAGCAAGACCCTGTATTTCTATGTTCAAAAACACATACGTATACACACATACACAATAACATATTTATATTTTCACGTACATACATACATATAGGTGTGTACACACACACCCATACATATACATACATACACACATATTTTATATATATATATACATGTACATATACATATATACACATACATACATACACATACATACATAACACGTACATCCATACACATCCACTCCTACACATATATACATCTACACACATATATACATACGGATATGTGTAGGAGTGATGTGTTATCTAATCCAGCAAGGCCCTGTATTTCTATGTTCAAAAACACATACGTATACACACATACACAATAACATATTTATATTTTCACGTACATACATACATATAGGTGTGTACACACACACCCATACATATACATACATACACACATATTTTATATATATATATACATGTACATATACATATATACACATACATACATACACATACATACATAACACGTACATCCATACACATCCACTCCTACACATATATACATCTACACACATATATACATACGGATATGTGTAGGAGTGATGTGTTATCTAATCCAGCAAGGCCCTGTATTTCTATGTTCAAAAACACATACGTATACACACATACACAATAACATATTTATATTTTCACGTACATACATACATATAGGTGTGTACACACACACCCATACATATACATACATACACACATATTTTATATATATATATACATGTACATATACATATATACACATACATACATACACATACATACATAACACGTACATCCATACACATCCACTCCTACACATATATACATCTACACACATATATACATACGGATATGTGTAGGAGTGATGTGTTATCTAATCCAGCAAGGCCCTGTATTTCTATGTTCAAAAACACATACGTATACACACATACACAATAACATATTTATATTTTCACGTACATACATACATATAGGTGTGTACACACACACCCATACATATACATACATACACACATATTTTATATATATATATATATACATGTACATATACATATATACACATACATACATACACATACATACATAACACGTACATCCATACACATCCACTCCTACACATATATACATCTACACACATATATACATACGGATATGTGTAGGAGTGATGTGTATGGATGTGAATGTTCTTTTTATCCGAGCGCTTTTGGCTATACATTGAACCATTTTCAAGGATTAAATATTTTAACTGTTAAATAAGAAATAGTTTGTTGTATGAATGCTTTATAAAAATGTTTTCATTTTTCAAAACATGGTCAAGACATTGCGTCCATGTTCAAAGTTAATGTTATTAAGTGTTGGTTTTTTGTTTCTATTAATAAGGCTTCCATTATTTTTAGCCCTGTTTTTTGCATGTAGATGATGCTATTATATTATATTCATCTGACCCCAAGCAATGCAATAAAGCCACTAGTACGCAAGGAGTTATTGAGTGTTAGAAAATACGAAAAATAGTACTACTAAGGGGAGAGGATAATAAAACAATAAGAAGACAGAAAGCGTAAGATAACGATTGTCATTGCATTTAGATTTTTGAAGGTCAAAGTCCACCGGAAAGCAAAAAGAAAAAAACGGAAGTCGAGTTCCACAAGTGAGAAATGCAACA
>OZ038497.1:49540202-49555202 GCA_964036315.1 Acanthosepion esculentum | reverse complement strand
GCCACAGAAGGAAATTTTGAAGAAGATTAATCATGGGTTTAATGGAATGGAACTGTAGAAATCACACAAAATTCCTCAAAGATGTGAAATCCATCTATCCATCCATCTATATATATATATACATATATATATATATATATATATATATATATATATATATATATATATATAGTGAAAAATTACAGACATTATTTTTAACAAAATCCGTTCATACTCACGAATAACTTCCGTGTATTGATAATAAAGGATGAGAGAAATGTGCTATAACTATTTAAATTTCTTTTATTTTCATTTCACAAGTACTTTCGATCTTCTTCCAAGATCATCTTCATGGGTGCAAGTAGTACAAAACTATATGTTGTTCAGGTGTACTAATATTTATACAAAGCTGTGCGTTGCTATTCATTATCGCAATTTTTATTATGCTTTTAAATGCAAACGGTTGACAATGTGCTGATTGTTCAATAGAACGTGAAAAAATTATCCATTATTGAATTTTTTCCTCTATATTATAATATCAAGATCAGGCGCGTTTTAAAGAATGCAAAACTGTTCCTTTATAGGCATTTCAGAAAATTACCGCAGTAAATCACACTTAATGACCCCAAAGGAAGAAATCTAAAAGCGTCAAGTCGCACGATTATGGTGGCCAATTGACTTCGCTGTTTCGAGAGATGATGCTACATAGGAACATCTCATTGCATTTCTGTTTGAACGTCCATTTTCGTAATAGGCCTCGATAACGGTAACACTTTGTTTGATTGTTAATCTTTCCATGGTTGAAATTACCAAAGACTTAAGTTGTTAAATCTTAAATAAAAAGAGAAAAAAATCATTAGACGCTTAAAGTTAATTCACATTTAAAATCGGTCCAAGTTATTGGAACACTCTTTATTTGTCCGTGCATTGAACATTGCTTCCATATCTGGTCTGGTGCTCCTGATATATATCTCGATATTTTCGACAAAATTCAAAGAAGGGACTTTAATGTTATTGCTCCTGACCTGGCATCTCGACTTCAGTCACTTTCCCGTTGCTGTGACATGGCTTCTCTCTTCTATAAATATTTTCAAGACGTTTGTTCTAATGAGCTCTCCTCCTTGGTACTTCGATCTCATGGACTTAAGCACAGTACTAGATTGGCAGTTAGGTCTCATCGTTTTTTGTTGAACTAGCAAGGTGTAACCGTAAGTGGTATTCTAATAGTTTCTTTTCTCGGACATCTCACCTGGCGGACCTTCTTCAGGCTTCTTGCTTCCCTGTTACCTAAGAGCAAAAATTTAAGCGCAACCTCAGTCGCCATTTTATGTCTTCCACACTTCCGTTCTTCTCAATATGGTCTTCAAAGTTTCTAACTTTTACTCTCTCGCACTTCGATGTCATTATTTTTGCCTTACTTCAGGTGAAAGGTTAAAAAAAGAATTAAAATTCACAATTCAAAAATGAATCGTATTGAAAGAACAGCTGAAATGTGACATTTCAGCGTATGCATATTTTTCTTTTTAATCATTTTACCCCAAGCAAGGCGGGACGGGACTATCATTAGTACGCAGTGGGTCACAGAAAGCGAAAGAAAGAAAAGACTGTGTATATGGGGGATTGAGGAAAGGATAAAAGATTAACGGGGTTCAAAACGAAAGAAGATAGCGAATGACGCTGCATTTAAATTTTTGAAGATTGTAATTATCATGGAAGCGAGTAAACAGAAGGGAATTCCACAGTCGCGAAGTGCGAGAAAGGAAACAGTTGGGGCGGTAGTTGGCGGTTGCATTTAGCTATTTCAACAGTAAAGAGGTCGGACCTAGTTGTCAATCAAGTAGCACGTTAGAATTCATGTATTCGAGAAAAAGCTCATCAAAATGTCATAAATTTCAGTCACGTGTGAAACAAAATCACTTGTTCAAAGACCACCTGTTAAAAAAGCTACTAACTTTTGTTCCAACCGTAGATAAATATGAACAAGCTGAGATAGATAGATAGATAGATAGATAGATAGATAGATAGATAGATAGATGTGAACAGGCTGAAATAGATAGATAGATAGATAGATAGATAGATAGATAGATAGATAGATAGATAGATAGATATGAACATATTGAGATGGATAGATAGATAGATAGATAGATAGATAGATAGATAGATAGATAGATGTGAACAGGCTGAAATAGATAGATAGATAGATAGATAGATAGATAGATAGATAGATAGATAGATAGATAGATAGATAGATATGAACATATTGAGATGGATAGATAGATAGACAGATGTGAATAGGCTGAAATAGATAGATAGATAGATAGATAGATAGATAGATAGATATGAACATATTGAGATAGATAGATAGATAGATAGATATGAACATATTGAGATAGATAGATAGATAGATAGATAGATAGATATGAACAAGCTGAAATATATAGATTCGAGGCGAAATTTGATGAAGTGACTGACGAAAAAGATTACACAGTAAATAAACAAGCGTAGAAGCATGAAATCAAATTCACTTGTTTGTCAGCGTCAATCAAATTCTAATCGACTTAAACCGTAATAAATAGTCTATGGCGTACCGATGTTATATGCGACAAGTGAAGGACTATTGTAATAAATAAGCAAATGTATATATATAAAAAAATAAACACAAAATTAGGCAGCCGACACTATCAAGTCGCCAATCGCAAACGACAGGCACTTTCTCCCATTGCCGCCTATAGTAGATCATCGTGCCAAATCAACCACTTAAATCCTATTTTAGAACTCTCCGACAGTCTTGACCTCTCCCTAATCAAGAACTGACATCTTTACTTTTTATTCGCTTTTTCTGTATTTATTTATTTGTTTCCGTTTTACGGGAATAACCGTTTAAGTGAATGAATAGCACAGGTGGCGCCATGTTTGCTTGCTTGTTTTAAAATATGTCTCAGAAAGGCAACGGAATCTGAAGATTTTAATGAATACTATGGATAGACAAAGTGTTGCTTAAAGAGCCTGGTAATTTTTTCAACCATAAAAGCTACCGTTTATATAGGTACTTACAAAAAATAAAATGATACCTCCGTTTTAAAATACATTAAAAATAAATTGAAAGTCTTTCTTAAACCTTTAATTTTAGTTTTAATTCCCAACTAACAGATTAAATTTAATATCCCCAATAAACAAAATACTTCGGTGCATTTCAAACCGAATTTAAATTGATAGTAATCATTTTACTGCGTCTCTGTGAAATTTATAAATTCGCACATATTGACAAATCTGTCAATACAAAATAATTCTCTTTATGAAATAAAAGCTTTAAAAATAAAAAGAGTTTCCTGAAAAATAATTTGAGAAAAATTAGCTTATTTAAAGTATAATTAATCAGAATTGAAACAAATATTACTTATGTCGGAGTTAGCTCCTCCTCAGTTTCCTTAATCCTTCAACAGGGGTCTCTCTCCCACGAGTGTAAATACTGACTGACCCTTCTCTCTCTCTCTCTTTTCCGACTCAGGCCTTGGGCCGCTACCTCGCACGGAGACGATGTGAAATCGTTCTTTTTCCACTTACACCAATTTGTGACCTCTCACAGTACAGCGTTTCCCAAATTCTGGGAACGTGCTAAGAACAATACACGTACGTACGAACACTCAACACAACACACACACACACATAACTTCTCCATACAAACACTATGTCACTTTTCATGTCTTTCTGTATTAATGTATATTTGTTTACCCATGTATATCGGTCTTGTTTGTCTTCTTTGGACTTAATGTCCGACATTCTCATGTAGCTGAACCGGCCAGCAGGAAAGTTTAAACTTCTGATATCTCTTCACATCTTCACCCCACCCCCACGGTCCCCTACACTTACTTTTCGTTTAAAAGTTTAAGTTTACTTACGAAAAAATTCGTTAAAAAATGTTAGAAAATTACAAAAAAATCTAAACTTTACTATAGTTACAGCTCTTATTTTTTGATAATGCCCGTATTTACAAAAATCGATATGTTTATACATACATAAAAAATTCAAAATTATTTTTTAAATACTGGGGGTCGCTGAATTGTAGTCAAATTTTCCATTTATGATGATTAAATACATTTTTTAATTTAATAATAATATCACTAAAATGAGAAAATAAAAAAATAGAGAAAAAGAAAGTTACCGGGGAGAAAGGCAATAAAAGAACTGAATTCAAGGAAACAGAAAATGACGATTGACACTGCTTTTAACATTTTGTAGATTTTACTTGACATAAAAGCTTCTTCTTTTTATGTGCCATGTCCTTTCAGGACGTAGGCGATCATGGCTCTCCACCCCCCTCTACCCCTTACAGCTCTCAACAAGTTCCTTCCCTCTGCTATCTTACACAGTCCACGTTCTGTCATCCACTTGCTTAAGCCCTCCACGCGTTGTTATCCCTTGTCTCTCTTTCCCACTATTCGACCCGTGTGTATCAGATTCTCCATGCCCTCCTTCCTCATTATGTGTCCCAGAAACCTCAGCTGCCTCTTCCTGATGTTGAGTACAAGTTTCTTCCTTGTCTGCATCTTCTCTAAGAAACTCGTAGTTGCTCACACGCTCGGTTCAGAAGCTGGAAAACAGCTCCATCGGTGCCAAAGAAGAAACTATTAGCATTGAACTGACAGTTACATTGCAACAGTAAAATGATGAGACCGAACTGACAATCGAGTACTACGCTTAAATACATAAAGTCGAAGTACAAAAATGGGAAGTATTAAGAAACAGAAAAGAAATTCGGTTAGAATCAAAGAAAAGAACACTGAACTGTTACGCCATACCAGTCCTCCAAAATGGCAGTGACTGCTGGACAATCTCCTCACAGATAAAGCAGAGAGTGGTTCTACAGAAGTATGTTAAGAATATCTTGAACCGAATATATGAGTAACGACGAAGTTTTAGAGAAAATGAAAACTAAAAAAGAGACACTTATACTTAATACCAGAATGAGTTGAAATTTCTTGGGCATATAATGAGGAAAGAGAGTTTGGAAAATGTGATACTCACAGGACAGATTGAACGCAAAAGGTAGAGAGGAAAACAGCGCAAATGGATGACAAGACAGGGTTTAGGAAAGATAAAAAAAAGAAAACATTTAGTAAGAATTACAAAGAACAGAAAATTGAGGAGAGCCATGACCGTCAACGTCCCGAAGGGACACAGCACTTAGAAGAAAAAGAATCAGAAAAATTACTAAGAAAATATTTATAAAGAAAGGAGCTGAAAACTACGTTACAGCGCTGGGAAAGTGGCTGAAGCCGAGAAAATATTTATAAAGAAAGGAACCGAAAACTACATTAGAGCGCTGGGAAAGTGGCTGAAGCCGAGATAACAGATTAGGACCAATAATATTGCAGATTCTTCACTGAATCATATAGTGTACGTGTTTTATTTAAAATGTTTTACCCGAGGATATACATTCAAAATGATTTTTTTTTTATCAATCTGAAACTTGATTCCGTCTTGCTTGATGGTCAAATACTTGTAAAATTTTCCGTTGTATACGTGGTGTGAATAATTTTTACATTTTCTTTGCTTACTTCCTTTTCCTCGAAGACACATTCCTGAGAGTCGCAGACAATAAGCGATCATTGTCATGGAAATAATTGTGTGAAGCGCTTTAAGTACCATTTATTTCCGATTTCGTTCTTGGTCAATCAACAAATGCCGATTGACCCCGTCTTTTCGAAATCTATAGGCTCAAGAGACTACTAGCATTGCCACATGGACAAGTACATATAAAACTAACCACACACGCGCGTACGCACTCACTCTCTCTCTCTCTCTCTCACACACACACACACACACACACACACACACACATATATATATATATATATATATATATATATATATATACTGACTTCAATGTGCACTTTTATATTTAATAGCCTTCAAGTTGAGGAAACCTTTTTAAAAATGTGTCCTCCTGCAGAATTCGAACTTTTTAGCAAGATGAAATTACTGTTTTTAAACAACAAACTTCCCAAGGTTTTTCTCGAACGATCATAGTAACCAAGTATTGAACTCACAACTCTTTGGGACCTGTCACTTTGGGTCCTTGTATTCATTTCTATGTTTAGTCGGCTCAGGAGATTTTTGTGGACTAGCATATGTGCTGATTCCTTAAGTTTACGAATTTTTTCAATGATGTTCTTTGTCTATGATTTCAACCTGATCCCACAGAGAGCGGTGATCTCACTTTTCTCTCCATATGTGTTCAGCCACGACTGATTTTTTTTATGTGAAGGGGTTATCAGGGAAAATACAAAGAATCTGCGGTTCATATAACATCAGGACAACCTTCAAAAGCTGGACGACACTTCACAGATACCTCTCCCGAGTAAGACCCCCCAATAGAGGAGAACATGACTAAAGACTGTGTGTACGCCATCCCGTGCAGCTGCGGAAAGAAATATAAAGGAGAGACAGGCCGCCCTCTTAAGATAAGGCTTCAAGAATACCAGAAAGCTCTAACACGAGGGGAAGTGGATAAATCTTCCTCTGTAGCTAAATAGTATAGCATGTCAGGCTATGTGACGGCTCTGTATCGGAGGACACATTTTCTATCAAATTTCGAGGACATTCAGGCCAGTAAATGTTGTTAATACTGTTTATTATAAACAGAAACTTTACTTAAAATATTTGTATCTATAAAAATAATGTATAAACAGAAAATATATTAAAATAATTGTCGGACTTAGTTCATTTCATATTGCTAACCAGCATTAAATCTAATTTCTTTGTGGAGTTTTTAAACATTTAAATTACTATCAAACGTAAAAATCTGTTTTTATCTAAATTGCTAAAGCTATAGCACCCCGCTCCTTCCTCCAAAAACCTTCGCACATCTCTTATCTCTTTACTTCCCCCTTTTTTCCTTTTCCCCTTTTTTTCTGTTTTTTTTTCCTTTTTCCCATATCATTTCCGTTGAGTTGATCGATTAAATAGGCCAATGTCTGATCCTTACCCCCTCCTCCTCAACATTAAGTATTGTAATAGAAATAAAAAATAAATTTTAAAACGCTCCCTTCCCTCTCTAAACTCGGCCATGTCTCCCACACTATTCCTCACCACCCTCTATGTCACCTTATATAAGCTTAATACTGCCCTTCAATAGTGTAAATTTTAAATTCATTTTTTCTTTTCATCTTTGAAAGTGAAGTTTGAAGATCTCGAGAAAAATAAAATTCTCTGGTAGAATAAATTATAACTAATGTAGCCTTAGAATGGTCTGTTTTTCTTTAAATTAACATATATATATATATATATATATATATATATTTTTTTGTCATCCACAGACAGACTGTTTCGCAGCTCATCAGTGTGGCTAGACGTCCGGTTGCCTCTAGCTACGATCGAAACGCGACTGAATGTACGTCAGTCGGAAGTTCTACCCGCTAAGCCATCAGCGTACGGTACGGAATGGAGGTGAATTTTAGCGTGTTTATTTTTAGATTCGGATAAACACACAGTGACTGAGAGTGACTCAATTCTGTCGAAGAGTCGTGCAGTATTAGCATAAATAGTCACTGTTTACAAATTCACACCCCAAACCAGAGGGCTCAACCAAAATTAATTTCAGGAGCTATATATATATATATATATATCCGTGGTTTGTCTGTAAAGAATACAACCATTTTGATTATCTTGGTAACCGGCTGTGCAGCCTTCATGTAATGTGGCAGACGGGACCTTACTGCGCAATAATGAAAAGATACTCTCCCATGGAGTTACTAAGTTAGCAGTGAAACTCTACTGAGAAATTTTGGGTATTTTGTAACCGCCGTATTTGTTTAGCAAAAAACAAACAAACAAACGTAACCCGCGTCTGTCAGCAATACTAAGTTTCATATTTGGTTCACGTGAAGTTTTGAGTAAAATAGCCGCTGAAAAGCCAGGGGCGAGATTAAGGAGAATGCGAGAAGGCTACTGAAAACTATCTGTAACGAGGACTATTTTAAATTGTTTTCAAAACTGTAAGGAACATTAGTGTCATCTCCAGGGAATGGTTTGACTGCGTCGTTCTTGCTGTAAATATGTCATTTTTCCGTTAGTATTAAATAGTTTGATATTTTCTTGACACATCGTATTAACACTATTGTATATTACAATTATTTTTTCTTCTATTGTCATCTCCCTTCAGGACGTCCGCGATCATGAATCTCTACAGCTTCCTGTCCTTTGTAGATCTTAGTAAAGTATATCTACTAAATCCTGTTTTCCTCTATACTTCTTGCGTTCAATTTGTCCTGTGAGTGTCAGATTTTTCAATCCCTCTTTCCTCATTGTGTGCCCTAAAAATTTCAACTGTCTCTTTCTGTTATTAAGTATACGTGTCCTTGTTGTATCAATTTTCTCTAGAACTTCGTCGTTAGTCACATGTTCAGCCCGTGGTATTCTCAGCATCCTTCTGTAGAACCACATTTCTATCGCCTCAAGTCGCCTTTTCAACTGTGAGATGTCATTTTTTTTCTAAAGAAATTTTCCTGTTTCTTAATACTTTTCTTAGCTTTTGGAAGGCATCTTTCGCTATGCTAGTGTGCCTTCAGATTTCAGTATCTCACTTTCCGTCCTATGTTAAACTACTTCCCAGATATTTACATTTTTTACTTGCTTTGATTTTAGTATCTCCAATTCGTAGTACGCATCTAGGTCTGTTCCTTTTGCTAATAACCATACATTCTGTCTTCTTGCAATTGATATTTAGTCCTTTCTTCTCGCTTTCCTTCACTACCTTCTGTAGGTTTTCCTATCGTTTCCTTTGTGTATCTGCTATCAACACTGTTCAATCTGCATATATCATTTTGTTAAGATTGTGGCCGCCAACAATGAATCCTGGTAGGGCTTCTAATTCTCTCAGAATCGCTTCGCTGTATAGGTTGAATAAGTCCGGTGAGAAGACACGTCCTTGCCTTACACCACATTTTTTTTTATATTTAATGAACTCATTTTCGATCTCTATGCAGGCGGTTTGCTGCAAATATAAGTCCTGGATTATTGTATATCGTTCCAGAATTTGTCAAGGTTATCTAGCAGTTCCGTGACATCTGTCCTTCTTTACGGCAGCGAATGTTGAATGATTTCCTCAAAGATGAAGAAGATACACGAGGCGACGGAGATGTGGTTCTACAGAAGGATGCTAAGAATATCATGGACTGAGCGTTTGAGCAACGATGAGGTCTTAAATAAGTTACAAACAAGGAGAAGGCTTATACTTAACATCAGGAAGAGGCAGATGAAGTTTCTGGGGCGTATGATGAGGAAGAAGGGCATGGAGAATTTGATATTCACGGGTCGAATAGAGGGAAAGAGAAACAAGGGAAAACAATGCATGACATAACTGGCGGGCTTAAGCAAGTGGATGACAGAATGTTGTCTGGGGGAGGAAGTAGAGGGAAGGAACTTGTTGAGAGCTGCAAAGGATAGAGGGATGTGAAGAGCCATGATCGCCTACGTCCTGAAAGGACACGGCACATAAAATGAAGCATTTCTGACTGTTCTTTGAGCCATAGTTTATTAAATGCATACAGTATCAAATTGTGAAGATCTTGTTTATCTGTTCGTGTACGTTGTCAATCCCATTTGCGTACATCCTTCAAATGCTATGCATACTTATTGTTACGCATATGGCTTTATACTTTCACAGTAACAAATACCGTTTGTAACCGCACGGTGTAAGACTATAATTTCTCTTTTATTATTAATGTGAAAACAAATATTTGTATATTTCGTAGAAGCAATTTCACAGAATAATTTTACCCGTAAATATATTTTCTCCTCATTGCATTTCTTCATTGTGAATTTATCAGGAACATATTTGTTGTTGTTCTTTTATGCTACTAATTACTGTTATATAGTTGCTGTACATGACCGGTATCGCTGGAAATGAAGTTTGGTGGACATGAATAGAGAAAATAATAAATTTTAAATTCACAGCAAAGATTGTTGAATGGAAATCTTTGAGAGAATATAATGCATAAATTCTGTGTATCAGATTAAGGTTGTTTAATTAATTCACAAAATGGAAAAAATAGTATGTAACATGCTTCGTCCTTTAAAGGACTTCTTCAGATTAAATTTCTTTTTTTCTGGAAGAATCCTCTATATGTAGAGGGAGGGAACGAAAATATAAATAAACGTCGGTTATAATTAAACATCTTCAGCCTGCGTCCCCCCCCCCTCGAACAACGCTGGGCATACCAACAACCAACAGTCCTCTGCTTCGTCGACTTTGCGGCTGCCTTCGACTCCGTTGATAGAGGCTCACTCTGGCGTATCATGGAGGCCGATGGCATGCCCGCTAAACTCCTTCGTCTCATCAAAAGCTACTACCGGTCGACGCGAGCCCGTGTTCGTGCTTATGGTGAGGAGTCGGAGACGTTTGAGGTGAAGACTGGTGTGCGGCAAGGATGTGCCCTATCCCCTACCCTATTCAACTATACAATCGACTACATCCTCAGCAATGCCTTTCGGGGCTACGCTGGAGTTGCGGTTGGTAGGAATGTCAGGGTGTCTGATCTGGCCTACGCGGACGACATTGCCTTGGTCGGATCGAACTGTGACGATGTGCAAGCAGCGCTCAACCGTGTGCAAGCACGGGATGTGGGTATGACCATCAATGCCTCGAAGACCAAAGTTATGCCATCCTTGGTTGATCCGATCTACTGGCAGCCACCAACGCTGGACGCGGTCAATCTGGAGGACGTGCAGTCTTTCGTCTATCGTGGTTCAACCATTATACCATCCGGGCTGGCTGCTGCTGAGGTCGACACCGTATAGGAGCTGCAAGGTCCGCATTCCTGCGTCTCAAGCGGTCACTATGGGTACGAAGAGAGATTTCCACAGCTACGAAGGGGCACATCTATCAGGTTATTGTTCGGACTATCCTTCTCTATGGCTGCGAAACTTGGCCACTTAGAGCAGTTAACCTACGAAGGCTTGAAATGTTCGACAACGATTGCCTTCGCTGCATTCTACGATGCCACCGGTTCGATCGAGTGCCCACAACCACTCTACGTCGTCGCCTGGGTCTTCGTCCTCTTCCACCCGTCCTGCTCCAGCGTCGTCTCCGATGGTTCGGGCATACAGTTCGACGCCCGGAGGGAGAGCTCATCCTCGATGTACTTCTCCCTCCTTCTCTCCCTGGCTGGCGAAGACGTGTCGGTAGGCAGCTGAAGACGTGGGCTAGCACAGTCAAGGATGACCTGGCAGTACTATCGGGTCCACAAGTAGTTGGTCTTCGACGATGGAATCGCGAGTGGCTCCCCATTTCGTGTGACCTGGCTCAGGATCGGCGGGCGTGGGCAGCGATGGTCCGTGATGCTGCACTTGCTCGGGAGGAAACCGGTTCAACCCGACCAGGGTGAAAACCGATACAGAGACAGAGTGAGACAGGGAAACATCAAGAGAAACGCTGAAGATACATAAACGCTTTACTTTAGATTTAAATTTTAAATTTCTGGCGTCCGTTGTATCTAGATGTACAGCCTAGCCAATCTCATTCAGCTTCCAAATGATTTGGGTTCTGTTTTTATCACCTAGTAAAATCTTTTGAATAGTGTTAATAAGATGTCGAGGAAATAGACAAAATGATTTTAAAAAATTGACAAAAACGATTGAATCAATTTCTATTCCCACCACAACCCAAAAATAAAACCAGGAACAATCATAGGATTTTACCTAAGAACAATTAGAATATGTAGCCAAGAATAGCTAGATGAAAAAGTGAAATATATTGAAAAAAACGTTTAAACTTCTTCACTGCCCACCTCATTTCAGCCTCAACGTTAGAATAGGAGCAAACAAAATTCACAAGTCCCCCCCAAAAAGTAGCCACCATAAACACCATCAACAACATAAGAACTTCCGACAGCGAAAACACAAAATTCATAATCCTACCTTGTAGTACTCTATAAACAATATGTGGAAATAAATTAGTTATCCCCAACAGTAGGATCTGTATCACCACCTATAAGACGATCGTGGATATAGTTAGAGACACCACATCAGATGACGAGATTTATGCCAAAAACGCCTGCAATGTAGGAAGAGTTACATTGGCGAAACATCTAGGAATCTAAAAGCAACAATGAACTTAAGAGAAACCTACGCCGGAACAACATATTAACGCTCGTTATACACAAAACAAAACAGGCCATAATTTCAATTTTATAAAAGCTACCCTAATTAGAAAAGATTATAATTCTTTACTTCAAGGGGAGTTCTCATAAATATTTTACTATCTATAAACACCCATCAAACACTCTTTATTATTATTAACCAACTTTTGTAAAATCCCCACTTTACAAAAAACTAGGATATGACTATCTCCCAACAAAAACGATATAACTTAAATTATTACACTTTCACACAAAACTTCCCCAAATCAACACACAGACAACCATCTAATGTGGATAAAAATGCCCATTACACACACACATACACACCCACACGCACACATACACACACACACACACACACACACACATACACAAAAAAATTATGCATTATCATCAGGATCACGCAGAGACAAACTGGAATTATGATACACATGCATACATAAATTATATACACAAACGCTGCTTGACAACACAGATGAACGTGAGATCTGTTTAACCAAAGAGACACAGACAACACAAAAAAAAGATAAGAGACTTTTCTTTAAAAATGATTAACAGACACACAGACACAGACACAGACACACACACACACACACACACACTAACGAATATATATTACCATCCGTATCACGCATAAATAAACTAAAATTAAGATAGACATACATACATGAATCATACACACAATCTCTGCTTGACATGACAGATGCACGATAGGTTTGGTTTATCAATGAAAAAGAAACACAAAAATTAAACAGCAAAATTTTCCTTTATCATTCTCTTATGAAGCTTTAATAAAAGCGGAATATGTTAGATTTATAAACGTTTCCAATTTGTTGGTTACCTATCAAATATATATATGTGTGTGTGTGTGTGTGTGTATGTGTGTGTGCGCGTGCGTGCGCATACGTGTGTGTGTGCGCGTACATGTGTGTGTGCGCGTGTGTGTGTGTGTGTGTGTGTGTGTGTGTGTGTGTGTGTGTGTGTGTGTAGATTTAATAGACCGGTAAATGAATGACGAGGAATAAAAAGCCAACAAAAGTATAAAAATACTGTCAGTAAGATTGATGAGATTTATTATATATTAGCCTTTTGGCTAAACCGAAGCCTGGAGAGAAAGATTTTAAACTCGGATTTTTCGGACACGCCTGTGTTCTTATACAACGAGACGGGAATTAAACAAAGAAGTAGGACTCACTCTTCCAAGGATTGTTGTTGTATTTTGTTTTTTCTTCGTGTGTTTTATTACTGTAAGAAATTTGATTTTAGCCTAGTAGTTTGTCAAGATTAGCTCTTAGAGGGTTTGTAGAAGTCGCCATGTAAGAACTATATTCTCTTGGTAAACCTAAATGCCTGTTTAAACCTTTATTATGTAATTCTATTCTTTCTTGTTGGCACTTAAATGAAGACACTAAAAGCACGCATCTGATGTCATCAATGCTATGCAACAGTTGGTTGAGATGTGCAGCGAAAGAAATTGTTTTTGTCTTTTATGGTTTTTTATGGTTATTGAACCGAAGATGGAATTCCGTGCCTGTTTCTCCAACATAATTCCTTTTTTAGCATTTGTGGCAATATATCGGGTGTAACTGCAAAATTGCCCAAATCGTGTAACAACATAATTGTTCATACAACAAAATATTTAATATCTAAAAAAACACTAAACTAATTGAGTTTGTTATTTCCAGGTTTTAAGATAAGACGTTTAGCCATCTTGATACCATTTGTCGTAAGAATCACTGAAAAACCCGTTGTTATTCAGCTAGAAAGAGAACAGATTACAATCGTTTTTCATCAGCCCCACTATGTCTTCCCAACTGAGAAATGGTGAGAGGAAAAAGATCATTCAGGCCTTCAGTAATGGTACCAACATTCATACTCTGGCTTCCATATTCAAAGTTCATTCAAGAACTATCAAGAGAACAGTGAATAAGTTTAAAAAAGAGGGTACAGTAGAGAGGAAAACTGAATCAGGAGGTCACAACAGGTCATCATTTCAACTTAGAGCTAAAGGGATCAATTAGAAAATCCATCAGACTTTTGGCACATGAGAGAGGTGTTTCAGCTATGACAGTCCAAAAACCAGTGTTAAATGACTTGAATATAAAATCGTACGTGAAACCTGTGAGCAAGCTTTTTACTCCAGGATAGAAAGTTAGAAGGTTAGGTAGGGCGAATACCATCACGAATAAGTTACAAAATGATCCTGGAATATATACTGAACTTAATTTCAATCTTTCATGAGCTTCCGATTCTTAGTTATGATTAATTAACGATGAAAATGTCATTTTCGTTTATGATCGATTTCATCACTTGGAGAGTAATTATACATTCTTATTGCTCAAAGTCAAGTCTAGTAGTGTTATAAAATCCTCGGGAAATTCCAGTAAGATATCTTTAATCATTTCTAAGATACAACAGTTCAGAGATTAATGTAACAAATGGACAATTTTGCTGGTACACAATTTGTGCAAATATTTGTTACACACGATATATATATATATATATATATATATATATATATATATATATATATGAAGAGAAATAAAACTTATTATTTCTGGAACAATTGTTCTCCACAATCATCTTCAACCAGAATTTATTTACGCCTGTAGTGGTTACACCTGCAACATAAGTCCTTATTCCTTAGGAAACTCTGCAGTGTACAGCCCAAAATTTTGCGCACACACACACACACAAATATATATATATATATATATATATATATATATATATATATATATATATATATATATATATATATATATATATATATGCGTATGTGTAGGTTCATTAAATGAATGGTATGATATCAGCCTCTGAACCATCTTTTGAATCAGTGTCTCGAGTGGATGAACAAGAAATTCGCCATGTTCATTACTTC
>OZ038497.1:49500202-49535202 GCA_964036315.1 Acanthosepion esculentum | reverse complement strand
CGTTTTCAACGTATAATGATCAAGCATATATATATATATTAGTGTATTGGGCCAGCAGATCATTATTCAAATATATATTGTTAAATATCTCAAACAACGAACGTCCTTTATGTTTGATCATGAACCGTTCTAAGCTTCGTATATTGGCTTTCGTCTGTCCATATAACCACTCTAATGATGGCTCAAATGAGCCAAAAGCTTAGGTCGAGGACCAGCATAATAAAAAATATCCAAATGTTGTACAGTTTTTGTTTTTATTTTCTCCCGAAACTAAAGCCACTATACGAAGCTTAGAATGGCTCATGATCAAACATAATAAACATTCGCTGTCTGTCATATTTAACAATATATATTTGAATAATGATCTTCTTCCTCAAGAAACTATACATATATATATATATAGAGAGAGAGAGAGAGTAACTATTGGCTCCTGAAAAATTAATTTCGGTTGAGCTCTGTTGGTTTGAGGTGTGAGTTTGTAAACAGTGACTATTTAAACTAATATAGCATGACTCTTCGGCAGAATTGAGTCACTGTCAGTCACTGTGTGTTTATCTAAAATCTAAAAATAAACACGCTAAAATTCACCTTCATCCCTGCCGTGCGCCGACGGCTTAGTGGTAGAAGTTCCGACTGACGCCAATTCGGTCGGGTTTCGATCCTAGCTAGAGGCAACCGGACGTCTAGCCACACTGATGAGCTGTGAAACACCGAAACAGTCTGTCTGTGGATGACAATATATATATATATATATATATATATATATAGAGAGAGAGAGAGAGAGAGAGAGAGAGAGAGAGAGAGAGAGAGAGAGAGAGAGAGAGGTGTTGTACAATAAGCATTGCAACCAGAAATAATCATATTTTACTGCCTCTCATGGAGTGATATCGATTAAAAATAAATAACCCCTAAAGCCATGAACATTATTCTTCTGAAAATCACTTCTGCAGTAAGTGTTACCATTAACTTAGATTTGGCACAAGGTCCACCTATAGGGCACCCAGTATGGAGAAATCTCACTACTAATGGTCAACTATAATAACTCGGTAACCATTACACAGCATCAAGATACCCATTGGTTAATTGTTAAGATAAGTTTAGATTTGCTACTCGGTTCAGATATAGGGCATCTAGTGAGAATCGAATTTCTAAAACCAAATGTTCTGTTGTGTGTTTTAAACAATGAGATCACCATCTACATTACAATCGAAATTCTGTCTCCCGGGTCGAACCTGCATCCTCTTTATCTTAGGAAGCAATCTTTAAACAGGGCGTGGTTAACAGTTAAAACAGTGTATATGCTGCTTTACAGGTACAAATTATTTATTTTTTTTAAACTGGGGTATACTCATTTCTTTCTGGGTCCCGAGTAGAGACTTAAGATCAGAAATGGCATCATGACATTTTCCATTAAGTAGTTTTGAAAAAAAAACACGCACATATTTTACATAATAAAGCCCTTCGTAAGGTGTGGGCTGTACTTGTGTGTACGTATTTTTGTTTAAGGCATGGGTTACCATGGATTCCTTCAATTAATCTATTGGAATCTTTTTCAATAAATCCGAGGGCCCCAACTACAACCGGAATTGTTCATGTCCTCATGCGCCACTTTTTGGGGATTTCGATTTCAAGGTCCTTATATTTTGATAGTTTTTGAATATCTTCAACGATACATTGCAGTCTGCAGGGACTGCCATGTCAATAAGGGGGCACATTTTGCCTTTGTGGTCTCTAATCACGATATCAAGGCGATTAGCTTTGATTGTTCTGTCTGTGTGTATTGTAAAATCACATAAAATTGTTACAGGTCCTATCTCCGTAACCGGGTCTTGGTGGTGTTCATACCAATTTCTTGCAGTTTCCTTTCCGTAAGTATTGCAGATTTTCCATTTCAGATATTGGCCCACTCTATCGTGCCGTGTTTTATATTCAGTTGGTACCAATACCGCGCAACCTGATACAAGATGATAAATTGTTCCTAGGTATTTATCACAGAATCTGCATTCAGCTTTTAACCCTGAACTACGTAGCCACTGATGGGTACGGAGTTATTATTATTAGTAGTAGTATTATTTACGTAAAAATATATCTATCCATTTGGGGTTTAAGGGATTCGTTTATATCTTACAGTTACGAATCGTCACAGTTTGAACCTAAAGGTCCAGATTTCAAAGGACCCGTTTTTCCTCTCCAATTTGATTGGAACGCCATATTAAACATAGCAAATATTTATACATACAAAAGTTACTTGCCTTGAAGCTGAAGTCTAGTTGCGTATTTCTTAACGATAAAAGAGGTCAGAGTTCAAGCTTTGTTTAAAAACTAGGATCACAGATTTTCAAGAAAAAGTAGAACCTTCTCTTCCTCCACCTTTTAATAAAGACGAATAAAAACGTTGCTTTTCAGCTTTCTTATCTAACTGGCTCCATACCAAACTGTCAGGCTATGAGGTGAATTTCAAATAATAATGTCGAACGGGATTTATAAATTCCTAGTATTAGTGGTGTAACTTCAAATTCTTTAAATATCCAAGGACATTTCCAGTAAAGAGCTTTGAGAGACGCATGAATACAGGCGTTTCGCGTAACGTAAAAAATATACTGAGTTTAAATTAGTTTGACACGATTTTTTTTCTTTTTAATTGCAACTGAAATTAGAATAAAAGAAATCAACTTTCAGCACACTAAGAAAAACCGTCATAGAATCTAAATTAAATATTAATTGAAATAATAAAAAGTAACTTTTCTGAAAGGCAAACGGTCACCGCAGAGATAAGAAATTAATTTGTTTACCAATTAATCTTATTAATTCGAGATCGGATTCCAGAAGTAATTACATTCCTTTAAAAGTTTTTTTTAATTGGTAAGATAGATAGATAGATAGATAGATAGATAGATAGATAGATAGATAGATAGATAGATAGAAACAGAATTGCATAGATAGATAATGTGCAATCTTTCCTATTCAATCTATCTCCTACTCTGTGTATCTGTTCATATCTATCTCGCTATCTGAATAGATGAAGGTACAAAAGAAACTGTTAGACAGATCGATAGAGATAGATATATATAGAACCTGATATATATATCTATCTATCTATCTATCTATCTATCTATCTATCTCTCTCTCTCTCTCTCTCTGTATATATATATATATATATATATATATATATATATATATGTATGTATGTATGTATAGATAGATAGATGTAAACTGATCGAAATCGATAGAGAGATATATATAGCGACAACGTACTAACACCCCCATTCTCCCTTTCCCTCACGCGCACATACCTCTCTCTCTCTCTCTCTCTATCTATCTATCTATCTATATATCTATCTATCTATCTGTCTGTCTATCTATCTATCTATCTATCGAAATGAACGGAGGCAGAAAGGATAGACTGATAGATTTGTTTGGTTTGTTTAACGGCATATCAACTCCTTATGGGTCATTTAATGTACAAATTTAATTTTCTTGTGTGCTTTGAAGTAATAAAAATGTGATGTATGTTATTCTGCTTTCACAATTTAATACATGGTAGATGATACTCCGCTTTTGTATTCGTGTGGATATAATTACTAGATATGTGTGTTTTATATTGCAGTTTTGTTGAAGTTATATATTGAAGTACAGATTGATTTCTTTAACAAATGTATTACTGATATTTTTACGATAAAATGTAATTTTATACTTTCATAGTATTTTTTTTTTGTTTGGGGGTTCACTATTTGCCCATAACTGGGACCCTAACAGGTGCTACCACACGGAGTCAGGGTTGACCTGGGAACAACACCCATTGAGATGCTTCCACACACCTCAAAACCGCCAATTCTTCTGATCAGAGGCCTTGCTGCTGAATGTAGTTTATCGTGATACCAAGGACTGATAGACAGATACGAAAAGACTAGGATAGATAGATAGATAGATAGATAGATAGATAGATAGATAGATAGATAGATAGATAAAGGATTGCATAGCTAGATAGACAAAGAGACATGTATATAGATAGATAGATAGATAGATAGATAGATAGATAGATAGATAGATAGATAGAAAAAGAATTGCATATATATATAGAGATAGATAGATAGATAGATAGATAAAGAATTGCATATATAACTACATAGATAGATAGATAGATAGATAGATAGATAGATATTCATGTAAAACGTGAACGAATAGAGTCCAATTGGATTCCATTCGTTCTCATTTTACATGGATATTTCGCTCCAACTATCTACTTTTATTTTAATACTCTAACATGGAAAAATCGATTTGGGAATTTCGTTAAAAAACATTCCTATCAAAAGCAAACGGGAATATTTTTTTTAATGGTTTTAAAGATTGAGGACTTGATTAGAAGAATGAGATGACAAGCCAACTTCTTACTTCTGGATCGAAATGTTTCGGATACAGCTGATTCTTATGGATTTAGAAATTAAAAATCTGCACCTCCCGTAGAACGCTTACACGGTTTTGAAATGGATCTTCTAAACACTATAAATGGCATCACTTTCCATAAATACAGGAACCAGTTTCAGAAGCGTTTAGATACAGTGGTCAAGGATATTATTAAATCTGACCAAATATTTGTGAAATCCGGGAAACCACTACTTTTTACAAATTTAATCCCAAGGATTTCATGGCACTAATCAGAAACAATTTAACAAGGAATTACAAAAAGATAGACATTAACAATTTTAAGTGTGTTGATAAAATCACAATGGCTTCTAGAAATATTGTTGATAAACTAAAAATCAACAAGAGGGTTGGAAAACTTTGCACTAAAGAATCTTATGTCATACTTAAAGACGATAAGCCAAATTTTCAGACCAAACTTCCTACAAGGATCATAAACCCTACCAGATCGGAAATTGGAAGGACAAGCAAAGTTATCCTTGAACTTGTTAACAAACAGATTTAAAAAAAAACGCCTTAGACTTATACATTGGATTGGTACCACGGAGGTCATAAACTGACAACAAATATTCACCCCAATTCTAATCACCCTCCATCTGTAATCCAACGTATTACTTCCTCTGTAAAACGTTAGATCAGTAATCACTCATCGGGCAAAGATGTATTTGATAAACATAACAGTGCGTACAATAAAATTTTAAAGAATAACTGGTATAAATGCGCCGAAATTCAGTTTAGAAAATATGATGACTGTAATTCAAAGAAAAGAAATAGGAATAGGAAGGTCATCTGGTACACCCCCACACACACCAAATCAATTAGTTTGTATTAAGTTATACCATAAGTCTCTTAAAGTGATCGATAAACACTTTCCGAAAAGCAGCCCTCTTAGTAAAATATTTAACAGAAATACTTTAAAACAAAGTTATAGTTGCACCACTAATCTCGAGAAAATCATAAAGTTGCACAACAATAGAACTCTGAACCAATTTAATAATCTTAGTCATAATATAAGTTCCAATGAAAATATTGTTAAAGTTACCCGCCAAAGTAATTGTAGGAAGCATAACCATTGTGAAACAAATGTTTAACTGAATCTCTTGTGTATCTTTGTTCTATTTCTACAATGGAAAATCCGAAAGTTGAAAAGTTCTATATTGGTAGTACTAAGAATTCTTTCAGAACCCGGTGGTATCAACACATAACGTCTTTTACTAATAATATTTATAGAAATAATATATAACTTTCAAAATATTTTTGGACAGTGAAAGACGAGAATAATACTCCTAAAGCGAAATGAACATTTTAAAACTGGCAAGGACCTGTAGATCCTTATATGAACCTTGTTTTCTGTGTTTACAGGAAATAAATGCAGCTTATGAGGGTTTTGATTTGGGATGATTTATTAAATCAAAGATTTGAATTAACTGTAAATTATAAACATACCATACCTTTGACCTTCCAACCTTGCTGAACTTTGACATTTTACAATTGTTTCTTCTTAGATTTTAGTTAAACCTTCTTGCACCATAATAGGCTTATCATTCTGTCAGTAAGATCAATTTCGAGGTAGTATAATTTTTGCATTACTCTTTTAGTAGTGTTGGTAACATGTAGTAGAGATGTATCGGCGTTCGGCTGACATTTGCATTGATTGGTTATTATTATTATTAACACCCGATATAAAGAACCTTTAGGTAACAGTTGCATTTTACTTTATTTTGTTAGATCTATAAGTTTTTAAAAAATTTGTTTGATCTATATGTTTAAATAATTTTGTTAGATCTATATGCATAAACATTTCATTTGGGCCTATTCATTTCCAACAATAAATGCGTTTTTTAACTCACAGAGAATGTAGTTTGTCGAGTATCTTGTTTAATTACCTTTCATCCTTCTTAGGAAATCACATCGTCTAATGAACAACATTGTAGGTCATTTACATCCGACTGTATACGACGTTTGAATGCCGTTTACGATTCTAAATCTACGAGTGACTGCTTGTATGATTGTTTCTACACTTTCGTTTTCTTCCCTTACTTTGAACTTAACGTAGACCATTCCGATTGGTTGATCTGAGTAACAACAAAACAAACCCTGCAACCACTTCCGCTCTTTTCTTTCTTACTCTTTTTATTCCTTTTCTCGTGAAAAGAGGGTGCATCTTATGTTTTTCTTACTTACTCTTTTTCTTTTCCTCCTTTTCTCGTGAAAAGGGGATGCATCTTGTTTTTAAATCTCAATGAATTGTCTACCCAGCATGTATTTACCAACGCCTGATGAGATGTGTTAATACGAATCGAAACATGATCGCATTTGTGTAGCGATTTTTTTACATGTTTTTAATGTAATATCCTAAAATAAAGCAGATAGATAGATAGATAGATAGATAGATAGATATGAACAGACTAAGATAGATAGGAACAAAATTTCATAGATACATACATACATATATAGATAGAAACAGAACTGCATAGATAGATAGATAGATAGATAGATAGATAGATAGATAGATAGATAGATAGATAGATAGATAGATAGATGACAAGTCTTGTGGTATAAAAATGATGAGGATATTAGACGGAAAACGTAAATGGACACTAGCGATTTACGTAAGGCTGATTATTTTAATCTGACTATGTAAAAAAAGCTTTCGACCTTCAAATGAATTCGTTTCATCCGCCCACTGCTGACTTCCAGTTCAAGATGTATATCTGCTTCTTGAAAAGCAACGTATACAGAGAATATAAGAGACTGGCTTCAAGAATTTCCGATTAAATACACCCGCTTGGAGAATGGTCGGAAGTTGGCACCAAAAGTCTTTTCAAAATAAAGAATGGACCACGTGTTGTTCGTTTGATAGTCGTTGTAAAGAAAAAAATACAGCGGAACGGTAGGCAGTTAAATCGCGCCACCAGCTGTTGTTGCTCGACAACGCTTGTTATTAGAGTGCCGTCTGTCGGCAAAACAGCGCAATCAAATGAACGAAGGGTCTTCTCCCTGTTTATTTATCTAAAAGGAAACAGTTCGACGGAGAACGGTCAAGGCACCATTTTGTTGCCTTTTAATACGGATGTACCAAAGAAAACAAATAAATACAACTACCTATCTACACACACACACACATATATATATATATATATATATATATATATATATATATATATTCATCTTTCTAAGTCTGTTCATATCTATCTATCGATTTAACTATTTCATCTTGTTTATATCTATCTATCTATCTATCTATCTATCTCACAACCTGTTCATATTTATCTAAGTCTGTTCATATCTCTCTATCACTCTCTATTTATCTATCTCATTCTTTTCATATCTGCCTGTACATAACAATCTGTTCATCATCTCTCTTCCGCTCACTCTATCTCTCTCCATATATATATATATATATATATATATATATATATATATATATATATATATATATATATATATATGGTGTCAGTCTGTCAATTATGTGTCATGCATGATACACGCGTAGGCGATCATGTATCTTTTGATACAGATTTTTATTCCCGCAGTAGGTTGCCATTTCTTTCTGCGGTAGACCAGTTGCCATCCAAGGCTATAGAACCCGGTCTGTCCTGCTATTTTCCCATAGCTGGGAGGAGGAGAAGAGGATTCATACCTTTCGCAAGGGTATTAGCACGTAACTGAATGTAATGGATTCGATTAGAATTCGAACTCGGCTCTCCGATTCCTAAATCTGAGCCGCTATCCATTACTGTCATATAAGGTGTAGGGGATGCATAATGATCGTGGGCGATACATAATGGGGGAATGAAATGAATAATGTGGGTAGGGGATGCTGGTGCACTTTATATAACGCCACCTCCCAGTGGCTCTTTTGAGTCGTCATATGAGCTCCCAGCTTCATCATGGCGTTTCTGTTACCTGATTTCTGGGGCGACCAATTACGTTTATTCATGTTATCAAGACTGTATCTTCTTTCCTGAACTATTTTTTTCCTTCAAAGGTACTGGTGATAACATTTTTTTTTGCTGGAGCTGCCCAATCTTTCTTGTCTTGATAGAGTTCAAAAACATCTTCGCGGTTTGTCGGCGATGAAACGTTTTCAAGCCTCTGGCTACTCTATTGCTATTTCCATGCCAAATTTTCAGACGAGCTGCATTCCTTAGTCCCGCTAACTCTAATCCTCTCAGCGTACATTAAGGGGTCCCACACAAATTCCCTTCATATTTCAATAAAAAGGAGTAAGTTCCAGTAACTTCCTGCGAAAAATTGTTGCTTTGTAGAAAAAATCACAACGGGCTGCTTATAATGACAAATACAATCTTATCTCTTAAAGTCACACATATCCTCATAAACTATGCTACTTACTCTTAACGCATCCATGACAACCGCCTTCAGTAAGCCTCTACCTTGAAGGGCCCTTGGGTCTTGTATAAGGTGGACATTAGACAAAAAAACATCTGCTCATAGCTATCTATCTATCTACCTATCAATCTATCTTTCTATGTATCTATGTTAGACTAATCGTATATATATATAATTGTTTATTTTAATTTTAATGTTTATTTTAATTGTTTATTTTAATGTTTATTCTAATTGCTTATTTTAATTTTAATGTTTCTTTTAATTGTTTCGCTTAATTTTAATGCATATTTTAACTGCTTATTTTAATTTTTATTTTAATCGTTTATTTTAATTTTAAGGTCTATCTTAATTTTAATGTTTATTTTAATCTTAATATTTATTTCAATGACTTGTTTTGTTATTATTAGTTACTTTGTTGTTTTTTTTCACTAAGTTCATAAGTAAAATTAAGTACGGAATTTTATTAAAAATGTATTTTCAATATCACTTTGAACCTTAACTTGAGTAAAGAAGGAATTTTGTGAAAAGAAAATTCTACAATAATTAAAATATAAAACTATCTGCTTCACAACCGAGTAGTGGCGCCTGGCTCAACGCAGTGCCCTCTTCATCTACCGGTACCCTTTTAGTGAGCGTCACAGATGTGGAGCCTCCATCGATGAGTTTGGGTTGCATCCTCTCTCCTGTCGTCGTAGTGCCGGCCGCTTTCCACGGCATGCAGCAATTAACGACATCATCTAAAGAGGTTTGGATGAGCTGGGTTCCCTTCCCAAATCGAACCCGTATGCCTCGACCGTGGTGATGGAAAGCGGCCGGATGGCATTACCATCTTCCCTTTTAAAATGGTCGTTGATTTGGGATGCGACCTGTGGAGATACATTTTCGGCCGGTAATTTGATCAGGTCCGCGGTTGAGCCGGGGTTCGTCGCCGGAGACGCAGAGATAAAAAAAATAGCTAAATATTCTTCTCTTGCTGATAGATTTTTTTTTACTCCTGTGGCAGTGGAGACTTCAGGGGTTATTGGCCCTCGTTCGTTGGTGTTCTTTCGGGGGATTGGCGCGATTGCGTCTCGATTAAGGAACGAGCCTCGCGAAACGGAGTGGCTCTTGCAGCGTGTCTCACTGGCGATGGTTCGAGGTAGTGCTTTCTCCATCATAGCGGCTGGCAGAGGATAGAAAAAATTGTTTATAGTTACGTTGTTCTGGAATTGTCATCATTGGTCGACTGAACTTGCTTTGTTTCAATGACTTTTGTTTTGTTATTATTAGTTACTTTGTTCAATAAATATTTCCTTGTTATTTAATTAATTTCTGACGAAAGATCTGGGCGATCTGAAATATTAAAAAAAAAAAAATTAAAATATATATGCCTCAGCTAGAGTTAAAAACCGTTCTATGCGTAATGTCACTTTTATTCAATGCAGATACATTTTAGCGTTTCTAAATGAACGACCGCGCCAAGCTAATAAAAACTCTGACTTACTGTCACTGATAACATTAACGTTTCTGATAATGACTAGAGACGGGACGAAACTAAGCGGACAAAAAAATTATCATGAACTTTGGAAAGTTTGATCATAAATTTGATCCTGGTGTGTGATAACTTATACATAATATTTATTTTAATATTTATTTTAATTTTAAGGTTTATTTTAATTGTTTTTAAAAGATTCCTTTAGAAAATGTACTTTTCAACAAGGATTGGATCTGCTTTCCCCTTTTTAACCCGAGAAATCCACCTTTAAGCTTGGAGTTCATTTAGCCGATCAGCTTAAACAGGAACCTCACAGACACCGAAAAGAAACGCCCAATAACCATTTTTAAGAAATGCACACCTTCCGTTCAGACCTTTCGAAGCTTATTTCTGCAGACTTTATTTACGTAATTTTAAAAATAATTAATGGATGCTATAATCAGACATTATTTGTTATTACTATAACCGTTATATTTAATGGCTGGACGGGATAATTAACGTCTACTGATCTCGGCGAACGAAAGTATTGAAAAAAGAAAATGTGCCTCTCGGTAGGGATTGGACATGTTTTTTTCTTTTTAACCTGGGAAACCCACATTCGAAATAGGTGTGTTCTTAGCCACTTAGCCACGAGAGACGTCACAGCAAAAGAAGGATCAATTGCATTTTTATAAAATGCGCAACTCTCGTCAGATTTCGAAGTTTATGTCGGCTAATATTATTTTCGTGTCCCAAATGTAATTTTTAAGTAATTAATAATTTTCTTTGATCATTTCTCCCCAAGGCAATAAAGCCGCTAAGATGCAAGAGATTACTGAATGTGAGAGAATATGAGAAGAAGATACTATTATGGAGAGAGACGAATAAAAGATTACGGAACACAGAAGATAAAAACTGACATTTGCATTTAAACTTTTCAAGATCAATGTTCCCTGGAAAACAAGAAACCGGAAGAGAGTTCTGTACACACAAACGTGTATCATTCCCATTCCTTTCGTCTTCCATTAGTAAGGAGGAAGTTCCACTCGGACACCCAAGAGCTGTTGCTTTGTGGAACATAGTTCCGGTAGGATGTTTTCTCAATCACTACAATATGGACTTCATTAAGACTAGGGTTAACCGTTATCTTTCCTACATAACCTTATGAACTGTACTTCTTGCATTTTCTTACGCAAGAAGCAACCCTCCCATATGAATGTTTCTTGAGACTTGTATTGAGTGAACCTTAGTATTAAAAATAAATTAGCTGAAAGCGCCCCGGAAAATCAAAATTAGGAATAATTTCTCGGCAAACCTGGATCTTCATGCCCGCATGAAACAGAATGTCAGAAGACACGGGATAACGATTTAAATTTGCGATGATCATTTTGACTGGAAAGCAAGAATCCAAAATAGAGTTCCACAAGCGAGAAGTGTGAGAGAAGAAGCTGTTAGCATAGAACTTACGGTTACATTTATCCAATTCAACTGTAAAATGATGAGACCTTACGGCCAATCTAGTAGTATGCTTAAATTCATAAAGTCTACGTATCCAAGAGTAAAACCATATTTAATTTGAAAAATAGAAAAATGTGGCACTATTCTTCAATCTGTCTTATCTTAAACTTAGCTAGCCACAATTACTGACCCAAATATAGCACAGTATTCCTTACACCAAAACAACACATTCTTACTTACCATTCTTACAACAGTCACCATAATACCTCGGAGTCTCTGTGAAGTCCTAACAACAATGAAAGTAATATTTATTTTGATATAATACAAAAATATGACAAAGGCGAAGGCTGGTCTTCAGTCTGTGTTATCTTAAATTTAGCTAGGCACAATTACTGACCCAAAGATGGTACAATATTCCTTACATCAAAACAACACATTCTTACTTGCCATTCTTACTACAGCCACCATAATACCTCAAAATGCCAAGGAGGAAAGCTAATCCGAACAGATGCCATGAAAATATTTATAGAAAAGGCAGAAGGAAGCCATGCCAATCTAATAGTACACTTAAATACAAAAAGTCTAGATATCAAAGAGGAAAGTGATATTTACTTTGTAAAAATGCAAAAATGTGGCACAAGGCCAAAAGGGTGATAGGAGAAGGCTGACCTTCAACCTGTGTTATCTTAAATTTAGCTAGCCACAATTACTGACCCAAACATACCACAGTATCCCTTACACAAAAACAACACATTCTTACCATTCTTACTACAGTCACCATAATACCTCAAGTCTCTGTGAAGTCCTAACTAGTCACCGTATTTACAATCTTTTGTCTGTGGAGGGAGGGGAATAAAAACAACAATTTAAAAATCTAAACCCAAATCTTATCAAAGCAATTACCATGAAAATATTTATAGAAAAAGCACAGGGAATCTTCGTTACGGCGGGTGAAAATGTTTATAAAGTTTATAGTAATAAAAAACTTGTACTAATATTTGTTTAGAATAATTTGCCCATCTTCTAATTATCGATTTTTTAAAAAATAGTAAAATATCCCTAAATTTATTCTCTGTGATGCGAAAGCCTCAAAACTTACTACGAACTTTTAGATTAAAACCGAATTCTCTAATGACGTTAGAATCGCATTATGTTCGACAAAACTTCCATGTCACCCACGCTACTTTGAAATGCGTTTTATTTTCCATTGAGAAAGATTGCTTACACCGAGCAACAAGAATTTGTTTATAATGCTGTTCTTTTGTTGTTGTTTTTTTCTCGATATTCCGTTGGCTGTAAGATATCGCCGACTGCTTCGTTCAATTACAGAAGTTGTAAAGCGATTGGAAGCTTTAGACAAAGACGAAAGCAAACAAAAGAAGTGAGATGTGAATGGCACAAAAGATAAATCAGAAAGCAGATCGGCACAGATGTTGGTATCTACAAAAACAAACGTAAGCGAAAAAGACCAAAAACAAAAACAAAAAAAAATATAAAAGGCGCGAATTCCTTCGTGATAATGAACCGACGCCATTTTTTTTATCAATGGCTTTGTCATTTGAGTGCGGTAATATCAAAAACATGTCGGCAAGATATCACTTATTTCCCAGATACACAACCTCTGTTTTATTTGTGCCGTATCATTAACGCATGTTTAGACGGCTCCTTTGCATCGAATAATAGTTCTTACACATTGAACTATATCCTCACATAAACATCTGTCAAAGAGGGTGCCGCGCTGCGGGTGATGATGAGCGGGCTAAGCTAATTCACCATTGCTTCTATGTCGTGAGTTCGATCCATTTTCATGCCCGCCCTGAAAATTAAAATGGTACATTTTCTTTAATAAGTCTAAGCGCCCTATCTGCGTGATCTTGTGCCGAATCTAGACTTAATAAATACCAAAAAGATGCCTTGTGGGACTAATGGTTATCGAGCTAGACTAGTTGATCCACACTAGATACATAATAGTTAGGGCCTCTGTACCAAAGCTAAGCTAATGAAATCACTAACTGTATAAGAGAGAACAAATATGTTCATGGTTTGGGGGTTATATAAAAGAAAATAATCGGAAACTAATAGAACTAAAGCTTTCTCGACAAACTTGGATATTCGTGTCTATCAAAAAACGTAGTATCAAAGACGGTTTTTCCATTGACACCGCTATTATTTTAACTACCTTCACTCCTAGGTAATGTTTATTGTTTTAAAAAGCTGTTCTTAGAATTGTAATAAAACCTAAAAAATTACAAGAATAATTTGATATTTATAAAAAATTCTAAAAACTAAATCAAATAAAACTAATGCAATGCAATGTTTATTATTTGCCAATTTATAAAGAAATAATTATGAAATATTTTTTCGTCTTAAATTTATAAACATTTAATAAATTATTAAAATATGTGAACCAATGACAAAGAATTCATTATTATTTACCATTTTATAAAGTTCGAATCGATTAGCAATTAGCCGATGTTTTGCCAACCATTCCAATAAACAATCTAATAAATAAATAAATACAAATAAATACAGCCACGACTACTATCACAAAACTGTAGACTATTCTAGTTCCACGTGCCATGTCTATTGGTGATAGTATTCGTGGCTCCAGGGGACACAGTCCTATGGTTAAAGTGAATCTCAGTAGAGTTCCACCACGGAATATGTGAGTGAGCGGCGCTATATTGAGTCTGATTTGCTACCTCTTCGTCACCGAGGCCCGTTGGGACAGTTGGTATGGTGTTTGCTTGACAACCTAACTGTCATGGTTTCAATTCTCGGTAGTGGGTGCGCACTGCTGATGAGTCCCAAATATAGGACGAAACGGCCGTCCAGTGCTTTCTGCATTCTGTAGAGGTTTCAGACTCGATGAATCACTTAAATATAATTATCAAATTCTCCTAATAATTTCAAATATATATGTATTTATGTATGTGTATCTGTCTAATTATCTGTTTCTCAGATTTCAAATTAATAGTGTCTGTTGCTCTATCACTCCCTTTTAATCTTTATCTATGATGAGTATATCATTGTTCTTCTTACAAGGATTTGAAAACGTCACCACTCAAAAGAATGACGTTTTTAAAAACATTTCATTATTTGCATTCTTTTTTAGCGATCTTCATCGAGTCTGTTTTTAATAACTGAAGTCACAAAGTACTTTTTGACTAACAATGCCTAAATTCACCATCAACGTCTCATTGTTTTAGCGATGACGTTTTTTTAATTGTCCAACGACTCATAATAACGATACTTAGAGTAATATTTTAGACGATGTCTTCATCCTCCATTAACATAAGGAGATATTACTTGTTCTTACGTAACCAAGTGATTCAACTATTTACATTATTCGGAGTATTGTCCTCATCTTTGTCGTCATCTTTATTACAACGTTTCGGCCGTTGTACGCTCCGGCCTTCTTCAAGTTGTTGGAATGTCGAACTGAACCCTTTATTTCTCTCACTGGGGTAGACTGTTCTAGTTCCACGTGACATGTCTAATGGATGTCAGTTATCTCCTGTTAACTCCAAGTTCTCCACCGCCTTAACCAGGTATTGAACTCACACTCTTTTGGATCCTGTCACTGGATCTAACTAACGCCTTTATCCAATGTACCATGTGTCCCTACGGACACATGACACAGTGGATAAAGGCACAGTTCAATACCTGGTTAAGGCGGTGGAGAACTTGGAGAGGGGAATTAACAGGAGATAACTGACATCCATTAGACATGGCACCTGGAACTAGAACAGTCTACCCCAGCGAGCGAAATAATGAATTCAGTTCGACATTCCAAACACCTGAAGAAGGCCGGAGCGTACAACGGCCGAAACGTTGTAATAAATATTGCGACAAAGATGAGGACAATAGTCCAAATAATGTAAATAGTGTACATAATACCTCATCTCAGAAATATAGACAGATAATCAAGTGATTCACGATAATGATTTCAGAGCAGTTTTCGAAAAAATATTTTTTTTTTTGAGTTCTTTTCTATTGGGCACCTACACCGCTCCCAAACAAAAATGATAAAGATAACAAAATTTGAAAATAGACAAATAATCCAGTATAATAGATACGAGTTCGAATCTCGCCAGGAACACATTGTCTATTTCGGATCAACGCTGCTTCCTTCATCATAAGTAGATTAACGGCCTGAAACTGTCTAAAAAGAAAAACAAAGAAATTGATATACTTTCTGACCGAAACACCAACATAATAATATTAAGCAAAAAATAATTGATACTATCTGGGAGAAGGGGGTGTATGGCAGATAACTGAATGACGGGAGAGGTACGATGGAGTAATGGATAGCGGCTCGAATTGAGGAATCGGAAAATCCAAAATCCAGTCGAATCCATTACATTCACCTAGGTGCTAATACTCTTGAAAAAGGTATGAATCTTCTTCTACTTCCCCCCAGCCATGGATAAATAGCAGGACAGGCCGGGTTCTATAGCCTTTGATGGCAACTGGTCTATCGCAGAAAGAAATGACAACCTACTGCGGGGAAAAAATCTGCCTCGTCAGTCACGTATCGAAAGTGGGTTTGATGAATAAAAAAAAATAGGTGATAAGAAAGGTAAATAAAAACGAATGGGGTGGGGGAAAATATATGAAGCAGATCTCGGCTTGACCCACATCACAAATTCTGATCAAAACATGATTTTGTGGGGGGGGGGGATTTTGCGAGAGCTTCTTGGCCGATCGTGGACTATAAATCAAACGAAAGGATAGACACGAAAGAAAAACTGGATGTCAAGTAACAATAAGCAAAAGTTTAATCAGAAGATATAAAAAAAATATATACTTAATGGAGAAATAGAGTAAAAGGATTTAATAACAAAATATTTTAGCATTCTTCATTCTCTTTTCTTATCTGAAACTAGTCCCTGCTTATATAACATTTAGATATAAAAAGTAGGCGTGCGATGGAGATTGGAAGGGATTAGGGTAATAATGAGAAGATACAAGTGAATAATGAGAGAAAAATAGCATGATGTGATAACGGCGAATTTTTTCATGGCTCCAACTCCTTTTAATAATAACTAAGGTTCACTTTAACACTAATTCTAGAAAAATATAATCTGGGATTCTAGACGAGAGACCTTTGTGAATATCTAACTCAAAATTCCACCCTGTAAGGGTTTGGTGAGAAATCAGTGAAATATAGTAGGTTTAGTGTCTTACAAGTTCCTGTGATACAACAAGAAAACCATAATGGATCATCATTGTTCAAGTAAAAGAAGAAATTAAACGACATATCTAAAGATTTGAACAACAGAAATTGTATATCATACCATCGAATAGCAATGGAAGCATACACTCAAAAGGATAAACACAAGATTAGAAATTGAACTGACTTTTAATGATTAAATAAAATCTGGATGAAAAATTCGTGTCAACCTAAAAAAAAAAACAAAGATTTCTCCCTATAAGATCTTGGTGATTAGTCAGTAGAAAATGTTAAGTATTATCCATTCTCAGCTTCTAGAATACAGCAAACAGAAACCATAGCAGTACCACTCTTATAGTGACATTGAGCGCTATACTCCTGAAGTAGTCTACAAGTTCAGATGATAGGCGGATGTTGTTCATGCTTCAATTTGTGTTCCAACTGCCATATCTCGGATGGAGCATCTAAATCCTTCATTTCCTGCCCTCGAAATCGTTTACGTGACCCTTGTGAAAGATAAGTTACTTCCACTCTTACAACTATCTTCCTACATATGCAACGTCAAAAGCCTACAGTTATTTTATTACCATTTCCATGGAAAATGTTCAGAGGAGTTCCATCTTTTTAGTTCCGACCTTTTCAACTAGTACACGCCATGATATTTCCATGGAACCGAATCACCCTCATTTCCTTCTTGCTGAAAATTCCCTTCTTTCCTCCAAGAACCGCCAATTTATGGAACAGATTCACGAGTGGATGCTTCCATGAAAACGCCAATCTTATTGCCATAGTTGTTACTTCCTACCATCAACATTTCATTTATATTACACACCTTATTCATTCTAACCATTTTAACAGTAACCTAACTCCTCTGTGTCTTGTCTAGAAATATTTTTATGACAGTTCTGGAGCTCTAGATTTCACGAATTTAAGCGTAGTACTAATGGATATCTGCTCGGATTGAGGAATCGGAGAACCGAGTTCGAATTCTACTCGAATCCGTTATATTCACTTCCGTGCTAATACCCTATGAGTAAATAGCAGGACAGGCCGGGTTCTATAGCCTTGGATGACAACTGGTCTACCGCAGAAGGAAATGGCAACCTACTGCGGGAAAAAATCTTCCTGGTCAGTCATTTATCGAAAGATACATGATCGCCTAAGCGTGTATCACGCAAGGCACATAACAGACTACATTTAATCAATCACACTATGGGTAAATAGCAGGAGAGACCGGGTTCTATAGCCTTGGATGGCAACTGGTCTACCGCAGAAAGAAATAAAAAATCTGCCTCGTCAGTCATGTATCGAACTGACTGAATAAATAAAAAAGAATATGAATAAAAAGTAGAAAACGGATATTCGTATGCAGCATGCAGACGGGGAAAGCCGAAGAATATATCGGCTGAAGTGCTGTGTTAAAACTTGCGCATATTTTCGAAAAATACATTGAATGATAATAAGAGTCATCTGGGTTTTTTTCCACTTAAGTCTTTATACGATTGCGCTGAGTGTGTTTCCTTTTTGCTGTACGGTTTTCGTTTTATTACAAAATACGACACGATGTAGAATAATGCAAAAGTCATTTTACGCAGGGCTTTGACGCTACAAACGAAGGGGATTCTGGGAGCTGCTGTCATCTTGTCTGGTTACAGATTAGTCAAGATCGACAATTTCCGGAAAATCTATCCGACTTCCTCCAACAGGAAACACTAATTTACTTATCTGATTTAAACAGATTCAGCATCTCAGGCGCCCAACTCAAAACTAATTCCATTGCTTCCGTTGTCCTTTTCTTTTATTCTTTTCTTTTTATATCAAATTCTTTTACTCTTCTTCTCTTCCTTTCTTTCTTTTTTCTTTCTTTCTCCCCCCCCACCTCCCTTTCTTTCTTGCTCTTTCTTTCTCGGTCTTTTTTCTTTCTTTCTTTCTTTCTTTCTTTCTTCTGTTTTTCTTTTTCTATCTTTATATTCCTTTATTTCTTTCTCTTTTTATTTTTTCGCTTTCTTTCTTTCTTTCTTTTTCTTTCTTGGTCGTTCATTCTTTTTTTCTTTCTTTCTTTCTTTTTGCTTTCTTGATCTTTCGTTTTTCGTTTCTCTTTTTTCTTTTTCTTTCGTTATTTCTACCTTTCTCGTTCGTTCTTTTTCTTTCTTTTTTCATTCAATCTCGCTCTTTCATTCTTTCTCACTTTTCTTTCTTTATCTTTCATTGTCACTTTCTCTCTTTCTTTCTTTCTTTCTCTCTCTCTTTCTTCCTTTCTTACCATCTTTCTTTCTCGATCTTTCATCTTTGCTCTCTTTCTTTCTTACTCTTTCTTTCTTACTCTTTCTTTCTTACTCTTTCTTTTTCTTTCCTTCCTTCTTTCTTTCTTTTTCTTTCTTTCTTACTTTCTTTATTTCTTTTTCTTTCTTTCTTACTTTCTTTGTCTCTCTTTCTCTGTCTTTCTCTGCTTCTCTTAATCAAGTCCCCATACTGTACAGGAGATCGGTTTAAATGCTACTGACAAGAAATTTTATGTAAACTAATCCATCGTATTTCCGTACATATGCATGAAGTTGGCGTAGCAAAAAATGTCGGCAACGTACCCCTTACTTACAAGATTGAGTGTTTTCTGCTTGTCTTTTAGTCATCTTCAAAATCAGGTGTCTGATTTTTACTAATATTAAAATTCTATGTCGGCATTAAACACTTTTTCTCCTCCAGTGCCCTAATCGTGGTTCACACTCAAACGCACTACCTTGCCAAATCTCCTTTTTCAGCAACTAGCACCAACTAACGTCGTCCGGAGTCTGAGTGATCAATGCAAGTTAACGTCTCTCTTGTAATTAAGCAATAATTCTCTTTTTTATTTGTATGCTACAATTCACCAAATACAAGTCTCGAGAGCCACTCAAAATAGTGTGATATGAATGAAAGAAGACATGATAGACGTTCAAAGAACGGAGCATCATTGACAGTGTAATTGACTGGAAAAAAAATGAAGGTCTTTAAACGGTACTAGTTTTGGTTATGAACTATTTAAAGTTATAAGTTGTTTTTTTTCAGTTGAACTGTTAGAGCTCGGTCAGACGAAAGATCAGCTACAAAAGCATTTATTTTTTCGTCTTTAAAGCCTTTTCCATATTAAAATATGCTGTCAAATAGGAATATATATAACAGAACATTCGCGGCAATGCTGTCTGTTAGACAGAACGTATATGCACTGTCTAAAATGCATTCACATTTTATTAATGTTTACAAATTGAATTTAAATTAATTTTTTAGATATTGCCTGGTTAAAATGTGTTTATTTTAACAGGTGGTACTTCAAATTTCGCACTAACATCCTTATCTTTCTTCCCTCCACCATTGCCCCAACTATGGGTTAAATAACCATGGGTAGGCAGTCAGTCTGGGAGAAGGATAACAGTGAAGAAACAGGAAATGATCTACTATCTTTCGCAAAAGTCATGGCAATTTACAGATAATCATAATCATTTCAGTGCCGTGTCTCTTTAGGACATGAGCGGTCGTGGCTCTCAACAGCTTCCTCTACTTTGTACCTCTAAGAAACATTTGACTTTATATCATTCCCCTTGTCCCTCCTCTGCCAACCATTCGCACAAACTCTTTAAGTTCCTCGATAATCTAATCTCCTCACCCTCCCCTCAATACGTCATGTGAGTATTAAATTTTCCGAGCCGTTCTTTCTCATAATTTGTCCCCAAAAAATTCAACTGACTCTTTCTGATTTCTCGTTCACATTTTCTTCCATGTTGCTCACATGTTCTGTCCACGGTAATCTCGGCATTTACCAATAGAACCAGATTTCAAATCACATAGTCGTAAACATCTTATCATTAGAGAAGCATTATTGATTAAATACCGTTCCACTGCTATCAACTTTACACTGTTTAGTAGTGTTTAGACAGCGTGTTAAACGTCTTTCTAAAGAAGAGAAGTGAAGCTCATGTCAGTGAATAGAGTATAACACGTGACCGACGAAAAAGGCATACACTCCTACGCAAGATCCCCACACAGCTAAACAACTATGTAGAAGACAACACGTGAAACACACCATACCTAAACAACATCCTTGATGATGGCTATAGACCTAACCGTATGTCTTTTCTTCATATGTAACAGAAAGTAATAATGTAAGATAATAAAGAAACGGAAGCTGTGGAGATGCTTAACTGCCTACGATCTGAAGGGACATTAACCTTAAAAATCAAAACATAAACACTCGTGTTTATACAATAATATAACAAATATTCCTTTTTATTTAACGAATCCTATACAATTCAGTTGTAAAAATGGTGGACGAAATAAAATCATCTTTAGTTTGGGGACAGAGATTTTAAATGTACTTGATATATACATACAACCCGGTAAAAGATTTCGTTTGAATGTAGCCTTATTAATTGAATGTCGCGTTCTGGATAGAATGTCGTCTTACACATTGAATGTCACCTTACGCATTAAGTCATCATAACGCGCCTAAATGGCAAATTTTAAAATGGCGAATTTTAAAACTGGAAAATGAAAAAAGCAGCTAATGTCTATATTTTTTTATTTATTTGACTGATGATCTTTAAAGGAGATCTAGATCAGCGGTTCTCAAAAAGGAGGTATTACCCCAGGAGGATTTCAGGGTCTCGGTGTGGGGAGGGCTTTAGTTTACTTCTTTTTTATTCCCAGAAATTTTTTATTGAATTACAATACCCTAGCATTCTATTGCACATTTAGTCTGCTGCAGTTTATTTATTTAATAATTAATTATGAATTAAAACAAATTATTGTCCAGGTATTGAAGTTTTAAAATGCGATACATATATTCGAAGTAGTATGGGAACAGCAGAAGATGTCTCCCAGAAAAAAATGCAAAGTATAAAGAGATGGGAAAATTTAATCAGAAAGAAAGCAGAGAAGGTTTAACCGCAACGTAATATTTCATCTCCTATATGGCTTCGAGCGACTGAAGCCTGTAGGTCTTAGCGAGGACCATCTTCCTTCAAACCTCGTGGACTGGCGCAATAGAATCAGAAACCACATCACTTGAGGACTTTCAACAGCAGCAACAACCAAAATGGATAGTACATGTAATATTTCGTTTCCTATATGGCTTCCAACGACTGAAGCCTGTAGGTCTTAGCGAGGACTATCCTTCTTCGAACCTTGTGGACTGGCGCTATAGAATCAGAAACAGCATCACTTGAGTACTTTCAACATCAGCAACAACCAAAATGGATGGTACATTTAACCCGAAGAGAAAACAAATGAAATAATCAAGATATTCGCGTTCCACGCTACTCCAAACAAAAGGCGAGGAAGGAAACCCCCATCAGTAATAATAATTAGCGGATTTGAGAAATTTATTTTCCTGATAAATTGTTTCACTATAAAGATTTTAAGGATTTCAAACGAAATTAGTACTTGCTGCTCGGTGATTGAATACTGAATGTTTTCTTATAAAAAAAAACGGTTAATATTAACTGTTACCATTACTGTATGGCAGTGAATGCTGGATAATCTCCTCATAGATGAATTAGTGACTCAAAGTGACAGAAATGCTATTCCACATATGGATACTGAAAAAAAACATGGGCTAAAAATACAAACATCGAGGAACGAAAGGAAGGAAATTGTGGAGAGCTACGATCACCCACATCCTGGAGGGATACGGCTCACACAGGAAGAAGAGGATATAAATAGTTATACTAGAATAGCGCTAAATTATTTTGTACGTAACATAGAGACATAGTCTGACACAAGGCGAAACCTGTGAGGGATCTACTAAAAACCCGGTAAAATTGTAACGGGCGCAGAAACTGGTTTAGTAACGAGTTATTCACAAACGTCTCCCCTGAGAAGTGACGCCATCTTTAATTGGGACGTTTAATTGAACAGCTCCCATTCTTACGGAGAGAAAAATTATCTGACGGGTTTGACTTATACATTGCAATTCGGCGACACTTGCGATGATGGGGGATGTGTCCACTTCATTTCCACAAGACACAGGGGGTAGCTGTGTCTGAAAATTAAAGAATTGGATAATATCCGAGGGGTGTTATTTATGGTTCCCATGTACAAATCAATTCCTGTGTTTATGTTTCTATTAACTCTTTTTTCTAAGAATTCGTTCACCTTTTATTCAAATTTGCTGACCGTAAATTTTAGACAAAATAAAACTTCTATCTAGATGACGGAAACGGTGGCAACAAAGTCGAAACGAAGGACGACGACGGCGGCGGAGATGACGATAGGGCGTCGTGTGGGCCGCGAGAATGACAAAAACACTTATGATTAGACATACAAACAGCTTAACACGCTATATATATATATATATATATATATATATATATATATATATATATATATATATATATATATATATATATATATATATATATGTATGTATACGCACCCATACATGTTTGAAAGCGTACTTACACAAGTACAACTATTCACACGGGCATGCGTACAGAGTTGACCCCAAAGCTGAGACATGCATACAGAAGCCTTCGTGCATACGCACACACCGACACATTAACGCGTGCACTCTCAAACACGCATACACAGATTCATTCTTACCGATATCTCACACTTATTCTCACACATGTTCTTCTTATCTCTTCCTTATATTTTCTTTGCTACAATCATTATCTCTCACACACACCTACACCCTTTTTCTTTCTTTATTTCTTTCTTTTTTTCATTCATTCTTTCTTTCTTATTTCTTTCTTGTTGCTGTTTTCTTCATTTTGCTGTTTCAATTTTCTTTGTTTCTTTCTTGTTTCCGTTTATTCATTTCTACTCTTTTCCTTTTTCTTTCTTTTTTCTTTCTTTCTTTCTTTTTTTCTTACTTTCTTTCTATCTGTTTTCTCTCTCTCTCTCTCTCTCTATATATATATATATATCTTTCTTTCTGCTTTATTTCCGTTTGTTAATTTCTATTTTTTTTCTTTTTCTTTCTTTTGTTTTTTCTTGCTTGCTGTCTTTCTTTCTTTTTTATTTCCTGATTCCGTTCTCCCATTATACTGTTTGCATTTTCTTTCTCTGTTTCTTATTTGTTTTTTGTTTTTTCATTACTGTTTCCGTTTCTTCCATTCAACTGTTTCTATTTTCTTTCTTTCGTTCTTGTTTCCGTTTCTTCCTTTCTACTGTTTCTTTCTTTCTTGTTCCCATTTTTCTTGTCTACTCTTTCTTTCTTTCTTTCTTTCCTTCTTTCGTTCTTGTTTCCGTTTCTTCCTTTCTACTGTTTCTTTCTTTCTTTCGTTCTTGTTTCCGTTTCTTCCTTTCTACTGTTTCTTTCTTTTTTCCGTTTCTGCCTTTCTACTGTTTCTTTCTTTCTTTCTTTCTTTCTTTCTTTCTTTCTTTCTTTCTTTATTGTTTTCGTTTCATCCTTTCTACAGTTTCTTTCTTTCTTTCTTTCGTTCTTGTTTCCGTTACTTCCTTTCTACAGTTTCTTTCTTTTTTCCGTTTCTGCCTTTCTACTGTTTCTTTCTTTCTTTCTTTCTTTCTTTCTTTCTTTCTTTATTGTTTTCGTTTCATCCTTTCTACAGTTTCTTTCTTTCTTTCTTTCGTTCTTGTTTCCGTTACTTCCTTTCTACTGTTTCTTTCTTTCTTGTTCCCATTTTTCTTGTCTACTCTTTCTTTCTTTCTTTCTTTCTTTCTTTTTTTCCCTTTCATCCTTTCTACAGTTTCTTTCTTTCTTTCTTCTTTCCGTTTCTTCCTTTCTTCTATTTTCAATTTTTTTTTTCCCTTTCTTTCTTTCATTATTTCTTTCTTTCCTTTTCTTTCCTTTTCTACCGTTTTTCTATTTCCAATTTCTTTTTTTCTTTCTCCTTTTTACGTTTGCATTTCTTTTATTTTCTGCTGTTCCTGTTCTTACTATTATTCTTTTCTTTCATACTTTTTTTTTGTTTTCACAGTTATTTTCCTTTCCTTACTCTAAATGGATATGCGAAAGTTATATATAACTGATTCCATCAATAAAACCTTTATTTATCTGAAAAACTTCTTTCTGGAGACGAAACGTGTAACCAAGACATTTCTTTTTTCCATTTTATCATTGAGTTACGCACTTTTTGTCTGACACACACACACACACACACACACACACACACACACACACACACACACACACACACACATATATATATATATATATATATATAAGCTCATATATATATATATATATATATATATATATATATATATATATATATATATATATATATATATATATAAGCTCAAAAGATCCAAATTCATCAGATCTACAAATTCATATTTTTGAATTAGTAGGTCTGATTAATTGGATCGTGATTACGATTCCAATGTAATAAATTATAACCACTGAATATTAGTGTTGGAACTTTTTATATTATATTCTTGCTCTGTCCTGGACATTCGGCGGATAATTTGTCGCCATTTTATGTTTTTAATTTCGTGCATGTGCGTTATGTTTTTTTATTTTGTCGACTGCACAGTATAATTGGGTGAGTTGGCCACCGTCTGTGAGAAAAAGAGCACCATGGTGCAATTCACTCCGACAAAAGTTTGGAAACTTCATGCTCTTCTGTAAACTCCAATACAAACACTTCAGAGTGTTTGTGTGTCCCCCTGAGGACAGTGCAGAGTTGGAAAGAGTTGGGTGTGATTTTAAAAGATAACACACAATTTCTTTTCTAATCACATAGTCGTAGACATCTTACCATTAGGGAAGCATTATTGAATTATTAAATACTCTTCCCCTGCAATCAATTTTACACTGTTTAGTAATGGAGACGGCGTGTTAAAGGTTTTTTTTTTTCTAAAAATAGAAGTGATGCTCATGTCAGTGAGTAGCGTATAACACGTGACCGACGAAAAAGGCATACACTCCTACGCAAGATCGCCACACAGCTAAACTACAATGTAGAAGACAAAACATGAAACACTTTCTTTCTTTTTATGTGCACTGTCCTTTCAGGACGTAGGCGATCATGGCTCTCCACCTCCCTCTATCCCTTGCAGCTCTCAACAAGTTCCTTCCCTCTGCTTCCTTTCCCAGACCACGTTCTGTCATCCATTCGCTTAAGTCCGCCAGATATGTCACGCGTTGTTTTTTTACCTTGTCTCTCTTTCCCTCTATTCGAGACCTGCGAGTATCTGATTCTCCAGGCCCTCCTTCTTCGTTATGTGTCCCAGAAACTTCATCTGCCTCTTCCTGATGTTAAGTAACATACCACCATACCGAAACAATATCCTTGATGATGCCTAGAGAAGTATCCGAAAGCGTTCTGAAAAATAACAACTATGGACAATTTTTATATTCTTTAATCCTAGAAAAATGGGAAAATGTTAGAATGCTGTAAAAATGGGAAAATGTTAGAATGCTGTAAAAATGGGAAAATGTTAGAATGCTGTAAAAACTCAATAAAAGATTAATTCAATTGTCGGCCGTTTTCAATTAAATATATATATATTACTAGAGCAAAACTTATCTCTTCTACCAATAAAATATTTCATAAGCAATTGACTAACATCAAGCAAACCCTTATTAATAACGGTTTTCCTAACTATCTAGTTGATAATGAATTTGATAGATACTTCTTAGACCTAACAAGAGATACACCCAGAAAATTATCCTCAGTTAACCTCTTTTACAGAGGACAAATGCATAGACAATACAGCATGGATGAAAAGGCCCTTAAGTCTATAATACACCATAATGTGTTTCCTGTTGATTCTAACAAAGCCTTAAAACTTAATATATATTATAGTAAATTTAAAACCTCTAACCTGATAACGAGCAATAACCCTTCTCCAGTTGCTGCGGTTGTTGTTAGAACCAATGTTGTGTATGAGTTTAAATGTCCTATGGAAGAATGCTCTTCTAATCCACATACATACATTGGATTTACAACCACCCGGCTCTCCAGAAGATTAACTATGCATCTAAATAATTCTAGCTCCATTAAACAACATATTATGTCACATACTGTTTCCCTTATGCAATCTGATATTCGTAAAATACTTATAGATAATACTAAAATTATAGATAAACATACAGACATTAGACGCCTTAAAATCTTAGAAGCATTACATATTAAAAGCAAAAAGACCTCTTATTAATCGTATAGATTACAATATTTCTGGAAACATCCTACAATGTTTATAATATATTTAAATTTTAAATTTTATAACGTATTCTTCGATCTTTTGGCTTGTATAATAAAAATCTTTTTCACGCCGTCACATGATTAAAAATGTTCACCATGCACGTGATAACATCATCGCGTCTTTTGAAATTAAAAGGATTTTGTAACGTTTATTTAGTTTGTAAAAAAATGTAGCAACATGATTCCGCTAGAAGACAATTGGCAAATGCTTTTAAAAAATTTTTACTAAAAATTTTGACCCTGAAGATAAACAATGATGTTCGAAAGTACTCGGTTATCGTACGGACAATATTTATTTCGATATAATTTTCAAATAAAAAGTCTCATTAGAAAATATGAGAAAATTCAAAAGAAAATATGCAGGACTATGTTGTCTTTAACATTCAACACAACATCTTTAAAAGAATATATATATATATATATATATATATATATATATATATATCTGTGTGTGTGTGTGTGTGTTTTCTTGTGGTGGGGTAAGGGAGTGCAAGAATTGCTCGTAGTGTCTATTTTGGGCCATTTTCAAGGGGTTTATTGTTAATTGTTGTTAATTTCATGGTTTTTCTTTTGAGATGCATTTGTGTGATGCTGGATTGAATGGCAGCAGCGTTTATTCTGAACCTCGCACAAGACCAGGGTTCGAATCTCACTATAGTCGACCTCCAGATTTGAGTGACGCGATGCCAGTGTGAAGAAACTTTTGGTTGATTTTGCGTAGACGGAACTGTTTTGAAAACCGTCGATGGTTGTGCTAACACAAAATGACAAGCCATCGTGACTGAGAATTTTAACGTACTGGCTTTTTTCAAACAGCTGACCATGACAGATTAAGTGATTTCTACCAGAATGTGTAACTAAGACCCGCTCGGCATAGTTACAGTTAAAACCAGATATGGGCTCTGTGAACAAGCACAAATGTGCCTGATCATATATATATTGTTATTTAATACTGTTTATTATAAACAGAGCATTTACTTAAATACTTGCATCTATAAAAACAATGTTAAACATTAAAATGTCTTTAAATAATAATATATATATCAACGTATGAGGATCTGACAAGCTCATTCAGTTTTTATGTTTGTGTCGTCTGTGACACTTTAGTCCCACTAGTGAGCTACATACATGTCCACACATTGTGCAACAGCGAGGATCTCGTGACATAGCAACACTAACATTTGCTGACGCTTTTCACCGTTGTCTTTCGTCTCTTAACCAGTCAATACGACTGATTTCGTCATTTTAGATATCACTCTGTTACAAATATCTACGGTTATATCTATCCCGGGTAATTCGCTCGAAGTTACTCTGTGGTACATTGACAGCTGAAAGGTTACGCTTTAGCTTGTCTTTATGCCTTAACCACGGCCGTCCAACACTCCTTTGTCCACTGTGAAGCTGGCTATACTTGAGGATCTTAGGTGTTCTTTCGTCCCTCATCCAGCCCAGCGAAGTTGTGACTGCACCAGGAAAGTCTCAGTTCCACCAATGTCACATTTTGCGAGAAAATCATCATTAAATACCCTATAGTCAAAAGTATAGCCACAGATCGCGCGGATACAACTTTTGTGGAAGACATCCAGCTGATTGATTTTGGACTATATGGGGTCCTTGATTCTGAGCCATACAACACTGTGGTCAAAACGGCTACTCTATAGATCCATGTTCTGATAACCAATTTGATACCTTTTTCATTCTATAGGAATATCTGGGAATTGATGAACTGGTGGAGGTTGTCTGACATCCGGAATCTGCTTTGGATAAGGAGGCGGTTAGTGGATTACGTGCGTTTTCTTTATGCTGGCCTTGTTCAAATTGTTGATCACGCTAGATAACACGCTCTTTCCCAGAAAATGTAACTAAGGTCTGCTCAGCATAGTTGCAGTATAAACCACAGGTGGGCTCTGTGGGTGTTGAATAAACACAAATGCGCCTGAGCAGGCGTCTGCAACGGGGATTTGCTAGCCACCCTAGTAGATGGGTATCCTCGAATATGAGTAGCCAGCTATACTATATATATATATATATATATATATATATATATATATATATATATATATATATATATATATATAAAAGTGAACATTGAAGACAGGTTGATCACTTTATCCCATAAATATAGCACACTTTAAAACTATATTTCTGCATATATATATATATATATATATATATATATATATATATATATATATATATGGTATAAAATGACAATTGGAAAAATCTTAGATTTTGCCAACGCGTTTCGTCTTCCGACTTTTTCAAGGCAAAAATGAAATCGAAATATCTCTGTTGTTATATTACATTAAAAATCCAAATTTAGAAAGCTAGACGCTTCTGTCCAAGCCTTTACATATATATATATATATGTATATATATATATATATATATATATATATATATATATATATATATATATATATATATATATATATATATATATATATATATATATATATATATATAAAGCACAAACTAAAATACTATAAAAATAAGGTATCTAAATTTTGTCCACGGAAGCTAAAACAGATACTGGGAGTTCAATAAGAAAAACAAATTTGCATAGGATATATTACCGCAACCAACTCTCAAATTCACCTGTTGCAATTACAACTCAATTACTATTACGATAACCTATTATAGAGAAATTGCTTGTTTGTTTCATTAACGGCATATTTACTCCTTATCTTTCATTTAATGCCGCAAATTAAATTTCTTGAGAGCTTTCAAAATTTTGTTTTATTAGGTTTTTTTAAAGTATTGCTGTCAATTTTTTTTATTTTTAAAATTTATTGCTGGTATTTTTACCATAAAATGTATTTTATACTTTCATAGGATTTTCATGGAATATGGGAGTTCACTATTTACCCATAGATGGGACCCTCACAATGGCTACTACCCCGGGCCAGAGTGGACCAAGGAACAATAGCAATTAAGATGTGGTTCCATACTCCTCAGACCCAATAATCAAAGGTCTTGCTGCCGGATGTAGTTTATCGTCATACCCATGAATGGAGAGAGAAATAAAAAATGTAATTTAGACCGATACTTGTGAATAACACTGTAATACTCAGCGAGACAAATTATAAACAATGATTACAACTTTCAGAACAAATGCATATTAAATAAAAACAACGAACAAAATGACTTATTTTTCGAGAACAGGAATTCTAAAAAATAAGACTAAAATTCTCAGAAATCACATTAAGTCGCAGGCTCAAGCGATACCACATTTTCGAAATCAAAAAATAACATTATGCACACGTGTCAACACAAACATTAAAAAATCCAACCCATTCCAAATGTACTCTACCACACAAACATTATAATTCACCTGATTTCTTTCCTTCATGATAATAAAAAGCTGAGCACTTTAACTAGAACAGAAAACTATAAGCTATTCCGTTATATCTTCCACATCTAAATATGGAAACTAATCAGTCTGCAAGAAAACATCATATATATATATATATATATATATATATATATATATATATATATATATATATAAATATATATATATATATATATATATATACATACATACATATATATATATATATATATATATATAAATTTATTGATTTAAAATATAGTTTTTTTCGCTACACAGTGATAACCATGTTTCAAAAATATTAATCCTCTGTAAATGTACATTGAGCACTATTGTGTAAAAATAAAAATATCTATAAGAACACCGGATTTTATATCTTACTGTTCTTTCTTTTTATATATATATATATATATATATATATATATATATATATAGTTATGGATTCTATCTATTCATCTTCCACTCTCTCAGTCATCTCATTTCGAGAGATATATATCTCCTTCAAGCCCCCCCCCCCTACCTGCCATCAATTTAAACCTGCTTTCCTCAAACAAATGTGTGCATAAATTAAAAATGATAATACATAATTCTTCTTATGCCTGGAATAATTGTCATCCATTTATTTGTATGAAAATGGTCGATCTGAGGAATTAGGATCGATTTTCGATTCCAAGGAAATAAATTATAATCATCATAAAACCTTAAAGTTGTCTGTTTCTTAATAATAATTAATATTTGCTCTGTTTTTACATTGAGCTCACTGGATTACATCCTCCTTTGAATTATCCATACGGATTACCGAACACATCATTAAGTATATATATATATATATATATATATATATATATATATATATATATATGTGTGTGTGTGTGTGTGTGTGTGTGTGTGTGTGTGTGTCTAAGAAGATAAATATCTAATATTTATTATCTTTTCAAAGTGTGATATCGAAGGCATAGTAACATTCGACGGGCTGTTCATGACGAGCCGTTCATTTTATGAAGAATTATGAAGATCCTCTTGAACAATTACTCGGCAGGACGATTCTCGGCAGATGCGCAGACCCCTGTTAGAGTATAAGGATATATCTCAACAAAATTTAAATTCTATTGACATCTCCCTGTAGTACTCTCTGGAAGTTGTTTCTGATAGTACTAAATGGAATTGTAGTGCACAAAGACATAACGTTTCAGTGGTCACGCAATGAATAATATGAATATCATAAGGCAGAACGTTAAAAACCGCGCTAACATTCCGGCGGCATTCACAAGGGGTACAGTTCCTTGTCCGGTAAATTATATATATATAATTATGTAGTTGGGCAGCCATCCATCTTATGCAAGTAGTTTCATTCATATATAGAGAGAGAGGGAGAGGGAGATAGATAATGAAGAGACTGAATAGACAGATAGATCTAAAGAGAAACAGATAGATAATGAAAGTGTCTGAGATAGATAGATAGATAGATAGATAGATCTGAAGAGACAAAGATAGAGTGAAACATAAAGAGAGAGAGAGAGAGAGAGAGAGAGAGCTTATCTATGTGCTTGTTTACGGGGTTTGTTCAATAAGTTATAGGCGGTTATTACCTGAATACTGATTTGAAATGTTCACTCCATAACGCTCTGGGTTTCTCTGGATTAAGTGCATTGGCAAGGAAAGTGATTATTTTGATGAATTAATATTCGTCGTCCATTTCTTTTTTCATTATTACTCTACGAGCTTATAAAATCAAATTCGTACATAACGAAGTCTTATTTTTGTTATTTGTCCAATGAAAGTATCCATCTACCAACGAAGGCAAAATTTTATCTACATACGTCATTTTGAATTTCGTCATCTTCACGGCGGGTAGTGAATCAACATAAGAAATATATATATATATATATATATATATATATATATATATATATATATATATATATATATATATATATATATATATATATATATATAATAATTATGAATATTGTGTTTATATATTATTAATAAATTACCAGGTGCGGCGTAATGTATTCTATTTACGTCATAAACCGTCAAGGGGCATTGGTGTTATTTTTATTTTAAGGTGTGTTTATTTTCGTTTTTAATTAAGCGAGACCAGTCGGCTAGCAAAGGGCGAGATAGTTGATAACAAGTGACTGCGTTTGGAAAAAGAAAATACTCTACAAACAGATTTTGACAGTAAATATTCTGGACTTGAGGTGATAGTTCTGATGAAAGACAGACAGAAAAACCGGACATCGGGTAGATTTTCATTCCAAGTTGTCAAGGTTTAGTGGCGTAGTGAAGGTGGAGTATTTGTAACTGATGATTCAGATTTTCTTTGCACAAACAAAATTCTAAAAAATAAAAGAATGGCTAATATATATTACTCACCAACAAACATTATATATATATATATATATATATATATATATATATATATATATATATATATATATATATTATAAATCTTATTTTTTGTGACTACACGTGCTTAAGTTGCTATCGCTGTTTCTTTTTTTAAATAGAGAAATTAATAACAATGGGTCCAGTTCATAATAAAAGAAAAAGGTACCGATTCTATACTCCATCAGGTAAAACAAGAAGAGCACCGCTACCGATTTGGTCACAGAGACTATGTTGATTAGGTAATACATTATATATATATATATATATATATATATATATATACATTTAGTTGGATTGATGTGAGTTTGTGATCCTAGTTTTCTTGCTATTTGCGATCGTCAAACAAACGATATATATATATATATATATATATATATATATATATATATATATATATATATATATATATAAAAGTGGACATGGAAGTCAGCACTTAGAGGCGACAGTCTGTTTCATGCTAGTGCAATCGCCTGACGATTGCACTAGCATGAAACAGACTGTCGCCTCTAAGTGCTGACTTCCATGTCCACTTTTATATTCACACGCTCTATCTCTGATATTGAGCACTTTACCCCATAAATATATCACACTTTAAGACTATATTTCTGCATATATATATATATATATATATATATATATATATATACACACACACACACACACATATATATATATATACATACACACACACACACATATATATATATATATATATATATATATATGATTAATAATAGCCAGATAAAGCCGAAAATGGAGTAATGTAGTCATATTTGGGTGGAAGCTACCCACTCCTCATTTTCCAGCTTTCATAGAGTTCAAAAGTTCAAAAGCGTCTCTGAGTCCTCGTGGGAGAAGAATTATTTTCCACCCTCCAACTTCTCTATCTTACAGGTGGGACGTGTCGAGCCTCTCACTCCTCTATCGCTACTTCCATGGAAAGTGTTCGGACGAACTACATTCCTTGGTTCCGCATGGTCTAACCTTCAGGGTTATTAACAGCTATGCCACTAGTATCAAATCACCCACATTTCCCCAGTATTCCATCGGTGAGAAGTAAGTTCAAATCGAATATCTTCTTCCCGCGAACCACTGCTCTTTCGAAGATACTCCCAAGAGGGTGTTTCTCCGATAACTACAATCTTAACCTGTTCGTCTAGAGTCAACCATTATCTTCCCCTCCTAACCAAATAAAGTACTCCTTAACCTAACCCTCTACCTCGATGGTCCCCGAGCTTTGTACAGGATGTGTGTGTGTGTGTGTGTGTGTGTGTGTGTGTGTGTGTGTGTGTGTGTGTATCTGCTGAGGTCCGGATAGTTTTTCAAACCCGGCCCATGGTTCGTCCAGTGTGTAAAGACGTCCTCCCTCCTCATCAAATCGATTCTATAATTTATAAATATGGTTGTAGTTGCGGGGCTGACCACATAGGAAGGACGACACAACACCTGGACATGAGAATTAAACAGCACGTTCCTACCAAAATCAGGAACCACACTTTGCCGTTGAATGGACTCGTCTCAAACACCTACGGGTCCGCCATATGTGAGCACCTATTAAAGAGCAGATTTTGTGCAGCTAATTTTAGTATTGACCGGTTCACCGTGTTGTCCCGGTCACACTCGTTATTTCACCTTAAAGTGCTGGAGGCACTTTACATCGGGTCCAGCAACGTGAGTGTTTGTTGGGGCTCGCTGTCATTTGCCTCTAGCTCCTTTTGCTCATAATTTTTCCCTCCTCCTCCACATTTCCTTTTCATTGTACATTTTCTGTATTTTTTTAATTTAAATTAAATCTCCCGTTGTAAGCCTGATGAGCGGGAGCGAAACCGGTTGCTTCGCCCGTTTTTAATATGTCTAGTAATATCAAGCTACATACGTTTTATTTATAATATATATATATGTGTGAGTGCATATTATTCACACACACTCACACATATATATATATTATAATTTTTTCATATAGACAAAAACAATTTACTCACTACAAAGATGCAACTTCGTTTCAGTGCATTTTAATTGTACTTCGACTGGTGAGAACCAAACGGTTTATCAATAAACAAGTTTAAAGTTTACGGTAGACGCTATTAAATCCAAGATACAATCCACAAAACAAGACTGAACAGACAAACAACGGATCGGTAGTTTGCACAATAAACCATCGGCAAAAGTTCTCCTGTCGTGAGTGATCAGTCGGCGAAAGAGCCTGCATTTGTTGCAAATGGTACGGATACAGGAGCTGCTCTTAAATTACCCTCTATGCGGGAC
>OZ038497.1:49420202-49497702 GCA_964036315.1 Acanthosepion esculentum | reverse complement strand
CTTTCTTTCTTTCTTTTTTTCTTTCTTTCTTTTTTCTTTCTTTCTTTCTTTCTTTCTTTTTTCTTTCTTTCTTTCTTTCTTTCTTTCTTTCTTTCTCTACTTTTTTCTGTTATCCTTTTTCGATTTCCCTCCTTTTTTTCATTTTCTTTTTTCCTTTCATTTATCCTGTTTTTCTTATTTTTGGCATCTTTATTTTTTTTCGTTCATTTTACTTTTTCTTTCTTTCTTTTTTCTTTCCTTCTTTCTCTCTTTTTTTTTCTCCGCCTTTTTTCTTCTATTTTTCATTCGTCTCTTTTTGTTTATTTTTCTACCTTCGTTCTTTCCTTTTTTCTTTCCTTCCTCTCTTTATTTTTCTCCTGGTTTTTCGGGGTGGGTTTTTTTTTTCTTATTTTTTGGATCTTTCTTTTTTTCGTTAATTTTTCTTCCTTGTTTATTGTTTATTTCTTTCTGTTTTTCTTTCTTTACTTTTCTCCTCCTTTTTGTTTCTTTCTTACTTTTCCATTGGCGTTTTTCTTATTGCCCATCTTTCTTTCTTATTTTTCTCCATTTTGTTTCTTTTTCTTCCTTGGTTTCTTTTTGTTCTATTTACCTGTTTCTCTTACGTGTAGCTCTTTGTCCTTTTCTTCTCTCCTTTTAGATTCTTTTACTTTTTTTCTTCGAGTTTTTTCTTGGTTTTATTTTACGATATTGTCTTTTTTCTTTTTTCTTTCTTCTCCTTTGTCTTTATTTCATTCTAAATTTCTTCAATTTTTCTTTATTCTCTTCTTCTTTTATCTTCTTTCTTTCTTTCTTTCTTTCTTTCTTTCTTCTCTAAATCACTTTTATCTTATATCATCCTTTCTTTACCCTACCCATTTTCCTCAATCATCATTTCCCTCCTCCTTTATAAGTCTCTTTCCATCTTTTCCTCTTTCTTACCAACTTTCACTTTCACTTTTTCTTGATTCTTTCTCCCTATCGATCTCGATTTCATTCTCTTTCATCTATCTCTTTATTTCTCCTTATCCTTCCTTTTCTTTTGTTATATTTGAGTTCTTTTCTTTTCTTTTTCTCTCTCTCTCTCTCCCTCACTCTCTCTCAATCTCTCCCTCTCTCGCTTTCAATCTCTCTCGCTCTCCTTTTTTTCTGACTTGCTTTTGAGCTTTCTTCCTTTCACTCCAATTCTCTCGTCTCTATTTTGTATTTCTCTTTTAATCATATATTCTATTTCACCATTTCTTTCTCTCTGTATCTCCCTCCCTCTCTTTTATCACCTCCTTCTCGTTTTCACGAATCTACCGCTTTAATTTATCTACCTCGATTCGCTTTCTATTTTACATTATCTCTATCTCTCCTCTTTCTCTCTCTCTCCTCTTTCTCTATCTTTTCGTCTCTAGTCGTCCTTCTCTATATTTCCTTCTTTCCTCTTTCTCCTTTTCTCTTCTGCTTTTTCATTTTCGCAATATCTTTCCTTTTTTTCTTTCTCTGTCCCCCTACTCTTTTTTTCTCTCTCTCACAGGTTTACTTAGCCAAGCCGTAAAAGATGTACCCATTAAACACAGATGTATGTGCGATTTGTTTGTGTGTGTGTGTGTTTGTTTGTTTTGTGTATGTTTTTGTATGTGTGTTTCATTTCCTTTGTTTTTTAATCCAACCCAGCAGCATTTTGGGTAATATTTTTTCACGCGAACCCATCCACGAATAACAAAACAAATGAATAGATACAAGTAATAAAAAAAGGGAAAAAAAACACCGTTCATGCGTTTTCACTGCCGGAAGAACAACATTCACTCTTGAAATGCATGATTCTCCCAGCATCCCTCACCGCAAAGTTCAACCGGAAATTCAGAACAGGACGCAGCCTCACCAACAGCCCAACAAATACAGTGTAAAAGAACGGAAGAAATGTTCACAAGAAACTCGGCATTTTCGTACGCCTTAAAACACAGCATAAATTGTACAATCTCAAAAAATCCTCAATGGAATAAATATAAAAATCCCACGCGAAACAAACCAATAAGTTATTTGTTACTCGTGATACGCGAAAATGCGTTTCCAACGTGGTTATGGAATGGAAGGGAGTTTCTTTTGGAATGAAGACAGATCTCGTTGCATAACGTGAGGATGTACGGGAAAAAAAAAAAATTGAAGACGTGAAGTAAAAAACAAAATTGAGTAAAAGATTTTCTTGATTAGAAAATTAGAAATTCTGTATTATATCTTTTTCAAAAATGACAAAAAATTAGAAAATTCGGACGTTTGTGCCCTCAAAAAGAGAGTGTCCGAAAAGGACAATGTGTGTTGTTTTAAAAAAGTGATTATTAAAATTGTAATAAAACTTAAGCATATAGTGAATTTATACAATTTACTTTTTATTTTTATATTTTTTTCTAGAGAATTGGCAATAAAAATTAAACATTATTAAAATTATGGCATGCAGCAAAAAAAACGACATCATCAGAAGAGGTTTGGATGCAGCTGGGTTCCCTTTCCAAATCGAACCCGTAGGCCTCGACCGTGGTGATGGAAAGCGGCCGGGTGGCATTACCATTTTCCCTTTTAAAATGGGGAAGTCGTTGATTTGGGATGCGACCTGTGCAGATACATTTTCGGCCGGTAATTTGATCAGGTCCGCGGTTGAGCCGGAGTTCGTCGCCGGAGACGCAGAGATTAAAAAAAATAGTTAAACATTCTTCTTTTGCTAATAGATTTTTTTTTTTACTCCTGTGGCGGTGGAGACTTCTGGGATTATTGGCCCTCGTTCGATGGCGTTCCTTCAGAGGATTGGCGCGATTGCGTCTCGATTAAGGGACGAGCTTCGCGAAACGGAGTGGCTCTTGCTGCGTGTCTCACTGGCGATGGTGCGAGGTAATCCTTTCTCCATCACTGCAGCTGGCAGGGGACAGGAAAAAAATTGTTTATATTTACTTTGTTCAAATTTTTTTTTTAATAAATACATTTATTTATTAGATTCTTTATTTACAAGAATAATTTTATATTTGCAACATTCTAAAAACCAATACTATTAAAACTAATGCAATACAATATTTATCATTTACCAATTTATAAAGCTATAAGCATGAAAACTAATTTTTATTCAGAATTATATGAACTAATTAATCAAATATGTGCACCAACTTATCATTTACCATTTTATAAAGTTCGAATCAGTTGGCAATTTGCCGTGGTTTTGCCAATCATTCCAATAAACAATATAATAAATAAATAGTGTTTATTATAATATAAGAACAAAGAAGTGCGAAGATAGTTAAAAGAAAAAAACCGTCGTTTTGATATTCCGTTTTTTGGCGGGCACGAAGATCAAAGTTTGCCGAAATTTCATTCTAAATCTGATTATTCCATATTCTATATTTATTATTTTTGTTTTGCTTATTGTTTATTGTTTGTCTTATTTATTTTGTCTAATGTTTTTATCGAATTTCTGGGAATGTAGAGTTATTCTTATTTACACTATTTATATTCAGACTATTGTCTTCATCTTTGTTGTTGTTATCCCAACGCTTCGGCAGTTGTGTCCTCCAACCTTTCTCGTGTCTATATTGAGAGGGGTAATTATTTCCAGAATTACCCCGAGCAATATATACTTGAGGAAGTCCGGAAGGTACAACCGTCGAAACGTTGGAATAACAATGAAAATGATGAGGGCAACAGTGAACTATGTTTATTTATTCTTTAATATTATTTTATTATTTTATCTATTATGTTTTCATTTTGTTTATTGCTTAATTTCTTTATTTTTTTCTTTCTTTATTTTTTGTTTTTATTTTATTTTCGGTTCATTTTTATTTTATTTTGTTTATTTATTTTGGTTTCTTATAAAATATTACATTTTACATCATTTTCTTTTAGTAGCAATTATCTAGCTGTGCCGGCAAAAAAAAAATTGGTTTCCTTAACGCACTAGCATATATAATGCACCAGCTTATAACTGTTTCTGGACGCAAAGACTTCCAGAAAAACCGAAAATACACCGGCTTCCAGGAGGCAGTGATCTCCAAAATTCATTGGCTTCTAAAATATATGGTCTTCCAAGATGTTTCGACCCGAAAGACATCATCAACCTCTATAAAATAGCGTTAATGATCCACTGGCTTCCAGGAGGCAGTGATTTCCAAAATACCTGGCTTCTAAAATATATTGTCTTCCAAGTGGTTCTAACTGCAAAGACATCATAAACCTCTATATACTAGCGTCAATGATTCAGTGACCCCCTAGGAGACAGTAATCTCCAAAATGCCCTGACTTCTAAAATATATTGTCCTCCAAGATGTTCTAACTCCCTAGACATCATAAACCTCTATATACTAGCGTCAATGATTCACTGCCCCCCTAGAAGACAGTAATCTCCCAAATGCCCTGACTTCTAAAATATATTGTCCTCCAAGATTTTCTAACTCCCTAGACATCATAAACCTCTATATACTAGCGTCAATGATTCACTGGCCCCCTAGAAGACAGTAATCTCCAAAATGCTCTGACTTCTAAAATATATTGTCCTCCAAGATGTTCTAACTCCCTAGACATCATAAACCTCTATATACTAGCGTCAATGATTCACTGGCCCCCTAGGAGACAATAGTCTCCAAAATGCCCTGACTTCTAAAATATATTGTCCTCCAAGATGTTCTAACTCCCTAGACATCATAAACCTCTATATACTAGCGTCAATGATTCACTGGGCCCCTAGGAGACAGTAATCTCCAAAATGCCCTGACTTCTAAAATATATTGTCCTCCAAGATTTTCTAACTCCCTAGACATCATAAACCTCTATATACTAGCGTCAATGATTCACTGGCCCCCTAGAAGACAGTAATCTCCCAAATGCCCTGACTTCTAAAATATATTGTCCTCCAAGATGTTCTAACTCCCTAGACATCATAAACCTCTATATACTAGCGTCAATGATTCACTGGCCCCCTAGGAGACAGTAATCTCCAAAATGCCCTGACTTCTAAAATATATTGTCCTCCAAGATGTTCTAACTCCCTAGACATCATAAACCTCTATATACTAGCGTCAATGATTCACTGGCCCCCTTGGAGACAGTAATCTCCAAAATGCCCTGACTTCTAAAATATATTGTCCTCCAAGATGTTCTAACTCCCTAGACATCATAAACCTTTATATACTAGCGTCAATGATTCACTGGCCCCCTAGGAGACAATAATCTCCAAAATGCCCTGACTTCTAAAATATATTGTCCTCCAAGTTGTTCTAACTCCCTAGACATCATAAACCTCTATATACTAGCGTCAATGATTCACTGGCCCCCTAGGAGACAGTAATCTCCAAAATGCCCTGACTTCTAAAATATATTGTCCTCCAAGATGTTCTAACTCCCTAGACATCATAAACCTCTATATACTAGCGTCAATGATTCACTGGCCCCCTAGAAGACAGTAATCTCCAAAATGCCCTGACTTCTAAAATATATTGTCCTCCAAGATGTTCTAACTCCCTAGACATCATAAACCTCTATATACTAGCGTCAATGATTCACTGGCCCCCTAGGAGACAGTAATCTCCAAAATGCCCTGACTTCTAAAATATATTGTCCTCCAAGATGTTCTAACTCCCTAGACATCATAAACCTCTATATACTAGCGTCAATGATTCACTGGCCCCCTAGAAGACAGTAATCTCCCAAATGCCCTGACTTCTAAAATATATTGTCCTCCAAGATGTTCTAACTTCCTAGACATCATAAACCTCTATATACTAGCGTCAATGATTCACTGGCCCCCTAGAAGACAGTAATCTCCCAAATGCCCTGACTTCTAAAATATATTGTCCTCCAAGATGTTCTAACTCCCTAGACATCATAAACCTCTATATACTAGCGTCAATGATTCACTGGCCCCCTAGGAGACAGTAATCTCCAAAATGCCCTGACTTCTAAAATATATTGTCCTCCAAGATGTTCTAACTCCCTAGACATCATAAACCTTTATATACTAGCGTCAATGATTCACTGGCCCCCTAGGAGACAATAATCTCCAAAATGCCCTGACTTCTAAAATATATTGTCCTCCAAGTTGTTCGAACTCCCTAGACATCATAAACCTCTATATACTAGCGTCAATGATTCACTGGCCCCCTAGGAGACAGTAATCTCCAAAATGCCCTGACTTCTAAAATATATTGTCCTCCAAGATGTTCTAACTCCCTAGACATCATAAACCTCTATATACTAGCGTCAATGATTCACTGGCCCCCTAGAAGACAGTAATCTCCCAAATGCCCTGACTTCTAAAATATATTGTCCTCCAAGATGTTCTAACTCCCTAGACATCATAAACCTTTATATACTAGCGTCAATGATTCACTGGCCCCCTAGAAGACAGTAATCTCCCAAATGCCCTGACTTCTAAAATATATTGTCCTCCAAGATGTTCTAACTCCCTAGACATCATAAGCCTCTATATACTAGCGTCAATGATTCACTGGCCCCCTAGAAGACAGTAATCTCCAAAATGCCCTGACTTCTAAAATATATTTTCCTCCAAGATGTTCTAACTCCCTAGACATCATAAACCTCTATATACTAGCGTCAATGATTCACTGGCCCCCTAGGAGACAGTAATCTCCAAAATGCCCTGACTTCTAAAATATATTGTCCTCCAAGATGTTCTAACTCCCTAGACATCATAAACCTCTATATACTAGCGTCAATGATTCACTGGCCCCCTAGAAGACAGTAATCTCCCAAATGCCCTGACTTCTAAAATATATTGTCCTCCAAGATGTTCTAACTCCCTAGACATCATAAACCTCTATATACTAGCGTCAATGATTCACTGGCCCCCTAGAAGACAGTAATCTCCCAAATGCCCTGACTTCTAAAATATATTGTCCTCCAAGCTGTTCTAACTCCCTAGACATCATAAACCTCTATATACTAGCGTCAATGATTCACTGGCTTCTAAGAGTCATAGGATTTCAAGATGCACTGAATTTTCTTTTACTTTTGTTTTTTTTTTACTGGGGATGTAGAGTTAGTCTTATTTACACTATTTATATTCAGACTATTGTCTTCATCTTTGTTGTTGTTATCCCAACGCGTCGGCTGTTGTGTCCTCCAACCTTTCTCATGTCTATATTGAGAGGGGTAATTATTTCCAGAATTACCCCGATCAATATATACTTGAGAAAGTCCGGAAGGTACAACCGTCGAAACGTTGGAATAACAATGATAATGATGAGGGCAACAGCGAACTATTGTTTTTCCCCCAGTACGAGGCGCAAGAGCCACTCAGAGTAGAGTGTTCATAAATAAGTCGAGTGATATACGTACAAGAGGAGGAAGTACGAAGTATGAAGAAGTTGAGCATAGATAATGATTGCCCCATGACTTGGAGAGTTTGATTGTAGTGTTCGAGGAGGCATCCACGTGGGTGTATGTTCCACAAAGTAGGAGTTCTCGGAAAGAAGCTCGCTGAGTACAACTTACAAATGGAATACGGGGGAAACGAGTTTGATTCGATTTCGTGGATGTAGTATGAAGCGTAATAGCTGTAAAGTCCAGAATTGGTTGAATTAAAGAGTGGAGTTTATGTTCGGGAAAAGAAGTTCCAGAGTGAAGAATATCTCATGCCCCACAAGGCGGCTAAAACGATTTTGAACACTATAAAGACTGAAAAATAAACATTGTGTTGCGCCATATTTTTATTATGCAATTCAAAGTTTTCACAATAAACAAACAGTGAATTTACATAAAATCTGGCCTAGTGTATATTAGATTTACTTTGGCATCGGTTAGTATCATTAATATCATCCTGCTCAGTATAAGGGGTAGCGGGAGGACGGATCGAAATTAGTATAGCATAGATCTACCAAACGAACTTTCGAAGTACCGTTCTACAATAGGCGCCTCTAAAATATCTTCACAAATCTTAGCTTCGTCTGTCAAGGTGTAAAAATACCGGGACGTTCATTATGGGACGAAAACATTATGCTATAATGACGTCACTTCTACAAGGATGATCTTCTATCTATCTATCTATCTATCTATCTATCTATATAAGCAGCCATATATTGGTACCAGCCTACAATGACAGAACAGCAACAATAGAACGAACACATTCCATCGGAAGAGATATGCGCATCTAATGATAATTAGTCGGCTGTCAGTTTGTGCCTTCCTCTCAGTCAGCATTTTTTTTTATCTCATTCTACTTGTTATCTATCTTAATCTGTTCATATCTATCTATCTATCTTTCTATCTATCTATCTGTTTCATTCTGTGTATATGTATCGCATTCTGTTCATACATATCTACCTATCTGTCTCATTCTGTTCATATCTATCTGTCTATCTATCTATCTATCTATCTATCTATCTATTTATCTATCTATCCGTCTCATTCTGTTCATATCTATCTATAACATTCTTTTCATTATATATCTTTCTATCACATTCTGTTCATTATCTATTTTAGTCTGTTCATGCCGATCTATTCTTGTCTTTATCTATCTAACTTAACCTGTTTATCTCTCTCTCTCTCTCTCTCTATATATATATATATATATATATATATATATATATATATATATAAAGAGAGAGATACGTATATATATATATATATATATATATATATATATATATATATATATATATATATATATATACACGTATGCATATATATATATATATATATATATATATATATATATATTCGTGTGTTCATATATAAATATTTACTTGACGCCCCACTGAGTCAGGATGTGACACAAGGTCAATTTAACGTGGGGAGCCCAAGTGTTTCATATATATCTGTATTAATATGTTCATATCTATCTATCTATCTATCTATCTATCTATCTTGGTCTTTTCATATCTATCTATCCTGCCCTCGTCAGCCGCTAACTTGGGGAGGTGACACAGTTTCGGTGTATAAGGCGGTACTGACACCCCTGGCGCCACCTGCCTCTGAACAGGGTATTGTTTTTGTACACGTGTCTCTTGCGATTTGTTTTTACAAATGCAAGTGAAATTTTCAAAGTTGTGTTAAAATACACCAGACGCTCGTAGCGACCGTTATTAATGACGTAGAATGGCAGGTAAATAGATGCGTTTCACGTCAGACGTAGCATTGTGTTGCGAGCATGGATTTATTTAACTTTATTTATTTTGAATCTAACTCGATGCCTGTTGGGCTGTGGTCTGGAGACGATGTGAAGCACGCATTAGATTCCGGTCAGTGCTGCCCACTTCCAAAAGGAAGGAAACGATTGACCTTCCTAGGAATCCACAGCACCTGACATCAATATGTAGCACGTGACATGTGCATCCCTTTTCCGCGCAGATTCGTAGATGTTTTGCTTTTGCTCCCGCGACTCCTTTCTTTTATCCTTCCATGGAAACGTCACTTCTACAAGGAGGATATACTTCATTGAATCAGACCACGCTACAACGTCTTCTGTCTATCTATCGTTATATTCTTTTTCTGTCTATCAATCTAAGTTTGTTCTTATCTATCTATCTATCTATCTAACTATCTTACTGTTCGTATCTATCTATCTATCTATCTATCTATCTATCTATCTATCTATCTGCATGCCAGTCTGTTTCTATCTACCTCTCAATCTGTCAGTATGTTCTTATCTATCCCAGCTTCTTTCTTTCTTTCTTTCTATCTATCTATATATCTATCTATGTAAGCCTATTTCTATCTATTTTATCTGTCTGTCTGTCTGTCTATTCCTGTCTATCTTACTGTTCGTATCTATCTATCTATCTATCTTACTGTTCGTATCTATCTATCTATCTACCTTACTGTTCGTATCTATGTTTATATTTATCTATCTATCGATCTATCTATATGCCAGTCTGTTGCTATCTATCTCTCTGTCTCTCAGTATGTTCTTATCTATCCCAGTTTCCTTCTTTCTATCTATCTATCTATCTATCTATCTATCTATTATATATATATATATATATATATATATATATATATATATATATGTATATTGTAAAAAACATAAAAACAATGAGTTTGTGCGAAAAAGAGTTGAAAGTTTTGTTGGCCATCTTTTCTTGCCACAATCAAACGAAGGAAAATGGCATGATTTGGACACGTTACAAGACACGACACCCTGTGCAAGACCATCTTGCAAGGCACCGCTGAAGGTGTACGTAGGAGAGGGCGCCAACGCAAAAATTGGATGGACAATTTCAAACAATGGACAAGTACGACTATACCAGAATTGCTGATGCCTGCCGTTGATAGACCGTTGCGGAGGAGATTCAGTATGGCTTCTACCTTCGGACACCACCCGCTATGATTACAAAAGTCAAACAGATAATGATGATGATGTTGATGTAAAAAAAGTTTGTTTTTTTTTCCTATTTTTTCTTTGTTTCTTTAGGTTTTTCGCTTCTTTCCGTCGTCCTTTTCTATTATTACTCTCTTTATTACTTCATTCGTTTCTCTCTTTCTTTCTTTCTTTCTTTCTTTCATTTCCCTTTTTATTTATTCTTTGTTTCTTTCTATTGTGATTATCTCCCCTTTTCTCTCTTTCTTATTTTTTGCTTTGATATTCTTCTTTTTCTTTCGTTGTTTTTTTTTTCAAATAACAACGTTTCGTTCCTTTGGTGGGAAATCTAAATTGCATGCGCAGGAATTAGGACTTTTTACGAGCTATTGTTCTCACGTTCGGCATATAAATTCAGAAACGCCTGGTCGGTATCGTCAGACTAAAGAATATCTCTGCTTATCTTTGTCCAAGTCTTTCGTTTTTACCCATCCTTGAATCAATGAATTCTTTCCTGAAGAGCCATGACGTAACAATTATCTGCGGCTCGTAGTAGATGTCCCATCAACGGTAAAGATATGTCAAAGGGGCAGCAGCTGTCTTTAAAGAAGACAGCCATCTTCAGCAGTTGGCCTCTTGGGTGGCCGCCTGCCAAACTAGAGAAAGATGAATTAGAAGGTTGCTTCCGTGAAAGATTTTCAACTCCCGATATTCTTATTATTATTACGTTTCTGGATTTTTGGTAAAAGGCATTATTTTTTTATGTTTTCCTGTTTTGAAAATTCCAAACGTATAGATCTTACTATTTTTGACGAGACGAATTCCTCAAAGAAATCTGTTTCCGAAGAATCATCGAGAGAGAAAAAAACACATTTCTTAGAATCCTAATAAATATGAAGTCTGTACGGAAATGATTCTAACCATCTTCTGTGAAATGTTGTCCCTTTTGGGATTTCATGCCCTAATGTCAGTTCCACTTTTAACCAATATTTCTTTTTCTTTTTATGTGCTGTATCATTTCAGGACGTAGGCTATCATGGCTCCCCACCCCCCTTTATCCCTTGTAACCCTCGACAAGTTCCTCAAGCAATATGAGTATTAAATCTTGCTCAAAAATTAAGCAAACCGGGTACTGGTCAAATGAGTATAGGTTAAAATAAATCGTGTAATTATATTGAACATGTATATATGTTTCTTTCTTTGAGTTCTGGGTATGACACTAAACTACATCCAGCAGCAAAGCCCCTGATTGGGAGATTGGAGGCTTTGAAGAGTGTGGAACCACCTCTTAATTGCTGTTGTTCCCAGTTCCATTCTGACCCAGGGTAGTAACACCTATTAGGGTCCCAGCTATGGGCAAATAGTGAACTGCCAAACAAAACACTATGAAAGTATAAAAATACATTTTTATAGTAAAAATACCAGCAATAAATTTTAATATAAAAAAAGACTAGCAATAGATATTTATAGTAAAACAATACATTTTATCTGTAGTTGAAGGCATGCAATTGTGTTCAAAATATTTAGTTTAAACCATAAAATTGTTCAAAATATTTCGATTTCGATATCAAATGACCCATAGAGGTGTTGATATGCTGCTAAACAAAATCAACTAACCAATCGTTAATCAACTAAGCTTACCAAGTATAATAATATTATTATTTTATTATTGTGCCTGTTTGTACACGCAACCATGACGCGTTTCTATTAAGGATCAATGTATAGTATCTGTTCGATTCTGTCATTTTTTCTATACGACTATTCCACTTTGTTTTACGCATTTTCACGTAAGCTGAGAACGTATCATGTGTGCCCAATCCTTGGCGCTACACGATCTTGATCTACACGACTATTCTACTTTCCTGTTCAAACAGACAAGTGGAAAAGTCGTGTAAAACAAGATCGTTGATAGTTGCATTCTTCTCCCAAGATGGGAATTTAATATGTGTGTCAGAGATCCAGTCCTTCTGAGCTGGAATCACGTTTTTACTAGGGAGTCCTAGGTATGACGATGAACTACATCCAGCAGCAAGGCTTCTGAAAGACCGAAGGATATAAAACAAAAAACAACTTTTACAAAAACAAGAGTATGTTGGGCTAGTAAAGTTTGGACCATGTGAATCTTTTATGGAAATATTTTTAAATCCAGTTTCAGAATCTTCTGAAATGGTGTTCTGGCGATGCCTAGTCGAGCAGCTCGACGACGGGAAGAAGATGATCGATCCTCAAGGACGCTCTGCCGTACAGCTTCCACCCCTCCGTCAGTGCGCACAGTGAGCTTAGGACCTCTTCCCGGAAGATCGCTGACTGATCCAGTTCTTTCAAACCGGGCGGTTAAGTTCCGAATCATGTTATCGCTTGGAGATACTCTGGTATTAAAACGTTGCCGGTATAGTTTGAATAATTGATCTTTCGCTGGAATAGAAAAACTTGATGAGTTTTACTCGTTGCTCGACTTCATACGTAGGCATTTTAATCTCCAACGGTTGTGCTGTAACCTGCAAAAAAAGAAAAGAAAACAGATTGAAAATGTAAAAGTTATGACTTTCTCAAACTCTTCAGTTTTTCAGTGGTCACCCTATAGTTTTTATGTCTTATAGTGAGTGGCTAAGTACATTCGGTTAAAATGTCTTTCACCGCGAGTGTAGTGGGGCATGGTGTACATGTCGGTTGATCTTCATTCTTCAGTCAGTATGAACGGGTGAGGTATGTGTGACTTATGTGTAGTCGAGCTAGCATTCGTCTTCCTCTGGGCATTTGTTTCCATTCATCTACTATGCTACGTTTCGTCTGACAACAGGCCATCAGTGCGAAACACCCAATAAGTATCAAATTCACTACAATAATATTAGACTGAGATACGTGTTTCGGAATCACTGATTTTACTAAAATAAAAGCCAATTAAATGTTTCAAAAAGCAACCGATCCCATTACGCAACGTACTCGTCAAGAACACGGATCTAATATGCACCTCCCTCTGCTAAAACGTTTAAAAGTAACAGAAGCCTTTGTTATAAAAAAAAAAAAAAAAACAAGAGACCCTCACTTAATAAATTTAATTATGAACAATGCTGGCCGTATTTGGAAATTAAAAATAAATCTACTTTCAGCAACATTTATACCATGTATGACAGCACATACATACCATTTATTTTAATAGTATAAGAAAATAATGAATTTTTAAAAGCCGATTCACTGTTAATATATCGTACATCTTTATAAGTCTACCATTCGTACATGAATTGAATATTGCTGTCACATCTGGTCTGGTGCTTCTACTATGTATTTAAAGATTCTTGATAAAATACAAAGAAGAACTTGCAATGTTATTGGTCCTGACATGGCATCTCGGCTTCGGTCCCTTTCCTACCGCCGTAACGTAGCTTCCCTGTGACTCTTTCTATAAATACTTTCATGGTAATTGTTCTGATGAGCTTTCCTCTGTGGTACCTAGACTTTATGAATTTAAACGTACTAATAGATTGGCGGTAAAGTCCCATCATCTAACAGTTAAAATGGCTGGATGTAACCGTAAGTTCTATACTAACAGTTTCTTCTCTCGCACTTCTAGTTTGTGGAACTCTCTTGTGCCTTCTTGCTTCACAGTCAACTTTGATTTTCAGAAATTTAAATGCAATGCCAATCGTTATCTTCTATCGTCTTAATTCTTGTTCTTTTATCGTTCTCTCTGATTGATGTTTTCCTTTTCCCATATTCTTTCACACTCAGTAACCTCTTGCGTCTTAGTGGCTTTGTTGCCTTGTTTGGGATGAAATGCTTAATTTAATTAATTATGTTATTCGGCAATAAATTACTTTCTTAATATTCTTTTTTTTTATTTTGTAGAAATATTTTAGGCCTGTCATTGAATTAAAATATACATTCCCCACAAACGAACACACTCAGAAACACACATGTTGAATAAAACTGAAATATACATTTACATCACTAACAATTTAATCGAAAGCGCTCGGTACCAAGAAACTTTTCGACTATTTTACATTAAAAAAAAATTTTACATTCAGAAAACTTTTCTACGGCTACAAGAAAAATTAAACAAAAGTACCCTGTCAACCGTGTTCAACGAACATTTATTAAAGAGGGGTTGCTGCCAAATACATAATCCTCGGTCTCTCCCCAGCACTCACTTGTTAAAGATAGTTCTTGTCCGTTCACTACTTTGTTTGATTACTCCAAAATTTTAAAGGGATTTTTTTATAACTCGTCCTTTATTAACTATCGAAAATATTTGGGTAGTTTGGTTGGAATAGCAAAAGAAGCCTTCTTGAAACTAAGCAAAATTTCCTTAGAAATAATCAGAAAAGAAATGAATTGTTATATAACATGTTAGAAATTAAAATAATAATAAAAAAAGTACATATTTTGTTAATTTTTCGTATGTAGACAAATTTTGTAGATACGCTGTATTTTTCTGTCTATTTTTCTTAGATGGGATATTGTAATTATTTGCAGTTGAGAGATTTGAGAGAGTTGAGTTAAAGGGAGATAACTGAGATATCCAGGAGAGACATGACCCGTGAAACTAGAACAATCACCTAACGAAGGCCGGTGCATACAACGTCCGAAACGTCGTGAATATAGCAATAAAGATGCTATATTTTATTTTAAAATTAAAAAATGTATCCAAGTGTTAAAATATTAACAGACGTGTTGTCTGTTAGTTTAAGAATTTTTTTATCGCAAACGTTTATTATCGTCTGCTTTAGTGTTCATTTTTATATACTAGCGGGAAAAGTAAATAAAAGGTAACGGTTCTGTTTATTTTGACCATATAGGGTATTCTAGAGCGTATGCAAATTAACTCGTTTGAGAGATGCTCATAAAAGAGTGAGTTACGCCTTTCAGGGAGTTTTTTGTTTTTGTTTTTTTGTTTTCTTGTTTTTTGTTTTGTTTTTCAGCGGTATGGATCATTGGTCTCTTCCTTTCGACGAAAGAGAGTCTGATGCCATCATCCATTCCTCCCTAAACTCAAGAAAACGGCAGCAGCAGTTATCAACGTCACCATGACGACTGACAACCAGAGAACGGAATATCTCTTCACGAAGAAAGCACCTTTGTGAGTCAAAGTTATACATTTTTTTAAATCCGACAAATTAGGCTGAGATTTTAAAGGATTAGTTTTAAAACTCGTTATTAAGACCCTTAGCCGTCGTATGAAAATTTTATTTAAAAAATACGACAGCTCAGATGAAAAGAGCTGAAATATCTTTTTCGTTTCGTTAGTAAGTAGAAAAATCATTTTATTTACATATGTTAAATAGCTGGAAATGATCCCATAACACTTAAACCTAGTATTTGCGCATTTCAAATATTATTTATTTATATCGACTTCTAAGTGTTGTTCATATTGTAAAAATAGTTTCTCTTTCTTATTTCTATAAACATCGAGCGCTTTGCCGTTTATTTCCTTCGATATCTTCTTTACATTGTTAACCTTCATATCGGACTTGTTATCGCTTGTTCCCGAACGGGAAGAATTTCTTGATAATACACTATCAAGTTGCCCTCCACCATTGTTTCTAGTAACATTGTCCCGTAAACGTTCGAGATCGCAGGCGTCAACTGTCAATTTATTTTCCGATAAATAAGTTTCTATATAGCAATGATTGTTAGGCACAAAAGTTCAGGCGTCAGAGATGTGGTTCTACAAACAAATCCTTAGAAGGCAATTCCTTTGGGCACCTTTAAATATTCTTTCACAATTTCTGCACTTTTTTATGATGGCTTTTTGACATCTATAACTACTTTTCCAATTGCCTGTAAAATTTCTTAAGGTCCATTTGGAATATCTTATTTTGACGATAGAAACTACAACGGTGGTCCTATCGTCTTGTTCTCTGTGGCTTTAACTGCAGGTTCTGTTTTAGTATTTCATTGATTGGTGGAATACCATTTAGTAATTTAATTTTATATCTCCGCTTGAACTTCCTGTATTTTCGTGTCGAGACAGTCGAGTTTGAGATCTTATCTAGTACCGATCACTCACATCTGATTTTTTTTTATTTCTCGCTCCAATTTTTCCTTCTAAGCTGGTTCTTTTTGTCTGTTATTTGATCTTTTCATTTTCTTGGCACCAAGTTTCCCAATAGTTGCTAAAGTTGTTGCTTATGTGGCATTTACTTCTGTGATGTTTCTCAGTGGTTTGTCCGTTAACAGTGTTTGCCGTGGAGCGTTGTACAAAATGTTTATTGTTTATTAGACTTCGTCATATGAATTTTTAAGAGTTGGTCTCTGACATCTGTGTGCGAGTTACCTTGATGAGTACTTGGATAATGTAGTTTTTTGTTTCGGTGATTTCACCTCTGTTATTTTCAAGGAATTTTGCGCTAATCTCGTTTCACTCATCTTCAGTAATATAATCTGAATAACTGCATGTTGCAGGTAGATTCTTCAGTTTTATTTCCTGAGTGATTATTATTTCGTATCACATTTATTCTATTTTTTACTTCATCCTCTCTCATCTTATTTATTTCCAATCTCGCCTCTTTATTCTTTGAGTGACAGGCTATTGTATTCCGTCTTATATTTAGTTGTATCTGATCTTTCTTTTTTTTTTTGCGTTTGGGGGTCTTTAATTTCACACGATGTCCCTGCCGACAGTGGCAAAATGTTTGGATTACGATAAGGTTTTATTCCAGTCCCTACCATAGTTCTCCATATTTGGTATGTTTCGTCCGTGATGTTCTTTAGTGGATTTTCGAGTGTAGTGGAAAAAGGTTGTCATGACTTGTTGATACTCTTCGCGAGGTCATTGCGTTTAATTTCTTTTTAACAAGTCACGTGTCCCAGGGCTGGAAATAGTCTGGATTTGGTGTCCAGGTCTCTCATCGTTGTTGGAAGAGGTTGTTCCATTGACAGACTTTTCGGCCCCAGACTGCTTTCTCTCTGAAGGACGCAGCCCTTGTTGACCCGGGTCAATAAGATCCGCGTTTATTATTATTATTATTATTATTATTATTATTATTATTATTATTATTATCATTTAGGATAAGCAAATGAAAATAATGTGCTGTAATGTCTCAATTTTCTAAGTGAGGAGATATCCTGACTGTCTGGAAAATCAACAATTTAAAACCTGTTCCTTTACATAGACTCGGACACCAAGCATTGGCGCCAGACGAATTTAAACTTAGTAAACATCTCCGTTTGTCGTAAAGTGTTATGTAATACGGTCGTTTTCTCTGGTATTATTAATATAACGAATTTGGGCATTCCAGTATTCTTATGTTAGATGATACCACGCTAAGCTTTAAATTTATATTGTCTTCTTATATTCATAGCGTGATACTTAGCAAGTTAATCAAAATATCATTGCTTTTATGATGTTTCCGATACACTTTGAGACCTTGTGACCTTGAAGCCTAGGCATATGAAAAAAAGTTTTACAGTGTCGGCACATTTACAGTGCTCTGTAAGCGTTTGTCTAATGATATTCGCTTAGCTGATCGCACCTATATTAATACTTTTTATCTGTCTTTCTTTCGAGCCCCCAGCTAAGGGTTAAATAACATGGCAGATTGGTCTAACCGTGTTCGGCAACAAGTATAGAAGGTATTGAACTGAATTCAAAACCGTATGCAGCCATGGCGGGGCAATGCTTAAGCCGTAACTAAGATATGCTCAGCATCTTATTCTTCTACGTGCCGTGTCCCTTCAAGACTTTCGTGATCATGGTTCTCCACAATTTTCTGTCTCTTGTAGCTCTTAATAACTCTCGCAACCCTGCTCTGTCATTCATTCAATCTTGCGGGTAGGTGGTGCGTAGCTTTCCTGTGATTCTTACCTTCGATCTGCCCTGTGATTATCAAATTTTCCAAGCCCTCTTTCCTCATTATATATTCCAGAAAACATTAATATCTCTTCTTTCTGTTAAATATAAGGGCCTTTTTGGTGCCATTGTCTGTACAACGTCGTTGCACAAATGTTCATTGTATTCTCAGCATCCTTCTATCGAACTAGATTTCTGATGCTTCAAGTCACTTCTTCATCTGTTAGGAGCATTCACTGCCGTATAGGAGGATTAAAACTACATACCAATCCAGTTCTCTTTTCTTTCTAATGATATTTTTCTGTTTCTTAATACATTGCCCAGATTCTGAAAGGCAACTTTCACTATCCTTTTGCACCTTCGGATTTCGGTGTCACATTTACTGTCTTCTGTTAATTACATTCACAGATTTTCAGCATAAACTATAGGTTAGCGCTGTGTATATACAAGTAGCAAAAATAGGGGGCCTACTTTAATTGGCGTTTTTTGGAAACGAGCAGCCAGGTTTGAAGGTGATAAATAACACTGATCTGCAGTTTTATTTCAAGTCTATTCTGCGGTTAGTGTAATGGATAGAAGTATAGAATGGTATCTCGAAGAGACAAGTTAGAATTCCAGACGAATTTGTTACGCGCAAGTATCCTTATTCTTAACCCTCCAGCTATGAGTAAAAAAAAAGTAAGACAGAACCGGCTCTTCATCATTGCTTGGCCACTAGTCTAGGAGAAAAACAGCTCCGGATTCAAAATCGTATGAGAGCCGAGTTCGAATTTCAGTCGAAATCGTTACATTCACGTACGCGCAAACATCCTTATTCTTAACCCTCCAACTATGGGTAAAACAGTAGGACAGAACCGGCTCTTCATCATTGCTTGGCCACTAGTCTAGGAGAAAAACAGCTCCGGATTCAAAATCGTATGAGAGCCGAGTTCGAATTCCAGTCGAAATCGTTACATTCACGTACGCGCAAATATCCTTATCTTAACCCTCCAACTATGGGTAAAACAGTAGGACAGAACCGGCTCTTCATCATTGCTTGGCCACTAGTCTAGGAGAAAAACAGCTCCGGATTCAAAATCGTATGAGAGCCGAGTTCGAATTTCAGTCGAAATCGTTACATTCACGTACGCGCAAATATCCTTATTCTTAACCCTCCAACTATGGGTAAAACAGTAGGACAGAACCGGCTCTTCATCATTGCTTGGCCACTAGTCTAGGAGAAAAACAGCTCCGGATTCAAAATCGTATGAGAGCCGAGTTCGAATTCCAGTCGAAATCGTTACATTCACGTACGCGCAAATATCCTTATCTTAACCCTCCAACTATGGGTAAAACAGTAGGACAGAACCGGCTCTTCATCATTGCTTGGCCACTAGTCTAGGAGAAAAACAACTCCGGATTCAAAATCGTATGAGAGCCGAGTTCGAATTTCAGTCGAAATCGTTACATTCACGTACGCGCAAATATCCTTATTCTTAACCCTCCAACTATGGGTAAAACAGTAGGACAGAACCGGCTCTTCATCATTGCTTGGCCACTAGTCTAGGAGAAAAACAGCTCCGGATTCAAAATCGTATGAGAGCCGAGTTCGAATTTCAGTCGAAATCGTTACATTCACGTACGCGCAAATATCCTTATTCTTAACCCTCCAACTATGGGTAAAACAGTAGGACAGAACCGGCTCTTCATCATTGCTTGGCCACTAGTCTAGGAGAAAAACAGCTCCGGATTCAAAATCGTATGAGAGCCGAGTTCGAATTCCAGTCGAAATCGTTACATTCACGTACGCGCAAATATCCTTATCTTAACCCTCCAACTATGGGTAAAACAGTAGGACAGAACCGGCTCTTCATCATTGCTTGGCCACTAGTCTAGGAGAAAAACAGCTCCGGATTCAAAATCGTATGAGAGCCGAGTTCAAATTCCAGTCGAAATCGTTACATTCACGTACGCGCAAATATCCTTATTCTTAACCCTCCAGCAATGGGTAAAACAGTAGGACAGAACCCGCTCTCCATCCTTCTAGGAGAAAAACAGCTCTAGATTCAAAATCGTACGTTGCCCTGTCTCTATAAACCCGGCTGCGCTCGAGCTGATGATTCATGTCGATGTTAAAGTCCAGGTCGGACCTTTCGTGCATGTTGACTAGTGTTACCTGCTCTGCGATTAAACTATTTCTTTTATGAATAATTATTTAAAATGGTACTATTAGTCTGTCTGTCGACATTTCGTACATCGGTGTGTACCAAACCGACCGTCAAGTAAAATATTTTCATTTCATTTTTGTCTGCCATTTCAGTAATTTCCCGGCCTACATTTTCTCTTTCGTCGTCTTTTACACACTTTTGAAGAGATCTCTCTCCCTGGGCTTTTTTTCCTCCACCCAAATGTGCTAAATGGTGCATTTAGATAGCAGAGACCCGGCAGCTTCAGATGGCGATGGAGATAGCGGGTTAGATTATAGTCTCCATCTTTTTTTTCATTTTTTTCTTAAAGAGAAGTAGTCATGTTAAATTGAGTTCTGCAATAAAAAAAAATATGCTTGTCCCTTTCTGATGGGCCCCAGCCTTCATAGATGCACACCAGATCTGATATCTTTGATGGCGTTAAAAACTTTAAGTAAAAATATAGGAATAGATAAAATAAAAACCGTTTATAAAAGCTGTAACATTTCTAAAATTAAACCCTACCCATAAACTCGCATATGGGTGTACAAGCGTATATATATATATATATATATATATATATATATATATATATATATATATATATATATGTCTTGAGGGAAAGCACGAATATGTAAACATTTACTCCTACCACTAATACGGCAAATCTCTTCTATGATTTGAGCACTGTCGGTTATTAGTGTGTTTATTCGAAGAATAGGTGCGTAAAATTCGCCTTCTCTCTAACGATATATATCACATCCCTGAAGATACATACATACATATATATATATATATATTTAAAGACATTTATATTATGTTTAACGTTCTTTTTATAGATACAAGTATTTAAGCAAATGCTCTGTTTTATAATAAACAGTATTAAATAACATTTACCGGCCTGAATGTCCGAGAAATTTTCATAGAAAATTTTCGCTCTCCGACAGGAATCGAACCTGTATCCTATACGGAACCATCATTTCGCGTGATGTGCCTTAACCTTTCGGCATTTTCGGAGAGCGAAAATTTTCTATGAAAATTTCTCGGACATTCAGGCCGGTAAATGTTATTTAATACTGTTTATTATAAAACAGAGCATTTGCTTAAATACTTGTATCTATAAAAAGAACGTTAAACATAATATAAATGTCTTTAAATAAATTGTCGGACTATGTCCAATTCTAAAATATATATATATATATATATATATATATATATATATATATATATATATATGATCTGAGGTATTATTTAAAAGAATATAGAGGAGAGACAAAAATAAACGGTAAATGAAAAAGAACTTGATGTAGAAAAGGGAGAAAAAGGAGAATGAGAACAAAGAGAATAATAATTAAAATGGACAAAGAGGGGGGGAAGAGAAAACAGAAAGGAAAAAAGAAAGAAAGAAGGATTTATACGTACATTGAGGGAATAGGATGTACATATATATATATATATATATATATATATGATTTGAGGTATTATGATTACTTGCATTATTTACATTATACCGACCTTCCTCGGCCGAAACGTTGTGAATATGGCAATGACGATGAGGATAACAGTAATATAAATAATGCAAGCAATATATATATATATATATATATATATATATATATATATATATATATATATATATATATATATATATATACATATATATAATGTGTATGCAAGAGAGAAATAATCAAAGGTTTTTTTTTTCAACATCAATTTATATTATTCGATCCTTATTAAAATCTTTAAAATTTTGGTTAAGAATTTGTGTGTGTGTGTGTGTGTGTGTGTGTGTGTGTGTGTGTGTGTGTGTGTGTGTGTGTCACTGGGTGAGTATAGGAAATCTCTTCGTTTTTTGTGGTAACAGACACATTAATTTACACTATTTACATTGTTTGAACTGTTGCCCTCATCTTTGTTGCCATATTCACGACGTTTCGGCCGTTGTATTCTCCGGCCTTTTCATGATCTGTCTCTATTTTTGAGATGAGGTAATTTAATTATTTACACTATTTACATTGTTTGAATTGCTGCCCTCATCTTTGTTGCCATATTCCCGACGTTTCGACCGTTGTATTCTCCGGCCTTTTCATGATCTGTCTCTATTTTTGAGATGATGTAATTTAATTATTTACACTATTTACATTGTTTGAATTGCTGCCCTCATCTTTGTTGCCATATTCACGACGTTTCGGCCGTTGTATTCTCTGGCCTTTTCATGATCTGTCTCTATTTTTGAGATGAGGTAATTTAATTATTTACACTATTTACATTGTTCGGACTGTTGTCATGATTTTTGTTGCTATATTTACGACGTTTCGGCCGTTGTACGATCCGGCCTACTCCAGGATCTGTCTATATTTCTGAGATGAGGTAATTTAATTATTTACACTATTTACATTGTTTGAACTGCTTCCCTCATCCATGTTGCCATATTCCCGACGTTTCGGCCGTTGTATTCTCCGGAATTTTCATGATCTGTCTCTATTTTTGAGATGAGGTAATTTAATTATTTACACTATTTACATTGTTTGAATTGCTGCCCTCATCTTTGTTGCCATATTCACGACGTTTCGGCCGTTGTTCGACCCGGCTCACTCCAGGATCTGTCTATATTTCTGAGATATGGTATTGTAATTATTTACACTATTTACATTGTTCGGTCTGTTGTCATGTTTTTTGTTGCTATATTTACGACGTTTCGGCCGTTGTACGATCCGACCTACTCCAGGATCTGTCTATATTTCTGAGATGAGGTAATTTAATTATTTACACTATTTACATTGTTTGAATTGCTGCCCTCATCTTTGTTGCCATATTCACGACGTTTCGGCCGTTGTATTCTCCGGCCTTTTCATGATCGGTCTCTATTTTTGAGATGAGGTAATTTAATTATTTACACTATTTACATTGTTTGAATTGCTGCCCTCATCTTTGTTGCCATATTCACGACGTTTCGGCCGTTGTATTCTCCGGCCTTTTCATGATCTGTCTCTATTTTTGAGATGAGGTAATTTAATTATTTACACTATTTACATTGTTTGAATTGCTGCCCTCATCTTTGTTGCCATATTCACGACATTTCGGCCGTTGTATTCTCCGGCCTTTTCATGATCGGTCTCTATTTTTGAGATGAGGTAATTTAATTATTTACACTATTTACATTGTTTGAATTGCTGCCCTCATCTTTGTTGCCATATTCACGACATTTCGGCCGTTGTATTCTCCGGCCTTTTCATGATCGGTCTCTATTTTTGAGATGAGGTAATTTAATTATTTACACTATTTACATTGTTTGAATTGCTGCCCTCATCTTTGTTGCCATATTCACGACATTTCGGCCGTTGTATTCTCCGGCCTTTTCATGATCGGTCTCTATTTTTGAGATGAGGTAATTTAATTATTTACACTATTTACATTGTTTGAATTGCTGCCCTCATCTTTGTTGCCATATTCACGACATTTCGGCCGTTGTATTCTCCGGCCTTTTCATGATCGGTCTCTATTTTTGAGATGAGGTAATTTAATTATTTACACTATTTACATTGTTTGAATTGCTGCCCTCATCTTTGTTGCCATATTCACGACGTTTCGGCCGTTGTATTCTCCGGCCTTTTCATGATCTGTCTCTATTTTTGAGAAGACGTAATTTAATTATTTACACTATTTACATTGTTTGAATTGCTGCCCTCATCTTTGTTGCCATATTCCCGTCGTTTCGGCCGTTGTATTCTCCGGCCTTTTCATGATCTGTCTCTATTTTTGAGATGATGTAATTTAATTATTTACACTATTTACATTGTTTGAACTGCTGCCCTCATCCCTGTTGCCATATTCACGGCGTTTTGGCCGTTGTTCGACCCGGCTCACTCCAGGATCTGTCTATATTTCTGAGACATGGTATTGTAATTATTTACACTATTTACATTGTTCGGACTGTTGTCATGATCTTTGTTGCTATATTTACGACGTTTCGGCCGTTTTACGATCCGGCCTACTCCAGGATCTGTCTATATTTCTGAGATGAGGTAATTTAATTATTTACACTATTTACATTGTTTGAACTGCTGCCCTCATCCCTGTTGCCATATTCACGACGTTTCGGCCGTTGTACGATCCGGCTTACTCCAGGATCTGTCTATATTTCTGAGATAACATATTGTAATTATTTACACTATTTACATTGTTCGGACTGTTGTGCGCTTCTTTATTGCCTTACTAACGCCATTTCGGCCTTTGTACACTCCGGCCTTCTTCAGTGTTTAATTTCCCTGTTTCTCTTCATGTGTCGAAGTTCAGAAAAAGTTCGATAAATGCTGTGCTATTCTCGAGTCAACCGCACCCTCAGGGGGATGACGGTTATATATAAGTCCGTCAACATATCCTGCGTAGTAAGTAGTGCTTTATCTCGTCCTCTATTTTGTGGTTTGTGCCATTGTGAATCGTGGTACACAGACCGCATCATATTAAAAATGCAACGAAGCAAATGTCTTGAAACGATACATTGAGTTTCAATAAAGCAGAGATAAAATTTTCATAACTAAAATAGAAGCCAATGAACCGTTTAATTAAAACGTTTCCTCATATTTTGTAAACGCCCAATGGTATCTATGATTCACTGATTACTCCTTTTACGTTAAAAATGTTATGCCTTTAATATAAAAGTGAAATAGAAATATCTCTCAGAAGAGAAAGACTAGCAACAGAACGACAACGACGGCAAAGCCTATTTCAAGACTTTTTTTTTTAAAGCGTATCACCCCAAGCAAGGCTGGAGGCCACTATCACGCATGGGGTTATAGAAGGGTTGGAGGAAGAGCAGATAGGAGTGGTAAAGGAGAGGATGTGGAGAAAGAGAAAGACAGTGGGTCAATCAAGGCAAGGGGGTTACAGAAGATTTGGAGCGAGAGCAGATAGGAATGAAAGATGAAAGGATGTGGAGAAGGGAAGTGGATAGATCAAGGCAACTGGAGATGTCGATTGACGCTACACCGTTGTAGATTGTATTTGTCAGGGAAACAGTAATAGGGAAGGGAGTTCCATAGGCGAGATGTGCGAGACATGAAGCTATTGGAGTAAAAGAGACGTCTACATCTAACAGTTTCAACGGTGAAGGGGTGGGAACGGGATGCCAGCCTCGTAGGACGTTTAAATTCACGAGGCTTAGGGACAAGCGAAAGCAGCTCTTCGGAGCAATTACCGTGAAAGTACTTGTAAAAAAGGCAGAGCGAGGCAACATCGCGTCTGTGAGAGAGCGACTGCAGACGAGATGACAGATCAGGGCCAATCACATTGCATATTGGTCTCTGGATCTTATCAAGAACCCTGAGGCAAACAGCAGGGGCCCCAGACCATATATGGCAGCAATACTCCATGCAAGGGCGAATGGTCGATTTATAGACTTGGAGGATCGATTCCGGGAAGAAAAATTTCCTGGCTCGGCACAGGGAACCAACTTTTCTTGCGGTGGATGATGCAACTGACTCGATGTATTTGTTCCATCTCAGATCAGCGGACAGCGTGAGACCGAGCAGCCGCAGAGAGGAGCTCTCGAGAAGTTGGTCTTCAGACATTCTAATGGGATGCAGGGATGGATCCTTGTGGTGGTTAATAGAGAGCAGTTTTGTTTTAGAGGCGTTAAAGTTAACCATCCATTTCTCGCCCCAGTTCACAACCGATTGGAGGTCCTTTTCAATTTGATCTGCCAGGTTAACTTTGTCAGCATCACTAGATTTGTGATTGAGGCAGGAGTAAATTGTGGTGTCGTCAGCGTAGATGCCGACTTGGGAGTCTATGGCGTCAGGAAGGTCGTTTATAAATATGAGGAACAGAGTAGGGCCTAGGATGGAGCCTTGAGGAACACCTGCGTTAGTGGAATAGGAGCTGGAGATGAATCCACTGAGAACGACTTGCAATTCCCGGTTTGACAGGAATGATTGTATCAGGTCAAACAATCGACCTGTGATACCATAACCCTGGAGCTTGCGAAGAAGGCCGGCATGCCAAACTCTATCAAATGCTTTGGAGATGTCAAGGACCACGGCACGAGCTTCACCGTTATTATGGATAGCTTGGTAGACAAATTCAGTGATGGCCGTAAGCACATCGGCAGTAGATCGGACAAAGCGGAAACCATACTGCTTGTCTGAGAGCAGATCATGGGATATCAGATGATTAATCACTTCGGTGTTGATAATGGCCTCGAAGACTTTGCCGAAGAGGGGTAGGAGACTGATAGGACGGTAATTGGAAGGGTCGGAGGGGTCACCAGAGTTCTTAAAGACAGGAACAATGGTTGAGGATTTCCAGCAGTCAGGAAAACAGGACTCCTTGAGGCAGCGGTTGTATAATTTAGAGAGTGCAGGCGCCAGTTCAGGAGCGCATTTCTTCAGGACAATGGCTGGTATCCCGACACCACCAGTAGCCTTGTGGTGATCTAAGTTAGAAATAATGCCCAATACCGACGACGGGGTTATGTGCAATCTGTCCAAGAGGGCCTCAGTTCTGGGAGGGAAATCGGGCAAGGGTACCTCGGAAGAGTCTAGCGTAGAATTGGAAGAAAACTTTCGAGCAAAGCATTCGGCCTTGTCGGCAGAGGTGGTCAAGACCTCAAACTGATTGAACAGGGGAGGAATGGAGGGTTTGTTATTGTTCAGAACGCTCTTGCTGAGGCGCCAATAATCTTTGGAGCCAAATTTGCGGGATGCAATACGTTCCTTCATCCGAGCAGCAAATAGTGACTTGGCATCGTCGAGGATACGCTTACACTCGTTACGGGCAGAGGTAAATAGACGTCTATTGGAGTCGGTCATATCACTACGAAAACGGTGGAAGAAGTGGTTCCTATGGGCAATGGCGGCTGAGCAAGCAGCTGTGAACCAGGGGGAGGAGCACGGTTTGACCTTGAATTTCCTGGAGGGGATGAAAGCGTCAATTCCAGCTTTAACCCAGGAAGAGAACTCTGAAGCACAATCTTGAATGGGGAGCTTAAATACAGCATCCCAGGGGACATCGCGGAGGAAGTCATGAAACGAGTCCCAGTCAGCCCGTTGGTAGCAGAATGTGGTTCTGGTGGTAGGAGGTTCCTTGCAGGGGGTGGGGCTGAAGGAGATGCTAACAGACACTACAGCATGATCGGAGTTACCGATAGGACAGAGGTGCGTGGCACTACAATATTCAGGAATGGAGGTAAAACACAGGTCGAGGAGTGAGGCCTTAAAGTCACGGTTGTAAGCAAAACGCGTGGGAAAATCGATTATGAGTGAGGGATTGAGAGACTGAAAAGTTGAGAGTGTGAATGCCTGCGAGGTCGGTAGTAGCGTTCTTAAGCCATTGGTTGTGATGGGCGTTAAAATCGCCAAACACAAATATGTGAGCGTACGGATGGACAGAGAGGGCCCTATCTATGCTGTCAGAAATGACATCGAGTATCCCACAGTCCTGAGAGGATGGAGAGCGGTAGAGGAAGAAAAGATAGCTTTCAGCATTGAGAAGAGATAGCCGAAGACACAAGTACGAATGATCCGGCGATTCGAGAGAGCACTCTCTAGACAGAGGGAGATGGTCCTTGACGTAGACACCCAGGCCATGCATGTGGGTTAGAGAGTCTTTTCTGAGGAGGGGGAGGTATCCAGGGATCGAGAGATCAGAGGAAGGGATAGAGGAGTCAAGATTGGTCTCACACAGGGCCAGTATATCCGGGCACTTAGCAATGAGGAAAGACTCAACGCTGCAGAAGTTGGTTCTAATGCCACGGATGTTGGAGATTTTTGGAAGGCTGGTTTAGGTTTATATTTCTGGTTTTTGTAATTCATGTGGGTAATTGGTTTTGGAAAAAGAGAAGGCCTGAGTTAAAGGTAGCCGACAGTTATCACCCATGACGCGGGCAGAGAGGGGGTTTGGCACAGCCTGATTCATAATGTGGCCTCAGGGTTGCCCACCGGAGATGACTGCAGGGACACCTATCCATGCGCGATATGGCACTACAGACACCCCGATATTATGCAACTGTCGATCAGAGCGGCCGCTCAAGACGCTACGCAAGAGTTAGGGCTCCTAACTACCAGTCGGAAACAGCAACAAGGGAACTGTCAACCGTGTACCCTCAGAATGAACAGGCAATGCCACAGACTACACGCATCACGGGAGAAACACAGCGGCACCAGTACAGAGGGGGGGAGAGAGAGAGAGAGAGAGAGAGTGAGAGATCCAGGAACCCCTTCCTAAACACGAAACAAGGTTTGGGCCTCTACTCGTGTCCAATAGAGGTGGGGGAGTGTAGACCGGGCGGTAGGAAAGCCTACCTGCTCCTATTACATATAACATATACAACGACGACAAAACAAAACAATAGGGGGGATGTAGTTGGGATAGTCGCAGGGCTTACACTAGTTGAGGGTACTGGGGGATAGGAATGACATACTATTGTGAATGTGTACGGTACTAAGTTTTAACTTAGTATAAGTCCCATTGACCTATATTTAAAAAAAAACAAAAAAACAAAAGCAAAAAACAAAATGAATAGAAAATATGGTTAGCAAGCTTTGTGGTTAAGAAAAACCAGGTAAAAAAACTAAAAAGTAAAAAAAAATAAATAAATTACTCACAGAGAAACACTAGAGAAAATTTTTGGCGTGCCCTAGAGCGCCGGGCTTCAAGTTACAATGAACGCAGTGCTGGTGGGGTGGGGAAGTGTCACACAACCATTCTACTCTCCCGTCCACAACCAGCAGTGGGCGTGGGATCGCATGCTTTTAGTAAGAGAATATTCAAATCAACAGGAGAAAGAAACGGTCAGCCGACTCCTGGGGAAAAAAATATCTCAGACGAGCACGTTGTCAAGAGCCAGCTAGGTTTCCGGAGAAGGAGACGACAAACAAACTAAAATCTCAGAGACTGTCTATTCTATGGACTAAGATATGTTAGTCTCATTGACGTATATTAGAAACAAAAAAAAACAAAAGCAAAAAACAAAAGCAAAAAACAAAATGAATAGAAAATATGGTTAGCAAGCTTTGTGGTTAAGAAAAACCAGGTAAAAAAAAAGAAAGACATTCACTTAACAGGCAAAGGTATCTGAGTGCCTCATATGAAAGGCTTGAACAAATAAGACTGCAGGCTAAGAAATATAGAAAGTGTTATGGTAATCTACGCACGCAGGGACTCTCCCAGCTATAAATATGAGCAGGTACTGCCTTTTGGAAAGGAAAGTTTCCAGCAGTCAGCTCTGACAGTCGGGCCGAACATTCTTGCTGTAACACTCTTGTTTGTATTACTGTTTCTGTTAATATATTTGTTTAACTCAATTCCTCTCTTGTATCTTGATTTCTGGCCCTAACAAGGCCACAACAAGAAGTAAAGTGACTAATCCATGACTGAAGGCACTTCGACGTGGTATCGTGATTAACAGGCTTGTCTCGCTAGATTAATTACGACTGAATTGTGAGTTCGATCTTCACTGGATACCCCGTTCTTACGACCTCGTGCCACATCTAAAACACACTCAGAAAATCACCAATGCTAACTGCTACTTGAAAAGATCATATCATAAACCCGATATTATTTGATATTCAAACTAGAAAAATACTCAGATGTAAATTGTTTAATGTTTCTTAAAATGAATTTTTCCAAACATTACATTAATAAACTATATTATTATCATTATTATTTTTATTTCGATTTTATTTACAAATATTTCCGGAGAAAGGTCATAGATAAAATGCATAAACTGGTTGGATAGAAATTGTAATTATTTAAAAGAATATAGAGGAGAGACAAAAATAAACGGTAAATGAAAAATGAAAAAGAACTTGATATAGAAAAGGGAGAAAAAGGAGAATGAGAACAAAGAGAATAATAATTAAAATGGACAAAGAGGGCGGGAAGAGAAAACAGAAAGGACAAAAGAAAGAAAGAAGGATTTATACGTACATTGAGGGAATAGGATGTACATATATATATATATATATATATATATATATATATATATATGATTTGAGGTATTATGATTATTTGCATTATTTACATTATACCGACCTTCCTCGGCCGAAACGTTGTGAATATGGTAATGACGATGAGGATAACAGTAATATAAATAATGCAAGCAATATATATATATATATATATATATATATATATATATATATATATATATATATATATATCTTGAGGGAAAGCACGAATATGTAAACAATTACTCCTACCACTAATACGGCAAATCTCTTCTATGATTTGAGCACTGTCGGTTATTGGTGTGTTTATTCGAAGAATAGGTGCGTAAAATTCGCCTTCTCTCTAACAATATATATCACATCCCTGAAGATACATACATATATTATATATATATATATATATATATATATATATATATATATATATATATATATATATATATATATATATATATATATATATGATTTGAGGTATTATTTAAAAGAATATAGAGGAGAGACAAAAAAACGGTAAATGAAAAATGAAAAAGAACTTGATGTACAAAAGGGAGAAAAAGGAGAATGAGAACAAAGAGAATAATAATTAAAATGGACAAAGAGGGGGGGAAGAGAAAACAGAAAGGGCAAAAGAAAGAAAGAAGGATTTATACGTACATTGAGGGAATAGGATGTAGCTGAAAGTTTTTAAAAAAAAGAGAAAAAAAACGAAGGAAAGAATGGACAGAAGACTGTAAAGAAAGATATGAAAGTCCGAATAATAGAAAGATCTATCCATCTATCTATCACGGTCTATTCATATCTATCTACGTTTATCCATATCTCTCTCTCTCTCTCACTCTCTCTCTCTCTCTCGATATATATATATACATATATATATATATATATATATATATATATATATATATATATATATATATATATATATATATATACCGTTTATTCATATCTATCTATCTATTTATCTATCTCAGTCTATTCATATCTATCCATCTATTTACCACGGGCTATTCATATCTATCTCCGTTTATTCATATCTATCTATCTACCTATCAATCTATCTATCTCAGTCTGTTTACAGCTGTCTCTCTGTCTATCTATCTATTTTAATCTGCTCATATCTAACTATCTATTTCAGTCTGTTCATATCTATGTATCTATCTGTACCTCGCTCTGCTCATATCTGTCTACCTCAGTCTACTCATATCTATCTATCTATCTATCTATCTATGTCTGTACATATCTTTGGTTTAGTTGAGTTTATAACATGTCAACTCTTGGGTTATTTAATATCTTGTCTATAGATATTTTAGCAGGTCTTATCAAACACGTAAGACGTCAAGCAGAAAAATCCAAAAGGACAAAATAATATTCGAAATCAGGAAAAACATTTCGTGAAAAGTAGGTTTCCAAACAGACCTGTCGCTATTTTAAATACCAAAATGCCTTAAATATAAATTATTTATTATGTTTCTCTAAATAACTAAAACACAAATATTTACGTAATGTTTCCAGACACTAAATTAAAAACAACTATTTCATTTTCCTTTTCTTTTCTCTTGCTTTCATATACAAATATTTCGGGTCAAAGGTCATACACTAAATATTTCGACTAATTGAGCCGAGACATTTAACCATTTCAAAAATGGAGGAGAGGAAAAACAGAAAACCTAAAGGAAAATGGCGAAAGAACTTGAAGAAAGAGATAAAGAAAGAAAGAAGAGAGAGTAATAACTGACATAATGAGAGAGGAGAGAAAGGCGAAAGAATTTGAAAGGAAAGGAGGAAAGAAGAGAGAGTAATAACTGAAATAATGAGAGAGAAGGGAAAGGCGAAAGAACTTGAAGGGAGAAGAAAAGAAAGGTTGAAGAGAAAATAATAACTGAAATAAACAGAGAGGAGAGAAAGGCGAAAGAACTTGAAGCGAGACAAAAGGAAAGGATAAAGAGATTATAATAACTGAAATAAAGAGAGAGGAGAGAAAGGTGAAAGCGTTTGAAGGGAGAGGAAAAGAAAGGATGAAGAGAGAATAATAACTGAAATAAAGAGAGAGGAGGGAAAGGCGAAAGAACTTGAAGCGAGAGAAAAGGAAAGGATAAAGAGATTATAATAACTGAAATAAAGAGAGAGGAGAGAAAGGTGAAAGCATTTGAAGGGAGAGGAAAAGAAAGGATGAAGAGAGAATAATAACTGAAATAAAGAGAGAAGAGGGAAAGGTGAAAGAACTTGAAGCGAGACAAAAGGAAAGGATAAAGAGATTATAATAACTGAAATAAAGAGAGAGGAGAGAAAGGTGAAAGCATTTGAAGGGAGAGGAAAAGAAAGGATGAAGAGAGAATAATAACTGAAATAAAGAGAGAGGAGGGAAAGGCGAAAGAACTTGAAGCGAGAGAAAAGGAAAGGATAAAGAGATTATAATAACTGAAATAAAGAGAGAGGAGAGAAAGGTGAAAGCGTTTGAAGGGAGAGGAAAAGAAAGGATGAAGAGAGAATAATAACTGAAATAAAGAGAGAAGAGGGAAAGGTGAAAGAACTTGAAGCGAGACAAAAGGAAAGGATAAAGAGATTATAATAACTGAAATAAAGAGAGAGGAGAGAAAGGTGAAAGCATTTGAAGGGAGAGGAAAAGAAAGGATGAAGAGAGAATAATAACTGAAATAAAGAGAGAGGAGGGAAAGGCGAAAGAACTTGAAGCGAGAGAAAAGGAAAGGATAAAGAGATTATAATAACTGAAATAAAGAGAGAGGAGAGAAAGGTGAAAGCGTTTGAAGGGAGAGGAAAAGAAAGGATGAAGAGAGAATAATAACTGAAATAAAGAGAGAGGAGAGAAAGACGAAAGAACTTGAAGCGAGACAAAAGGAAAGGATAAAGAGATTATAATAACTGAAATAAAGAGAGAGGAGAGAAAGGTGAAAGCGTTTGAAGGGAGAGGAAAAGAAAGGATGAATAGAGAATAATAACTGAAATAAAGAGAGAGGAGAGAAAGGCGAAAGAACTTGAAGCGAGACAAAAGGAAAGGATAAAGAGATTATAATAACTGAAATAAAGAGAGAGGAGAGAAAGGTGAAAGCGTTTGAAGGGAGAGGAAAAGAAAGGATGAATAGAGAATAATAACTGAAATAAAGAGAGAGGAGAGAAAGGCGAAAGAACTTGAAGCGAGACAAAAGGAAAGGATAAAGAGATTATAATAACTGAAATAAAGAGAGAGGAGAGAAAGGTGAAAGCGTTTGAAGGGAGAGGAAAAGAAAGGATGAAGAGAAAATAATAACTGAAATAAAGAGAGAGGAGAGAAAGGCGAAAGAACTTGAAGCGAGACAAAAGGAAAGGATAAAGAGATTATAATAACTGAAATAAAGAGAGAGGAGAGAAAGGTGAAAGCATTTGAAGGGAGAGGAAAAGAAAGGATGAAGAGAGAATAATAACTGAAATAAAGAGAGAGGAGGGAAAGGCGAAAGAACTTGAAGCGAGAGAAAAGGAAAGGATAAAGAGATTATAATAACTGAAATAAAGAGAGAGGAGAGAAAGGTGAAAGCGTTTGAAGGGAGAGGAAAAGAAAGGATGAATAGAGAATAATAACTGAAATAAAGAGAGAGGAGAGAAAGGCGAAAGAACTTGAAGCGAGACAAAAGGAAAGGATAAAGAGATTATAATAACTGAAATAAAGAGAGAGGGGAGAAAGGTGAAAGCGTTTGAAGGGAGAGGAAAAGAAAGGATGAATAGAGAATAATAACTGAAATAAAGAGAGAGGAGAGAAAGGCGAAAGAACTTGAAGCGAGACAAAAGGAAAGGATAAAGAGATTATAATAACTGAAATAAAGAGAGAGGAGAGAAAGGTGAAAGCGTTTGAAGGGAGAGGAAAAGAAAGGATGAAGAGAAAATAATAACTGAAATAAAGAGAGAGGAGAGAAAGGCGAAAGAACTTGAAGCGAGACAAAAGGAAAGGATAAAGAGATTATAATAACTGAAATAAAGAGAGAGGAGAGAAAGGTGAAAGCGTTTGAAGGGAGAGGAAAAGAAAGGATGAAGAGAGAATAATAACTGAAATAAAGAGAGAGGAGGGAAAGGCGAAAGAACTTGAAGCGAGAGAAAAGGAAAGGATAAAGAGATTATAATAACTGAAATAAAGAGAGAGGAGAGAAAGGTGAAAGCATTTGAAGGGAGAGGAAAAGAAAGGATGAAGAGAGAATAATAACTGAAATAAAGAGAGAGGAGGGAAAGGCGAAAGAACTTGAAGCGAGAGAAAAGGAAAGGATAAAGAGATTATAATAACTGAAATAAAGAAAGAGGAGAGAAAGGTGAAAGCATTTGAAGGGAGAGGAAAAGAAAGGATGAAGAGAGAATAATAACTGAAATAAAGAGAGAGGAGGGAAAGGCGAAAGAACTTGAAGCGAGAGAAAAGGAAAGGATAAAGAGATTATAATAACTGAAATAAAGAGAGAGGAGAGAAAGGTGAAAGCGTTTGAAGGGAGAGGAAAAGAAAGGATGAAGAGAGAATAATAACTGAAATAAAGAGAGAGGAGAGAAAGGCGAAAGAACTTGAAGCGAGACAAAAGGAAAGGATAAAGAGATTATAATAACTGAAATAAAGAGAGAGGAGAGAAAGGTGAAAGCGTTTGAAGGGAGAGGAAAAGAAAGGATGAATAGAGAATAATAACTGAAATAAAGAGAGAGGAGAGAAAGGCGAAAGAACTTGAAGCGAGACAAAAGGAAAGGATAAAGAGATTATAATAACTGAAATAAAGAGAGAGGAGAGAAAGGTGAAAGCGTTTGAAGGGAGAGGAAAAGAAAGGATGAAGAGAGAATAATAACTGAAATAAAGAGAGAGGAGGGAAAGGCGAAAGAACTTGAAGCGAGACAAAAGGAAAGGATAAAGAGATTATAATAACTGAAATAAAGAGAGAGGAGAGAAAGGTGAAAGCGTTTGAAGGGAGAGGAAAAGAAAGGATGAAGAGAGAATAATAACTGAAATAAAGAGAGAGGAGGGAAAGGCGAAAGAACTTGAAGCGAGACAAAAGGAAAGGATAAAGAGATTATAATAACTGAAATAAAGAGAGAGGAGAGAAAGGTGAAAGCATTTGAAGGGAGAGGAAAAGAAAGGATGAAGAGAGAATAATAACTGAAATAAAGAGAGAGGAGGGAAAGGCGAAAGAACTTGAAGCGAGAGAAAAGGAAAGGATAAAGAGATTATAATAACTGAAATAAAGAGAGAGGAGAGAAAGGTGAAAGCATTTGAAGGGAGAGGAAAAGAAAGGATGAAGAGAGAATAATAACTGAAATAAAGAGAGAGGAGGGAAAGGCGAAAGAACTTGAAGCGAGACAAAAGGAAAGGATAAAGAGATTATAATAACTGAAATAAAGAGAGAGGAGAGAAAGGTGAAAGCATTTGAAGGGAGAGGAAAAGAAAGGATGAAGAGAGAATAATAACTGAAATAAAGAGAGAGGAGGGAAAGGTGAAAGAACTTGAAGCGAGACAAAAGGAAAGGATAAAGAGATAATAATAACTGAAATAAAGAGAGAGGAGAGAAAGGTGAAATCGTTTGAAGGGAGAGGAAAAGAAAGGATGAAGAGAGAATAATAACTGAAATAAAGAGAGAGGAGGGAAAGGCGAAAGAACTTGAAGCGAGACAAAAGGAAAGGATAAAGAGATTATAATAACTGAAATAAAGAGAGAGGAGAGAAAGGTGAAATCGTTTGAAGGGAGAGGAAAAGAAAGGATGAAGAGAGAATAATAACTGAAATTAAGAGAGAGGAGAGAAAGGCGAAAGAACTTGAAGCGAGACAAAAGGAAAGGATAAAGAGATTATAATAACTGAAATAAAGAGAGAGGAGAGAAAGGTGAAAGCGTTTGAAGGGAGAGGAAAAGAAAGGATGAAGAGAGAATAATAACTGAAATAAAGAGAGAGGAGAGAAAGGTGAAAGCGTTTGAAGGGAGAGGAAAAGAAAGGATGAATAGAGAATAATAACTGAAATAAAGAGAGAGGAGAGAAAGGCGAAAGAACTTGAAGCGAGACAAAAGGAAAGGATAAAGAGATTATAATAACTGAAATAAAGAGAGAGGAGAGAAAGGTGAAAGCGTTTGAAGGGAGAGGAAAATAAAGGATGAAGAGAGAATAATAACTGAAATAAAGAGAGAGGAGGGAAAGGCGAAAGAACTTGAAGCGAGACAAAAGGAAAGGATAAAGAGATTATAATAACTGAAATAAAGAGAGAGGAGAGAAAGGTGAAATCGTTTGAAGGGAGAGGAAAAGAAAGGATGAAGAGAGAATAATAACTGAAATAAAGAGAGAGGAGAGAAAGGTGAAAGCGTTTGAAGGGAGAGGAAAAGAAAGGATGAATAGAGAATAATAACTGAAATAAAGAGAGAGGAGAGAAAGGCGAAAGAACTTGAAGCGAGACAAAAGGAAAGGATAAAGAGATTATAATAACTGAAATAAAGAGAGAGGAGAGAAAGGTGAAAGCGTTTGAAGGGAGAGGAAAAGAAAGGATGAAGAGAGAATAATAACTGAAATAAAGAGAGAGGAGAGAAAGGCGAAAGAACTTGAAGCGAGACAAAAGGAAAGGATAAAGAGATTATAATAACTGAAATAAAGAGAGAGGAGAGAAAGGTGAAAGCGTTTGAAGGGAGAGGAAAAGAAAGGATGAAGAGAGAATAATAACTGAAATAAAGAGAGAGGAGGGAAAGGCGAAAGAACTTGAAGCGAGAGAAAAGGAAAGGATAAAGAGATTATAATAACTGAAATAAAGAGAGAGGAGAGAAAGGTGAAAGCGTTTGAAGGGAGAGGAAAGAAAGGATGAAGAGAGAATAATAACTGAAATAAAGAGAGAGGAGGGAAAGGCGAAAGAACTTGAAGCGAGACAAAAGGAAAGGATAAAGAGATTATAATAACTGAAATAAAGAGAGAGGAGAGAAAGGTGAAAGCGTTTGAAGGGAGAGGAAAAGAAAGGATGAAGAGAGAATAATAACTGAAATAAAGAGAGAGGAGAGAAAGGCGAAAGAACTTGAAGCGAGACAAAAGGAAAGGATAAAGAGATTATAATAACTGAAATAAAGAGAGAGGAGAGAAAGGTGACAGCGTTTGAAGGGAGAGGAAAAGAAAGGATGAAGAGAAAATAATAACTGAAATAAAGAGAGAGGAGAGAAAGGCGAAAGAACTTGAAGCGAGACAAAAGGAAAGGATAAAGAGATTATAATAACTGAAATAAAGAGAGAGGAGAGAAAGGTGAAAGCGTTTGAAGGGAGAGGAAAAGAAAGGATGAAGAGAGAATAATAACTGAAATAAAGAGAGAGGAGGGAAAGGCGAAAGAACTTGAAGCGAGACAAAAGGAAAGGATAAAGAGATTATAATAACTGAAATAAAGAGAGAGGAGAGAAAGGTGAAAGCGTTTGAAGGGAGAGGAAAAGAAAGGATGAAGAGAGAATAATAACTGAAATAAAGAGAGAGGAGGGAAAGGCGAAAGAACTTGAAGCGAGACAAAAGGAAAGGATAAAGAGATTATAATAACTGAAATAAAGAGAGAGGAGAGAAAGGTGAAAGCATTTGAAGGGAGAGGAAAAGAAAGGATGAAGAGAGAATAATAACTGAAATAAAGAGAGAGGAGGGAAAGGCGAAAGAACTTGAAGCGAGAGAAAAGGAAAGGATAAAGAGATTATAATAACTGAAATAAAGAGAGAGGAGAGAAAGGTGAAAGCATTTGAAGGGAGAGGAAAAGAAAGGATGAAGAGAGAATAATAACTGAAATAAAGAGAGAGGAGGGAAAGGCGAAAGAACTTGAAGCGAGACAAAAGGAAAGGATAAAGAGATTATAATAACTGAAATAAAGAGAGAGGAGAGAAAGGTGAAAGCATTTGAAGGGAGAGGAAAAGAAAGGATGAAGAGAGAATAATAACTGAAATAAAGAGAGAGGAGGGAAAGGTGAAAGAACTTGAAGCGAGACAAAAGGAAAGGATAAAGAGATAATAATAACTGAAATAAAGAGAGAGGAGAGAAAGGTGAAATCGTTTGAAGGGAGAGGAAAAGAAAGGATGAAGAGAGAATAATAACTGAAATAAAGAGAGAGGAGGGAAAGGCGAAAGAACTTGAAGCGAGACAAAAGGAAAGGATAAAGAGATTATAATAACTGAAATAAAGAGAGAGGAGAGAAAGGTGAAATCGTTTGAAGGGAGAGGAAAAGAAAGGATGAAGAGAGAATAATAACTGAAATTAAGAGAGAGGAGAGAAAGGCGAAAGAACTTGAAGCGAGACAAAAGGAAAGGATAAAGAGATTATAATAACTGAAATAAAGAGAGAGGAGAGAAAGGTGAAAGCGTTTGAAGGGAGAGGAAAATAAAGGATGAAGAGAGAATAATAACTGAAATAAAGAGAGAGGAGGGAAAGGCGAAAGAACTTGAAGCGAGACAAAAGGAAAGGATAAAGAGATTATAATAACTGAAATAAAGAGAGAGGAGAGAAAGGTGAAATCGTTTGAAGGGAGAGGAAAAGAAAGGATGAAGAGAGAATAATAACTGAAATAAAGAGAGAGGAGAGAAAGGTGAAAGCGTTTGAAGGGAGAGGAAAAGAAAGGATGAATAGAGAATAATAACTGAAATAAAGAGAGAGGAGAGAAAGGCGAAAGAACTTGAAGCGAGACAAAAGGAAAGGATAAAGAGATTATAATAACTGAAATAAAGAGAGAGGAGAGAAAGGTGAAAGCGTTTGAAGGGAGAGGAAAAGAAAGGATGAATAGAGAATAATAACTGAAATAAAGAGAGAGGAGAGAAAGGCGAAAGAACTTGAAGCGAGACAAAAGGAAAGGATAAAGAGATTATAATAACTGAAATAAAGAGAGAGGAGAGAAAGGTGAAAGCGTTTGAAGGGAGAGGAAAATAAAGGATGAAGAGAGAATAATAACTGAAATAAAGAGAGAGGAGGGAAAGGCGAAAGAACTTGAAGCGAGACAAAAGGAAAGGATAAAGAGATTATAATAACTGAAATAAAGAGAGAGGAGAGAAAGGTGAAATCGTTTGAAGGGAGAGGAAAAGAAAGGATGAAGAGAGAATAATAACTGAAATAAAGAGAGAGGAGAGAAAGGTGAAAGCGTTTGAAGGGAGAGGAAAAGAAAGGATGAATAGAGAATAATAACTGAAATAAAGAGAGAGGAGAGAAAGGCGAAAGAACTTGAAGCGAGACAAAAGGAAAGGATAAAGAGATTATAATAACTGAAATAAAGAGAGAGGAGAGAAAGGTGAAAGCGTTTGAAGGGAGAGGAAAAGAAAGGATGAAGAGAGAATAATAACTGAAATAAAGAGAGAGGAGAGAAAGGCGAAAGAACTTGAAGCGAGACAAAAGGAAAGGATAAAGAGATTATAATAACTGAAATAAAGAGAGAGGAGAGAAAGGTGAAAGCGTTTGAAGGGAGAGGAAAAGAAAGGATGAAGAGAGAATAATAACTGAAATAAAGAGAGAGGAGGGAAAGGCGAAAGAACTTGAAGCGAGAGAAAAGGAAAGGATAAAGAGATTATAATAACTGAAATAAAGAGAGAGGAGAGAAAGGTGAAAGCGTTTGAAGGGAGAGGAAAGAAAGGATGAAGAGAGAATAATAACTGAAATAAAGAGAGAGGAGGGAAAGGCGAAAGAACTTGAAGCGAGACAAAAGGAAAGGATAAAGAGATTATAATAACTGAAATAAAGAGAGAGGAGAGAAAGGTGAAAGCGTTTGAAGGGAGAGGAAAAGAAAGGATGAAGAGAGAATAATAACTGAAATAAAGAGAGAGGAGAGAAAGGCGAAAGAACTTGAAGCGAGACAAAAGGAAAGGATAAAGAGATTATAATAACTGAAATAAAGAGAGAGGAGAGAAAGGTGACAGCGTTTGAAGGGAGAGGAAAAGAAAGGATGAAGAGAAAATAATAACTGAAATAAAGAGAGAGGAGAGAAAGGCGAAAGAACTTGAAGCGAGACAAAAGGAAAGGATAAAGAGATTATAATAACTGAAATAAAGAGAGAGGAGAGAAAGGTGAAAGCGTTTGAAGGGAGAGGAAAAGAAAGGATGAAGAGAGAATAATAACTGAAATAAAGAGAGAGGAGAGAAAGGTGAAAGCGTTTGAAGGGAGAGGAAAAGAAAGGATGAATAGAGAATAATAACTGAAATAAAGAGAGAGGAGAGAAAGGCGAAAGAACTTGAAGCGAGACAAAAGGAAAGGATAAAGAGATTATAATAACTGAAATAAAGAGAGAGGAGAGAAAGGTGAAAGCGTTTGAAGGGAGAGGAAAATAAAGGATGAAGAGAGAATAATAACTGAAATAAAGAGAGAGGAGGGAAAGGCGAAAGAACTTGAAGCGAGACAAAAGGAAAGGATAAAGAGATTATAATAACTGAAATAAAGAGAGAGGAGAGAAAGGTGAAATCGTTTGAAGGGAGAGGAAAAGAAAGGATGAAGAGAGAATAATAACTGAAATAAAGAGAGAGGAGAGAAAGGTGAAAGCGTTTGAAGGGAGAGGAAAAGAAAGGATGAATAGAGAATAATAACTGAAATAAAGAGAGAGGAGAGAAAGGCGAAAGAACTTGAAGCGAGACAAAAGGAAAGGATAAAGAGATTATAATAACTGAAATAAAGAGAGAGGAGAGAAAGGTGAAAGCGTTTGAAGGGAGAGGAAAAGAAAGGATGAAGAGAGAATAATAACTGAAATAAAGAGAGAGGAGAGAAAGGCGAAAGAACTTGAAGCGAGACAAAAGGAAAGGATAAAGAGATTATAATAACTGAAATAAAGAGAGAGGAGAGAAAGGTGAAAGCGTTTGAAGGGAGAGGAAAAGAAAGGATGAAGAGAGAATAATAACTGAAATAAAGAGAGAGGAGGGAAAGGCGAAAGAACTTGAAGCGAGAGAAAAGGAAAGGATAAAGAGATTATAATAACTGAAATAAAGAGAGAGGAGAGAAAGGTGAAAGCGTTTGAAGGGAGAGGAAAGAAAGGATGAAGAGAGAATAATAACTGAAATAAAGAGAGAGGAGGGAAAGGCGAAAGAACTTGAAGCGAGACAAAAGGAAAGGATAAAGAGATTATAATAACTGAAATAAAGAGAGAGGAGAGAAAGGTGAAAGCGTTTGAAGGGAGAGGAAAAGAAAGGATGAAGAGAGAATAATAACTGAAATAAAGAGAGAGGAGAGAAAGGCGAAAGAACTTGAAGCGAGACAAAAGGAAAGGATAAAGAGATTATAATAACTGAAATAAAGAGAGAGGAGAGAAAGGTGACAGCGTTTGAAGGGAGAGGAAAAGAAAGGATGAAGAGAAAATAATAATTGAAATAAAGAGAGAGGAGAGAAAGGCGAAAGAACTTGAAGCGAGACAAAAGGAAAGGATAAAGAGATTATAATAACTGAAATAAAGAGAGAGGAGAGAAAGGTGAAAGCGTTTGAAGGGAGAGGAAAAGAAAGGATGAAGAGAGAATAATAACTGAAATAAAGAGAGAGGAGGGAAAGGCGACAGACCTTGAAGCGAGACAAAAGGAAAGGATAAAGAGATTATAATAACTGAAATAAAGAGAGAGAGGAGAGAAAGGTGAAAGCGTTTAAAGGGAGAGGAAAAGAAAGGATGAAGAGAGAATAATAACTGAAATAAACAGAGAGGAGAGATAGGTGAAAGAGTTTGACGGGAGAGAAAAAGAAAAAGAAAAGATGAAGAAAGAATAATAAATGAAATAAAGATAGAGGAGCGATAGGCGAAAGAAATTGAAGGGAGAGAAAAGTAAGAATGAAGAGAGAATAATAATTGAAATAAAGAGAGGGTAGCGAATGGAGAAAAATAGAAAGGAGAAAAGAGGAACGATTAATATCTAAAAATGAGAGGAGACAAATAGAAAGGCGGGTGAAAGAAAGAAAAATACCTGCAGTAGGTAGAAAGAGTGGGTTAAGAGAAACAGAGAGAGAAAAGAATGGAGCAAAGGAAAGAATAAGCGAGGGAAAGAGAGAAAAAAGATTAAGAAATGAAAAGCAAAAAAGGGAGGAAAAATAAAACTGAAATAGAGAAGTAGAAGATAGTGATAGGAAAAGATATCTAACAGAAAAGTGATTAGAGAGCAGAAAAAATGAAAGAGAGAGTTATAGACAATGAGGGTGAGCAGAGAAGAGAGAAGAGAAAGAGAGTGAGATGAAAATAACCTGCGGATGTCAAATAAAGGAAAACATTTGTGTAGGCCTTCTCCAAACTACACTATCTTTGCCATTCAAGTACTAGGCTTGACCGTCGAGGTAAGTGATGTTATTATGAATTCTTTTTTTTTTTTTTTTTTTTTTAAATCCGGTGATCCAACAGGAACAGGCGGTATTAGTTTGCGGTATCGTATCCTGGATAAGAATATGGCATTAACCTACAGCGCTAGCTCAATGCATGTTGGTAGGGACGGAGTTTGCAAACGACTGGTCACTCGCACAGATTTGTTAAAATGATGAATAGAAAACGTAGCAGAATAAGACCTGAGATTGGACGAGGATAGTGTGAGTTCGTCAAAGACACTGGAACTAGGAACGAGATATTTATGGTCAGAATGTTATGAGTAAGGGGATCACAAATACAGCAGGACGTGCACCTGTGTTTTATAGATTGCGCAAAAGCCTTCGTTGAAGTACGCCACAAAAAAAATCTGTTGGAGCTGCTCAACAACCCTGATATATTTGTGAAGGATATTAGAATAATCAACAACCTGTACTGGCAGCAAACCGCTAGCATACGGACAGAAAATGAGTTCAGCAAATATACAAAAACAGAAAGACATGTAAGTCAAGGATGTGTCTTCTCACCGTACATTCAACCTATACAGCGAGGCAATTCTTAGAGAATTAGATGTCGTACCAGGATTTATTATTGGCGGTCACAATCTTAACAACATGAGATATGCAGATGACAAAGTGTTGACAGCAGACACAGAAAGAAAACTACGAAAACTCCTACAGAAGGTAATGAAGGGAAGTGAGAAGTTTAGGATTAAAAATCAACTGCAAGAAGACAGAATTCATGGTTGTTAGCAAAATAATGAGCCCAAAGTGTGAATTACAATTCGGAGATACTAAAATCAAACAAGTATAACACTTTAAATATCTGGGAAGTGTTCTAGAGAACGAAAAGTGCCACACTGAAATCCGAAGACGCATTGGGATAGCCAAAGCTGCCTTCCAAAATCTAAACAGCGTACGTATTAAGAAACAGAAAAACTTCGGTCGAAACAAAGAAAAGAGTGAACTGTTCCGTGATATATGTCATTCTATATGGCAATTAATGCCGGACAATCTCCTTATAAGATAAAGAAGATACTTGAGGCAACAAAAATCTCATTCTAAGGATACTGAGGATACCATGAACCGAACATGTGCAACGGTGCGGTTTTATAGAAAATAGAAACTTAATGGTAACTTATACTTAACATCAGGAAGAAACAGTTGAAATTTCTAGGGCACATAATGAGAAAAGAAGCCTTGGAAAGTCTGATACGCACGGGACAGATAGATGGCAAGTAGAACAAATGAAAACAGTGTAAAATATACTTGATGAACTTAAGTAAATGTATGGAGAGACATAGTTTGGGAGAAATAAAGAAAAGACAATATTTATTAAGATCTGCAAAGGACAGGAAATTGCAGTAATCGACGCCTCAAAATTTGACCTAGAGATGGCAAAGTGTTATATATGAATAAAGTGTCGCTGCCGAACACAGATCGCCAGTGAGCAAATACATGCGATCCCATTATTGAATTAAGTAGACCATGTGACCATAGAGGAAGCACATAAGTAGGACGTTGCGTGACGTCTAAACGATCGTTATTTCTAGTCTACCCTCTATTACTATTCGGATCACCATTTCTAGTCTACCCTCTATTACTATACGGATCACCATTTCTAGTCTACCCTCTATTACTATTCGGATCACCATTTCTAGTCTACCCTCTATTACTATACGGATCACCATTTCTAGTCTACCCTCTATTACTATTCGGATCACCATTTCTAGTCTACCCTCTATTACTATACGGATCATCATTTCTAGTCTACCCTCTATTACTATACGGATCACCATTTCTAGTCTACCCTCTATTACTATTCGGATCACCATTTCTAGTCTACCCTCTATTACTATTCGGATCACCATTTCTAGTCTACCCTCTATTACTATTCGGATCACCATTTCTAGTCTACCCTCTATTACTATACGGATCACCATTTCTAGTCTACCCTCTATTACTATACGGATCACCATTTCTAGTCTACCCTCTATTACTATACGGATCACCATTTCTAGTCTACCCTCTATTACTATACGGATCACCATTTCTAGTCTACCCTCTATTACTATTCGGATCACCATTTCTAGTCTATCCTATTTCTCTACTCTATTCAATATACTATTTCGCTATTCAGATCGCCATACGGGTTCCTTGCCGAGCGAGTATTATCGAGCAAGTACTATTAGTGCGAGCGCTATTCGACGGCGCCTGACGCCAGTATTGTTCAACGGCGTTACTATCGATGTATCTGCGATTACAAAGTCTCTACTACAACGAGCATTACGAAAGTGACAACGAGTATTCGTTGACATCACAAAAGTGTCAACGAGTGTTCGTTGACATCACAAAACAAAGTTTCGCCCAAATCACCGGTGATTTTTGCAAAGATCAAAAAAAAAACTGGATGCTTCCGATGAAAACAGTTCACAATTAGCCACTCGAAGTAGAGAGTTGCAGAGTAAGAGGTACAGTTCATGGAGATATGTGGGTTGACCCTAGATTTGAAAAGGTTAAGATTATAGTGATCGGGGAAGCAACCTCTTGGGAGTTGATTCCACAAGGCAACGGTTCGAAGAAAAAGCTGCTTGAATGGAACTTACATTTCACTAGGGGGATATTTTCGCAATTCTTCAAGAATTCGTCAGCTGGGGTTATTCTTAAAAACTGTCGAATCCTAGCCGTCTAGTGTAGAACCGGTAGAACTAAAGAATGTCCTGTATTTACCCATAGCTGGAGGAGAAGAAGATGATTCATACCTTTCTCAAGTGTATTAGTGCGTAAGTGAATACAATGGATTTAACTGGAATTCGAACTCCGCTCTCCGATTCCTCAATTCGAGCCGCTATCCATTACTCCACCGTGCCTCCTCTTATATCTTTAGTTTTAATACCGGGTTCGGATTTCACCCGGGTCTTATAGCCAGAAAGAGAATCTTCTAACTACTCGGCCACACGAAATGTAAACAGGGAAAAGTATTTTTATAGTGTTGTTTACCCTGTACAAGGCCCTGGAGGCACTCGAGTTAGAGGGTTACAGAGTAAGAGGTAAGCTATATGCGGATATGTGTGGAAGATAACGGATGACCCTAGACTTGAAAAGGTTAAGATTGTAGTGACAGGGGAAGCATAAACCGAAAAAAAAGCATTCTCAGCATTCTGGCACCATTAGAATGCCTCCATTCATACAACAGGTTCGGGTCGTCATCGACGAGAAGACAAACAAAAAATCAATTATAAACTATCACGTCTCGGAGTAGTCAGAATTTTGGTTCACTATATCTGATAATGTCTCTCGTGATGCGAAGAGGGTAAATCCTGTCTGAACGAACGCAGTAAAATCGAATGATTCGTGCAAAACGGTTGTTTAACAAGATTCAAAACCTAGAAAAGCATCGAATACTTTCGTTTTTCTTGGAGGAAAAAGAACTTTGATCAGGGCCAAAAGATAAACAGGAGAAATGACAGGTAACTATCTGCAGACCCTTCCAATATCTCAATGGTAACGGACACCAGGCTTTCAGCAATTGTGATTGTGTTTGGGGCTGTGAGTAGCCAGGGACATGTAAAGCCTCTTCACTTATTTTCACAAGAGCTTAATGCTGCTGTCGCTATTGCGATGTTCGAAGCAATTGTTAAGCCCGGAACAGATGACTTACGCAACGAAAGGCCGTACCTCCTCATAAAGTTCAAATGACGCAAAAATGAACAGCTGACAATTTTCACGATCGTATAATGCCTAACATTTGACCGCCAAACTAACAGAACATAATCCTCTGGATTAATGCCCGTGGAGCTTTGCTGGAAAAGATGTTAATCAATAGGCTCTCGGAAGGTTACCATTGTTAAGAAAATTGACCAACCAAAATGTACCAACTGATTCAGGGATTCCGACGCGTACAGTCCCGCATCGAAGCAGTCATTGATGCTAAAAACTGGACATTTAATATACCGCGTTAAAACCGTTGTATCTTAGAAATTATTAAAGATATCTTACTGGAATTCTCCGAGGTTTTTATAAGACTATTGGACTCGACTTTGAACAATAAGAATGTATAATTACTTTCCAAGCTTAACAGAAGAAACGTGATGGAATCCATCATAAACGAAATTGGCATGTTCTACATTGATTAATCATAGCTAAGGATCGGAAGTTCACGAAGGAATGAAACAAACTACATATATATATATATATATATATATATATATATATATATATATATATATATATATATATATATATATATAATTAATCATAGCTAAAGATCGGAAGCTCATGAAAGATTGAAATAAAGTTCACATGTGTGTGTGTGTGTGCGTGTGCGTGAAATTATATATGTAATTACGTATGTACTGTACATAATACACGTATACCGAGTGTAACAGCAAAATTGTCCAATCGTTAGATTAAGCTTTGAACCGTTATATCTTAGAAATGATTAAATATATCTTACTGGAATTCTCCGAGGTTTTTATAATATTATTGGACTCTACTTTAAGCAGTAAGAATGTATAATTACTCTCCAAGCTTAACAGAAGAATGAAATCGATCATTAACGAAAATGACATGTTCATCATTAATTAATCATAGCTAAGAATCGGGAGCTCATGAAAAATTGAAATAAACTTCAATATATATATATATATATATATATATATATATATATATATATATATATATATATTCCAGGATCATTTTCCAACTTATTCGAGATGATCTTTGCTCTCTCTAACCTTCCAACTTTCTGTTTTGGAGTAACAAGGTACCTCACACATTTCACGTACGATTTCATTTTAATGTCTTTTTCACTACTTTTTGGACAGTCATAGCTGAAACTCCTCTCTCACGTGCCAAACATCTTCTGGATTGAGTTGTATCTTTTCTAATTGACCTCTCTAGCTCTGAGTTGAAATGATGATCCCTCTTGCTGTTGTGACCTCCTGATCCAGTTTCCCTCTCTACTGTTCTCTCTTTTTAAAACTAATTCACCGTTCTTTTGATGGTTCTTGAATAGACTTTGACGATGGAAACCAGTGTATGAATGTCGGTACAATTACTGATGGGCTGAATGATTTTTTTCCTCACACCATTGCTCAGTTGAGAAGACCGTGGGTCTGTCATAAAACAGTTTCTTTTTTCCATCCCTCCCAGTCACTTTGCTGCCATCAATTTGTACAAGCTCGTTAAACAGCATCTGCCCCTCTTGCCGTCTATATCTCCTGTGGATATCAAATTCTCAAAACCTTCTTTCCTCGTCATGCGTCCTAGAAATTTCAACTGCATTTTTCTTATTCTAAGTATAAGTGTCCTTTTTGTATCAATTTTCCTTAAAACTTTCTCGTGGCTCATTTTCAGCTCACGATATGCTCAGTATCCTTCTGTAGAATCACATTTCTGTTACCTCATGTCCAGCACGACCATGTAAGAGGAGACCGTCCAGAAGCATTGCAGGATATTCAGAAGTCGTGTAGAGGTCGTGGTTGAAGCCAATGGTGATTTTATTGAACAAATTTACTCATTGCTATTTCAAGATGTTTTGTGTAATTTTGGCAAATATATCTGTTAAAATGAGATGGCAGTGTTATTTTCATATTTACATGTTCTTACATTTCCATCCAGTGTCGAGATTATCTCCAGTGTAATTTTGAAAGTTTCAATTTTTACTATTTTTTACAAGTTCGCTTTAAGATTCCTGTCGCCATTTTTTTTTAATGCTAATATCAGGTTTAAATGTAACAAGACAAAGTTATCGCATAAACAGGTAATATTAAATTGTAATCGAATTACAGCTGTGTATATGGTGCAAATATTTCAAGACCGAGGTAGTCCTACACGTCTGTCTATTCTATGGTAATCATTAATTTTACAAAATATTTTTACAGAGATGACGCTAAAACTGGCGCGTGCGACGATTGATTATGTTGAACGAAAAGGTTTATGATCTCTCCATCTCAGAAGTGAAGAAATTTATGTATTTTCCGTCAAGTTCATTTGTCTAAAGCTTTCATTTATTCTTGTTAGAGCGGTTTGTGAGAGCAGAAGCATTCTTTTCAAAAATACAGACGTTTTAATAACAGCCTTTTAAATGGCATGAGTGAATGTATTTTGATTGATGGAAGCTAATTCGATGATTATATTGGATATTGTAATATTCTCAGCGTAAAAAATAAAAATAAAAAATATATATAAAGTCGTGTCGGTTTTATTTAACGAAGGATTGTGACAGAATCATTTGAGTAATTGAAGCCCACCTCACTTTTTTAAACAAAATATCAAATTTTTAAATCATAACGTTTTAATTCCAGTTGACATGATCGGCCATTTAAAAAATATTATTCGCTCTTATTTCGATATTGGGATTACATTTCTCTCTCTCTCTCTCTCTCTCTCTCTCTCTCTCTCTCTCTCTCTCTCTCTCTCTCTCTCTCTCCCTCACTCTCTCTCTCATTTGTCTTGTGATTTCTCTTCTTTTTTCCGTTTCATTCTTTCTTTTGCTTTTATATCTTTTCCTTTCCATTATTACTTCGGTCTTCTTTCTTTCTTTCTTTCTTTCTTTCAGTCAAGTTCATCCAGTTTTGTTATTTATTTCAGGCTCATTCTGTATTTTTCTTCCTTCTTTCTGTCATTCTTTCATTCTTTCAGGATCGTCCATTTTCTTTCTTTCTTTCACCCCGGCCTTTCTATCTTTTTCATTTATCATTCATTCATTTTTTTCTTTCTGTCTTTCTTTCTTACTTATTTTCTTTCTTTCTTTTTCTTTCAACCCGGCATTTCTATCTTTTTCCTTTGTCAGTGAATCAGTCAGTCAGTCAGTCAGTCTTTCTTTCTTTCTTTCTTTCTTTCTTTCTTTCAAACCAGCCTTTCTATCTTTTTCCTTTGTCTTTCTTTCTTTCTTTCTTTCTTTCTTTCTTTCTTTCTTTCTTTCTTTCTTTCTTTCTTTCACTCCGGCCTTTCTATCTTTGTCATTCATCCATTCTTTCTTTCTTTCTTTCTTTCTTTCTTTCTTTCTTTCTTTCACTCCGGCCTTTCTATCTTTTTCCTTTGTCATTCATCCATTCTTTCTTTCTTTCTTTACAGCTTACCATATTTGCCATAATTTCTTTTTTCTGTTATTTGCCTATTTTCTTTTCTTTTATTTGTTTTTGTTTAGATTAAAAAGTTTACAGCCATCACAAGTTTAAATTCTAGCATTCTATTTTCTAATAATGTAATTGTAGCTTCATATCTATATAATCACGTGATACAACTCCAAGACGGCATAAACGGAAAAAAAATATATACATTTGGGTCAACAATGCTTAGTGGAAAAAAATGATAGAAGGAAAACACATCAGCACTTCCTCTTCCACCCCCCATCCCCATTAGAAACGCCTTTCTAAGATAGAACCTCACTGAATGTCTGAATCCGTTGTTTCCAACGTGGGGAACATAATATGCATATACCGGGTGTAACAGCAAAATTATTCAATTGTCAGATAAAGCTCTCAAACGTTGTATCTTAGAAATGATTAAATATATCTTACTGGAATTCTCCGAGGTTTTTAAAACACTATTGGACTCTACTTTGAGCATTAAGAACCTATATTTACTCCCCAAGTTTAACAGAAAAATCGTGATGAAATCGATCATAAACGAAAATGACATGTTCATCATTAATTAATCATAGGTAAAGATGGGAAGTTCATGAAGGATTGAAATAAACTTCAAATACATACATACATACATACATACATATATATATATATATATATATATATATATATATATATATATATATATATATATATATATATAATTCCTGGCTCATTTTCCAACTTATTCAAGATGATCTTCGCCCTCTGTAAACTTCCAACTTTCTGTCCTGGAATAACAAGGTGCCTCACAGGTTTCACGTACGATTTCATTTTCAAGTTTTTTTATTTTTTACTGCTCTTTGTATTGTCATAGCTGAAACTCCTCTCTCGCGTGCCAAACGTCATAAGGATTGAGTTGGATCTTTTCTAAGTGATCTCTTTAGATCTAAGTTGAAGTGATGATCCCTCTTCCTGTTGGGACCTCCTGATCGAGTTTTCCTCTCTACTGGTCCCTTTTTTAGTCGTTTCTTCAGACTTTCCTTTAGGCTTATTGAATATTAAAAAAGTTCCAAGCGAACACAGTCACGGTTTTTCCAACAGGAATGAATAGTACGTCTCGCCGATGAGCAATAGTTAGTAACTTAATCTCCCTGATCCAGTGTGTTCGATCCGTACTTTAGGCTCTACAAATGTTAGCCATATCACTGTTTCTCTCCCTCTCTTCTCATGTCTCATTTTCGCTCTCTCATCCTTTCTTTCTCACTCTCCTACTTACTCTTCTTCTCTTTCCCGTTTAATGTGTTTCTTTCTTTTTCTTTCTCTCTTGCTTCTATTGCTTTTAATTCTTCTTTTCTCTCCTACTCTCTATCTCCCTTTCACGACTTCATTCTTAATCTTTCGCTTCACCATTCACCTGCATAAGATCCATCCTTTCCCTTCTCTCTCTCTCTCTCTCTCTCTCTCTCTCTTGTTTTTTTCCTCTCTCACATTCTCTGTCCCACTCTCTTCACTCTCTATCTCTTCTTTCCTCTTTCACCCTCGGTCTTCTTCTATTTATTCCTTTCTCTTTCTTTTTCTGTTTCCCGCTCTCCTCCATGATCTCTGTTCTCTACTCCCTCACCCTGCCTCTTTCTCTTCATTTCTCCTTCTTGTTCCTCCTCCTTCTCTTCATTTCTCTTTCTTTTTCTTTCTCTTCATTTCTTTCTCTCTCCTCATCTCCCCCTTTCTTCACTCTTCTCGCTTTCTCTCTCTCTCTCTCTCTCTCTGCCTTACTTTCTACGTCTCTCATTTTCTGTTTCTTCTTTTTTCTTCTCTCCCTCTTCTTATATCTCTCTCTTTTCTATTCTCATTTTTTTCTTTATTTCTCATTCTTCCACTCTCTATTCCACGATTACCCTCTTCTCTCCTACCATACCTCTCTCTTCTCCGTTTCTATTTTTTGTACTCTCTCTCTCTCTCTCTCTCTCTCTCTCTCTCTCTCTCTCTCTCTCTCTCTCTCGTTGTTTCACTCTTCTGTATCTTCTCTCAGTCACTCTAGCACATTCCCTCGCTCTATCCATTCTTCTTTTTCATAAATTTATTTTCAAATGATATTCTCTATTTATATTTTAGGGAAAATGTCAACCTTTTTTAAAAAAAACAATTCTTTTATTTTTTCTATTTTTATGTTTTTTAATTTATATTAACTAAACTTGATTAAATAATTGCAGGCATTTGTTTAAAAAGATCGCATTCAAGAATCCATTTTGTCGAAAGGCTATGATTGGATGATGCCTGCCGCAAAAAAAGAAACTATTTTCCCTTTTCTCAGATTCAAAAATCAATGATTTTTGGAAAATTTCCTAAAGACGTAATGAACAATTTCTTCCATAATTTCTTGCATTCTAAAATTTCAATAGAAATTTTTAAAAAGAAATTATTTATTTAGTTTTAGTTTTCATTTATTTATTTAGTTTTATTTTTGATTCAATGAATATATATTTCTAACTGTTCAGATAGATAGATAGATAGATAGATAGATAGATAGAGCGAGATAATGAATAGACTGAGATAGATAGATAGATAGATAGATAGATAGATAGATAGATAGATAGATAGATAGATAGATAGATAGATAGAGCGAGATAAGGAATAGACTGAGATAGATAGATAGATAGATAGATAGATAGATAGATAGATAGATAGATAGATAGATAGAGCGAGATAATGAATAGACTGAGATAGATAGATAGATAGATAGATAGATAGATAGATAGATAGATAGATAGAGCGAAATAATGAATAGACTGAGATAGATAGATAGATAGATAGATAGATAGATAGATAGATATGAACAGGCTTAGATAGTTATCAGTTCATATATTTTCTCTGTTCTCTTTTTCTGTCTCCTCTGTCATTTATCTATCTATCTATCTATCTATCTCTCTCTCTCTCTCTCTCTCTCTCTATATATATATATATATATATATATATATATATATATATATATATATATATATATATATATATATACACACACAAGTATAGGATTGGTATATACGGAATAAATTCCAATAACCAACAATTATTATTCTTAAAAGAGTGCTCAATACAGAGTAGAGCAGATATAAGTATTTATTTAAATATTATAACATCAATACCATCACTTGATAAGACACCAGAAGTGTTGAAACAAAATGGCTATTTTTGTAGTGATTTTATAACATATTTATGTTATAATATTTAAATAAATAATTATATATATATATATATGTATATATATATGTATATATATAAATATATATTTATATATATATATATATATATATATATATATATATATATATATATATATATATATATATAACCCTCATCGTATCTATCTATCTTTTTATCTATCTCAAGCTGTTCATGTTTGTCTATATCTCAAACTTTTCCTATCTATCTATCTATCTATCTATCTATCTATCTATTGATATTTCATCCTCCTTTTAACTCTTTCTATTTCTTTATTCTTTTAATCATTTCACCCCAAGCACGGCAGATAATGCCACTAGGTCGCAACGGGTTACAGGAAGTGAAAGAGAATGAAAAGACTTCAGTGAAGAGAAGTGAGGAAAAAAAGGACCATAAAAAAAAACATTATTCGGAAAGACAAGCTGGCGATTGACGTTGCGTTTCAATTTTTGAATATTGTAGCTGAGCAATGACGCAAGCAACAATCGGAAGCGAGTCCCAAAGGCGAAACGTTGCGAAAAAAAAGAAACTGTTAGAATATAAAAAACAAAAAAGACGAGGTTGCATCTTGATAGTTTAACAGTAAAAATGCGAAACGCATTTGCCAATCTAGTTGCATGTTTAAATTCATGCAGTCAAGGTACAATGGAAAGTACCTGAGATAATTCTTGTCGAAGATAATTCTCAATATGTCCAGTTCGACAAAATGTCCTTTTTTTCTGTTCCTGATAACGAATAGCATGGTCTTGGAAGCAACAAAAATAAAAAAATAAAAATAAAAAAAATAATAATAATAATAAAAACTCCCACCTGCCACGTCTAGGTTGCTTCCACTTTTTCGCTGCCATTTAACGTCGTTGTATACCGCTTTTAAAGCGTGTGGTCGGCCTCGTATGCAAATGACCGACGTTCATAAAAAGGCTCAACATCACGCATGGGCCTTGTACCTCTCGTAAATGGCCATTCGGCAGGCCAGACACCTCGCGATTTGTATCAGGTAAATGCGAATATCTATCATCACAGTTCCCGCGCAGAAATCATTCAAACACACACACAAACACACAGACACACACACACGCACACACCTATATATATATATATATATATATATATATATATATATATATATATATATATATATATATAAGTGGCATCAAATACAGATCAAATATGGATCGGAATCCGACAGAGTGATAAGATAAAAAAACAAATAGGAAACTTTTATCAATCTAACATGTTTCACTTTTCTTAAAGCTTTGTCATAGAATGAGATCTGGAGAAAAAGAAGAAAGAAATTCTGGTATTTTTACTTTTGCACTGTTTGATTTACATTGGTTAATTATGTTTCAAGTGCATTTGACTTGTAAAACAAACGTTAGTTTAATTTGTGACGTTCCGAATTCAACGAGAGAATGACGCATCCCTTCGAACTTCCAAGAAATTCATCATTCTCTGATGAAGCTTTCATGAAAGTGAAACATGTTATATTGATAAACATTTCCTATTTGTTCTTTATCGTATATATATATATATATATATATATATATATATATATATATATATATATATACTCACACACACACAGTGAGAAAGAAAGAAAAATAATTAAATCTAGAGAGATTGTCGAGGCTGACAATATATGTAACAGAAATTTATTATGATTATTGCCTCGACCGATATAATATTCTTAGATGACTTGCCCCACTGTTCGCATATCTGCTCTCTCTCTCCTCCTCTCTCCTCCTCTCTCCTCTCTCTCTCTCTCTCTCTCTCTCTCTCTCTTTCTCCTGTCCTCTCAACATAGAATACCAGTGATAAGGTACTTTGTTTAATCGAGTACAAGGAGAAATAGACTCATGCCTTTTCCAACACAATAGTGGAGCACTTTCGAATTCCTATTCGTGCAACAGATGGAATTTTGCAATTGTAGTCGTTTATCGGCCACATTTTTTCGCTGACCATAGGCATGTTATTTTTTCAGCATATATCGTGGCTTTGTGGCAAACTGATGAAACAGCATGAACCCTTTTTCACCCAGAACATCAGTTTTAGAAATTGTATGTTTCTAATAGCGTCACTGTTTGACGGTTTTTCTTGTTTGTCAAGGTCAGTTTGAAATTCTTTTTCTTTATCTCTTTCCTTTTTATTCTTCGTTTTCCTTCCCTTTGATGCCTCTCATTTTCTTTCTTCTTTCTTTCTTTCTTTCTTTGTATTCCTTTTCCTTCGTTTTTCACTTTCCCCTTTATTCCTTTTCGTCATTCTTTTTCTTCCATTTCTTTGACCTTTCTGTTATTTCTAATTTCTTCTTTCTTTCTTTCTTTCTTTCTTTATTTCTTTATTTCTTTATTTATTCATATTTTGCTACTTTCTAAATAATTGCTTCCAGAGCCGGTGGCCAAAGTGACATGATGAAGGCAAATTTTAATTTTAACTACGATCGCTTCTATAATGACACCATCTTGACAGTCATCTTGATACACGTAATTATTAACATTTGTTGTGACTGACAAGAAAGTGATAGAACCCTTCAACCACTATGATTACAAATTTCTTCTCAAGGAAAAAGCAAACCTGTTCTTTATACAATTTCGATAGCCGACTGGAAACAATTCGGAGACTTGATTTAGGTCGCTATCTTCCGACACAAAATGTCCATTTTAAGCAACTCAGTTGCATTAATAAAACTAAGTCAGCTGTCAGAAATGTTCCTAGTGGCGTGCCGATTATCAAATTAGAAAATGGGGTCGGTGAACTGGTTTCAAATAGCGGTTTATTCTGCAGATGTTTCCTTAGTACTAAAATACTAGAGAATAGAATGAATCAACATTTTTCTAAGCTCTCTCTTTCCTGCTGCACATCTTAACAAATTTCCTTTAATACGGACCGACTGCAATTCTTGAAACTGCTTACGTGTTCACCTCTTTGTTGCAGATGGTATACTGGCCCGCAAAATGATATTGAATGACGGAAAACAACAACAAAAATTAAACGAAGTCTTGAATAAAAACATATTGATAAGTTTATTTTCATTAAAGAAAATAAAGGGTGTCTATTTATTACATTTGTCATTGAGGCGTAGTTTTTCTAACTAAATTAATACACCTCTATTTGGGCACCATTAGTTGCACGAAGCACATCAAGACGGTACTCGATTTCTTGCAATGTTCAGTATAGCATAGCCTTATCAATGGCAGAAATGGCATCAGTGATCTTTTACTTTAGATCTGTGATTTCTCGTATCTTTGTTCGATACACGAGATGACGTTACTTTAAAATGTGTATAAAATACTTAAAATGGATCCCCAAAACCGTCCTGGGTATGGTCATAAACATATCCGACAGCAAGGCCTCTGATTTGGGATGTTTTGAGGAGCGTGGAACCACCTCTTAATTGCTATGGTTCTCAGGTCCATCCTAACCTGGAGTGGTAGCGCCTGTTAGGGTCCCAACTATGGGCAAATAGTTAATCGCCAAACTGGGTTCAAAATACCATGAAAGTATAAACATTTTTATAGGAAAAAATACCAGTAATACATTCTTAAAATTAAATAATTACCAGCAATATATTCTTGTAAAAGAAATTACTAATGCTCCCAAGAATATTAAATTTCGACATTAAATGACCCATAAGATGTTGATGTGTCGCTAAATAAACTAACAAACATAACAATCGGGCGGCATTTAAGCTAGCTCCTGCGGAGGGTTCTTGATTGGGCCTTCGTCACAATATATATGGAGGAGTAGATGCGATAGGCAACAATAAACTACAGAACTCAAAATTGATCGCTGCATTTAAGTATTGCATTAAAAGCTTACCTTTTACAAGTTCAACGATAATTCTTTTGTTGCCACTCAATTTCATGACTATTTGATATATGTAGGTCCTTACTTTACGCACAAACCATTACTTTTATTTCATGGGTGACCTTCGCTGGATTTTGCAGTTAATTTCGATTATTCCCAAATTTATTTCCCAGTTATAAAAAGTGTTATCGTACAAAATATTCGTCGCAAAAAATCACGTAAAAATACGAGAAACAATCGTAGGAATGAAAACTTGGAAATCACGGCCCGGAATGTTTTTAATTTGCTCACGGGGTCGGCCTGATTCCAAAATGGTATGATATGCTGGGCTACGGAATGAAGGAGTAAAGTTGAAAAAGTGTGGCAAACTGACATTCGCATTTATTATATAGAAGATGAGCTATTGAAAGTTATAGAGTTGTGTCCCTTAAATTGAAAAATGTGACACAGTGACACACTGACATTCTTATTCATTATATAGAAGAAGATGAGCTATTGAAAGTTATAGAGTTGTGTTCCTTTAATTGAAAAATGTGACACAGTGACACAGTGACATTCTTATTCATTATATAGAAGAAGATGAGCTATTGAAAGTTAGAGAGTTGTGTCCCTTTAATTGAAAAGTGTGACACAGTGACACAATGACATTCTTATTTATTATATATATTTAGATATGCTTGTTAGTAGGATATAGAATAGCACCATAACAAAATTAGGAATGATGAAACAAATATTGTAATTTTTTAGGGGTAATAAATTGGCTTATCAGATGCTCCCACCAGAAAGCATCTTTTTGTCTATTAAACCCGTTAACGTCTGTTGTATTTAAAATCAAACCACCCTGACTGGATCTCTATTTCTGTCTATATGTTTGAGATGACGTATCATGTACACTATTTACATTATTCAGACTATTGTCCTCGTCTTTGTTGCCATATTTATCACAACGTTTCGACCGTTGTATGCCCCGGTCTTCTTCAGGTGGTTGGAATGTCGAACTGAACCCTTTATTTCGCTCGCTGGGGTAAACTGTTCTAGCTCCGTGTGCCATGTCTAATGGATGTCAGTTATCAGTTATCTCCTGTTAATTCACCTCTCCAAGTTCTCCACTGCCTTAACCAGGTATTGAACTCACAACTCTTTTGTTTCTGTCACTGGATTTAACCAACGCCTTTATCCACTGTGCCATGTGTCCTTAAGTTCAAAGCGAAAACCATATTGTTTGTCAGAGAGTAGATCATGGGATGTAAACCATTTCGGCGTTGATTAAAGCCTCGAAGACTTTGCCGAAGAGTGATTGGAGATTGATAGTATGGGTCAGAATGGTCTCCAGAGTTCTTAAAAACAGGGACAACAGACGAGGACTTTCAACAGGCTGGAAAGCAAGAGTCTGCGAGGCAATAGTTATATAGTTTGGAGAGAACTGGAGCCAGCTCAGTTGCACATTTCTTTAGGACCACGGATAATATCTCGTCACCATCACTTGCTTTATGAAAGTCTAATTTAGAGATGATGTCCAATACCACCGACGGGGTTATGCTCATCTCATTCAATAGAGCCTCACATCTAGGGGGAAATCAGGTGTGGGTACTCCGGATTTGCTGTTGTTCAGCACACTCTTGCAGAAGCGCCAATAATATTTAGAACCAAAATTGCAAGATGCAATACGTTGTTTCATCCTATCAGCAAATAGTAACTGCGTTTCCGAAAGGGAACGCGTTCTCCGCGAGAGATTTACATGTTGACGTGTAAGCGGAAAAGTAAGAAGAGGCTACCAGTATTTATAGGCCAGAAAGCGTCCCCTACTAGTGGTTTCAAAACATTCGAAGGAGGTAGCCCGACAATGTATATATGCATGTATTTACAGAGATAATGCTTACGGTCACATCACGTTGTGACATCAGTTCCCGTACGATCACTGAAATTAGCAACGTTGATCCTGGTCAGTACATAGAGGGTGACCGCTTGGGAAAACCAGGTCCTGTAAGCTTGCATGTGCGGGCGGTGTAATGGATAATGGTTCGAAATTGTTCACCGGGGGGTCGAGTTACAAATCCAATCGAGTTTGTTATATTCACATACTCTAGGAGAATGTATGAGTCCACCTCCTCTTCCCCATCTATGGGTTAATTAGTTAGATTTAAAATATTATTATCTCCAAAATCAAATAAAATTGCGTTCAAAATATTTAAATTTCGGTATTAAATAACTCATAGGCATTGGTATGCCGCTAAACAAAAACAATCAACTAAGCTTACATATTAACCAATAGCACTTCATATCAAAGAAAGCTTGTGCAAGATGCATGTCTGATATAATCATAAGATTTATTTAACTCATACTTATAATTCACAATTTTGGCCAGCACTCGGGGTGCTTATTTTTCGAGCAAGAATTAATGAACAAATTGATTAAAATGATTGCTTAAAAGTGGAACAGATATTGGGACATGAAATTCTCACATTCTAAAAATATTTTCTAGTGTTAACTAACCTGTAAGAAATTTATAAGCCGTAAAAAATGGATAAATCAGCAATAGAGAGATAGATTTTACAAACTTTTACAGTGTGTAAATTACTCTCGAGGAGTTTGTAACGCATCTATTTATCATCTCTCAGTTGCGTCTCTGTCCTCGGGCAGAGTGCTCTCAGGGGCGTCTCCGTCAAAGGACAGAGTCGGAACTGGGAAATATTATACTGAGAGGTGCCCAGCCCCGGGGAACAACTGCCCGAGGCCGCTCCCTCTCATTGCACCAGAGAGAGGGATCGGTACTCTCACCGAGGCCAGCGCAACCGGCGGTTGAGGGGGCTGCGGGCAATTTTTGTTCGTTGCCCGGGTGTACGCCCTCGGGCTCCCCACCTTAAAAAGACCTTAGTGGGAAGACAGAGTAAATACATAGATAGATAGATAGATAGATAGATAGATAGATAGATAGATAGATAGATAGATAGATAGATATGAACGTACTAAGATAGATAGATAGATAGATAGATAGATAGATAGATAGATAGATAGATAGATTTCAGAAAATGGCCAACAAACTATTAAGTGGGCATGGGAGTGTAAAACTCGACTTCGCGTACTTGAACATTTTCAGAAGATTTAAGATCATGAAAAGATTTTATATGTAGGGCATTCATTACAAATTGCTTCAAAAACATAAACGAAAATAATTTTAATACACTCCAGTTATGCCCGGCATGCTTTTTTTTCTTTTTTTCTTTTTTTGACTTCCGCGCGCGTGCGTGCGTGTGTTTGACTTGAACAAATGGGTTCTTCCGAGTTGAAACGGGTAGGAATGCCTTTCAGTAAAGGTCACGGGGATGTTCGCATTAATTTGATGTTTCACTCTGATAGAAGTTGACATGGACCAAGATATTCTCTGAGCGCATCACTCCTTATACGTCATTGCAGTCGGCCCAGAGCACTTCCACTAGAAAGGAAACGAAAAGGTCGGGCGCGATGGGAATGGACCCCTTGGGCAAAAATGTAAAACTCCTGATTGAGACAGAAAGCTGAAATATTGCCAGCAATGGTAATAATTTCCTCTCTTTTAAAAGTTTTTTTTTCCTTTTGTAGAAACAGTTTTCGAACATTATCATATGTTTCTAATATATATATATATATATATATATATATATATATATATATATATATATATATATACATATATATATAATTATTATTTTTTTAGATATGATTCCTTCGCTACATGAGAGATCTCTGAGAACTATTATGTAGCGAAGGAATCATATTTAAAAAAAAAAATAATTATAATTTAAGCTCTACTTCTGTATGGATCACTGTTTTTTAAAAATAAAAACAAAAATATTAAAGAACTCCGGATTATTTACCTAACGTGTTCTTTCCTATTTTTCTACATACTTGCACACACACACACACACAAACACACACACACACACACACACAAACACACACACACACACATATATATATATATATATATATATATATATATATATATATATACCATATATATATACTATATATATATATATATATATATATATATATAGATAGATAGATAGATAGATAGATAGATAGATAGATAGATTCTGACGTGCTATGCCATTTAGCTTACAGAGGAAGCATCTGGTTAGCAAGGTTTTTAAACAACAAATTACTTGTTCCCCTAGCTATGGGTTAAATAGTTAATTTAGTTAATCACTAAACCATTATTAACTCAAAAAAATCTTACAACATAAAACTATTTCCTGGCTTTTAAATAACCAGCAAAGAGTTGATTAGACGTAAAAAACTAATAAATCAATCATTTTTTTGTTACCCATAGTTGATCTCATTATGATTTTGTTCTAGTGCGCAAGCCGGTAGACCTAATACCCATTCAAATAAATGCACTAAATGTATGAAGTCATTGAAATATGTCAGATTAAAAATCAAATCCATCATTTCTTTAGAAACTACTTCGTTTACGTTTCGCAAATAAAAGTGAGCAGATATGTTTCGAGAAAGAGTCGGTGTACTTTAATGATAAAATCGAGCCTTGCAAAGATTTCCGTAGCCAAGCGGTGAAAACACTCCGAATCAAACGGTGACTCTTCCTGCAAAGGAGGACGCACGTTCGAATCCTGCCGGAGTACACATTTTCTTTATGAAGTTTTGTCGTGACAAAGTAAATACTGTTTAAAATAAACGGAGCGTCTACTCAAATACGAGCATCCAATAAAAATAACGTTTGAATTAATAAAAATATAGATTAAAAAGAAAATGGCATTTTATATGTGTGTGTGCACAACGATTTACTAAGCTTGTGGATAATATTTACAAGCACCCATTGAGGATCGAACACACAACGCAGTCGTATCAGATCTAACGCGACAATATATATGTCTGTATGTATGTATGTAGTTTCCTCTCCCAAATTCACTCACAAGGTTTTGGTGGACCCGTGGCTATGGAACAGACACTTGCCAAAGGTGCCCTGTGCTTGGAGTTCGATAGCTGCTGAAATTAATTCCAGCCAGGATTCGAACTCGGTGCCTCGTGATTCTAAAGCAACGCCTTAGACCACTCAGCCACACTGCCAGGTGTTCCCAAGCGGTCCCCCATCTAAGTACTGACCTGGCTCTACGATGCTTAACTTCGGTGATCGAACGTAATCACAAAAACACCGTGATTGCGAGTTGAGGTGGCCAGCCTTGTTCATTTATGATCACGCTGGGTTCGCACCAACGCTCTAAAACTGTTAATTGGTTCTGCAATAACAGTATAAACTGCAGGTGGGCTCTGTGGGCATTTCCCAGTTGGGAAATTGCAAAAATGCCTGTGCAAATGTTGCCATATGCGCTAGCTAGCTGTCCATTGCAACGGGTGTCCTCGATATCGAGTGGCCAATTATTATTATGTAGTATGTATGTGTGTGTGTGTGTGTGTTTAAGCCTTTCTTTCATATGAAAGATATATAGATAGATATGAAGAAGTCTGAGATAGAATAGATAGATAGATAGATAGATAGATAGATAGATAGATACTTAACAATTTTCACGCAACGCCATGATAGTCATTCTCGAAGGGAGCTTAGAAAAACATGTTTAATATCCATCCATATTATTAAATTTGTCGATGTATTTCTGTGTATGCCTTCTCTTCATGTACCTTTTGTTTCCGTTTCTTGGTCCCCTTGCTTATCTCTCTGTGACTCTTTATAGCCGAGTCACTGCTAGCCATTATATGAATTCTTCAGGAGCCTGAGAATGTATAATTGTCTCTCAGTGTCCATTCGAGTGAAGAGTTTTCAAGTGGCAATCAGCCTTACTTCCCTCTCAGGGTCAACGAGGTCTAAGAAACTATTTCAACTTCTTTCTTTCAATTATAACATTTGAATCATTGTTGACCTACGGAGTTTTGTTTATGTAAGAACATAAAATAAGAAAGTATCCCCTGAAAATTCCAGCCTATCAAGTTCGAGTCAAAATAGTCAAATGGATTGCCTGATTTTTTTTACGACTTATCAACCCTTTGCAGGTTATTTAAAGCCGAAATGCTTTTATTATAAAAATATTTGGGAAATAATACTGATACAAATCCTACTAATTAACCCATAGCTGAAGGAGAACAGGTGGATTCATACCTTTCCCGCGTTAAGTGAATATAAAGAAATCCGTTATATCATCCGCACATACATGTTTACAGCACCTGGCATTACTAAGCGGTCACCCATCTAGGTACTGACCAGGTTCGACGTTGCTTAACTTCGGTGATCGCACAAAAACCGTTGTTTTAAAGCGATATAGCCGTAAGCCGATAGTCATACTGAACCTCGGTTAACGAATTATGATGGCGTAATGCGGTAATGCTTGATATTATGCAATTTTGCTAACTCTTTAGCGTTATGCGGGGAAGTGGTAAACAGACGAATTCTTAAAACGGACTGAATATCGATCAAAGCAGAAAGTAAATTAAAAAACAAAAACAAACCATGATTTAATTATTAACAGGGCTGACTGGAAGTTTTTATTCAAATAAGTGGGGACGATGGATATGAAGTTAATAAAAAGGTTACCACACGGAAAGAGAAATTATCGAGTCGAATTTTACAAAAATACCTTTGGGAAAGGTATGAACCCACCTTGTTCCCCCAGTTATGGGTTAAATATCAAGACTGACTGACTATTATTCCCTTGAGATGAATTTAAAAAAAACAGTTTTAGGTGCAGTCTATATAATGCCTCAACGACTCTAATGGGCTACGCGAATCGAATAAACACACAGACGCATATAAAAAGACTCTGGACAGCGAATACTTGATAAAGAGATATAAAAATTATATATTATTTCAGTCTAGTCCTGACCGTAAAAAATTTTCTGCTGCCTTGATTCCTCGGTAACACTCAATTCATTCACTCTCTGTCTTGAGTGAATCATGAGCCTTGTATGTGACCTCCGGCTTGATTCCAACCTGCTTCCCCACTTTGCTGAGGAAACCGCCGTTTGATCCAACCAGAAATATAAATTTAATGTTGGATACTCAGGTCAACACAGAGCCGCGACAGTCAGAACATTCATTTATAGTAATTATCATAAAATAAGTTAAAAGCATGTTTTATCTCAACATAGAGATAATCTATTTCAAGCAGGTAATTTTTGTTTTGGGGATTTTGGGGATTTTTTTTTTTGGGGGGGGGGGTCTGTAAAAAATTCATATGCTCTGTTATAATAAATACATCGAGCTCTCTGTGGATGACTTTTAATAATTAATATTACTAGGATCCACCCGAATTATATACCAACGGATCGATTACCTGTACTATATATATATATATATATATATATATATATATATATATATATATATATATATATATTTGTGTGTATGTGTGCGTGTATGTAAAAGTGGACATTGAAAAGTCAACACTGAGAAGCGAAAGTCTGTTTCATGCTAGACGCAATCGTCAGGCCAATTTCCACTTTTATATTTGCATACGCTCTACCTTTGATATTGAGCACTTTATCCTATAAATATAGCACACCGTAAAACTATATTTCGTTATATATATATATATACACATATATATATATATAGTTTATTTAGACAGCAACCCTTAATTCATACATGTTTCATTAAAAACGACAGACGATGTCCTACGATTAAGCTTTTTATTTAATTTTTCTTGTGTTCCAACAGGTGTTTTCTTTTTTGAGCACAGAGTGTGTAGAAACTGTCCAAATGTTCTATAATTCAGAGCGCTTTCGGCTAAACTTATATTATTAAACACTCCAACCGAAACATACTAGTAGAAAATACAAACATAATAACCTCATCCACATGTAAAAAAAAGTTTAAAAATAATGGAAGCCTAATAATAAAAAAAAGAAAAAGCCAACACTTAATAATATTAACTATGAACACGGTCACAATGTGTCAACTGTGTTCGGAAAATAAAACATCTCTATAAGACTAAAAACATACAGACAACGCACACACCCAATTAAATTGAAAAAATAAAATCATCCTTGATAATGGCTAAAAGTATAGACGAAAGCGCTCGGAATTATAGAACATTTGGACAGTTTCTACACACCCTGTGTCCAAAAAAGAAAACACTTGTTCGAAGAAAAATTAAATAAAAAGCTTAATCGTAGTACCTTGTCTGTCGTTTTTAATGAAACATGCATAAATGAAGGATTGCTGCCTAAATGCATAATTATATATATATATATGATATTCTGAAAAACAAGCAGAAATTTAATAATCGCATCTATGAGCACAAAAGTAACCTCATAAATAAAAACGTGTAAATATCGGTCCTGTTTTGGAGTGTCTCGTCTCTTCTGGCTAACATTATTTAAGCATTTCACCCCCAAATAAGACAGTAGTGCCACTAGTACGCAAGGGACTACAGAGAGTGTAATTAAGTGAAAAGACTGGGTATAGTGGGATTGAGGAAAGGATAAAAAGAAGAACAGGGATCAAAGCATCGATTGACATTAGATCTGAATATTTGAAGATTATAGTTATCAGGCAAACAAGGAAGAGGAAGGGAGTTTCACTGCCGGGAAGTGCGAGAGAAGAAGCTGTTGGAGCAGAAGTTGCGGTTACATTTAACTGTTTCGACAGTAAAAAGGTGGGACGTAGATAATAACCTAGCAGAAAGCTTAAATTCATGTAGTCGGGGCACCAGTGAAAATAGTTCATCAGAGCAGATGTCATGAAAATATTTATAGAAAAGACAGAGGAATGCTACATTACGTCGGTGAGAAAGCGACTGGAGTCGAGAACCTCAAGCCAGGACTGATACTTACGCGTTTTTCCTAACGATTTTCCAAATTGGTGCTATACAGTCTTAATCTTACAGTTGTATTTTGCCTACCTCCTCGTTCATACACTTGATGCCAAGAATTCTGTCACAGTTTCACATAAGTGAATTTAGCGTTGTCATCAGATCTGCAAAAGCCTTCAAGAAGGTCAATGTCTAAACCGATGAGCTCTTTAGTTCAAGTGAGGACTTCCGAAGGAAAAAAAGAACTGTTCCTCAAGTCTACTCATTCTTTCACCCCCAGCAGCTCTTATCTTAGGAGAATCGCAGACCCCCACATCTTGAAAAACCTCTCACAGAAGAGCATACGTTTTACACATCAACTGCTACTGCATCTATCTTGCGAATAATTAACAGAGTGCCGACATTTGGATTCCTACTGAAATAATTTGGAACCGATCAGTGACCGCGCATAACCAGGTTAAACATTTACCGAATGCGCCAAATAAGAAATAAGAAGTTATTTGAGGGTCGATCAAAAAGTAATGCCTGATCTAATTTTATTCAAGTGAATACCATTGCTCTTATTAACATATCTAATAATCGAAATTCTTAACTTTAGTAATTAATCTGTCGAGTAGAAATTTTGCAAAATGAGATACAAGTGACATTAGCTAAATTTCCGGTTACTTAAAAATATTCTTTCATTTTTGCTATGAAGAAGATTGTATGCATTATTTACATTGTTCGGGCTGTTGTCCACATCTTTATTGTCATATCCACGACGTTTCGGCCGTTGTACGTTCAGGCCTTCTTCAGGTGATTGAAATTTCAAACTGAACCCTTTATTTCGTGCACTGGGGTAGATTTTTCTAGTTCTACGTGCCATGCCTCTTCCGGATGTCTCAGTTATCTCCCTTTACCCCAACACTTCAAATTTTATTCACCACTGAAGTAGCCAGGCAGAGTTCACAACTCTTTTTGGTCAAGTCACTGGATTCAACCAACGCTTTTAACCACTGAGCCATGTTTGAACAAGACCGGAGCGCATAACGGTCTAAACGTCGTGAATATGGCAATGACGATGAGGACAACAGTCCTAACAATGTAAATAATGTAAATAATTGCAATACCTCATCTCAGAAATATAGACAGACAGAGAAGATTGTAACGCGCCAGATCTGCTCTAAAAATTTGAATTCACTCTGTCGTGGTACTAAGCACTAGCTGGGGTGTATGTATGAAAGAAGAGATGAAGCGTTGTCTTTCCAAGAGTCAGGTGCTGTAAGCTTGGATGCGCGGGTGGTGTAATGAATAATGGCTCCATTTCCATTCGAGTTCTTTATATTCACTTTCGCGCAAACACGCTTGGGAGAGGTATGACTCCACAACTTCCCTACAGCGTCCCGGGTAAGACGATAAACTACGTCCAACAGCAAGGCTTCTGATCAGGAGGTTTTGACCGTCCTGGGTATGACGATAAACTACATCCGTGTCCTGGGTAAGACGATAAACTGCGTCCAGAGGCGGGTCCTCTGGTCGGGAGGTTTTGGGGAGCGTGGAGCCGCATCTTAGTTGCTGGTGTTCCCAAGTCCGCCCTGATCCGGGGTGGTAGCACCTGTTAGGGTCCCAAATATGGGCAAATAGTTAACCCCGAAAATGGGGTAAAAACACTATGAAAGTGTAAAAATTGGCTTTAATAACAGAAATACCTTGTAAAAATGATTTCCAGATATAACATTTTGAAGAAAAGAAATATTACCAGCAATACATTTTTGAAAAAAATAACACCAGCTATACATTTTTGAGGAAAAAAAATATTCCAGCAATACATTTCTGAAGGAAAAATATTACCAGAAATAGATTTTTGACAAAACAAAAAATTACCAACAGTAAAAATGTTGTCGTCATTAAATAACACATTGAGGTTGATATGGTGTAAAACAAACCAAGCCAAACAACTTCCCTACACGCAAGCCGCTAGTGACCGCCAGCGGTCCTCTATTGGCAGTCATCGGCAGGCCACCGGTGGACCTCTAGCGGACGACCATTGATAACATTGCTGAGACGAACACGCCGGCGGTTCCACAGCAGGCCACCAGCGGTAAACGCTAGTGGCACGCCACCCAGTGGCACGCCACCCAGTGGCACGCCACCCAGTGGCACGCCACCCAGTGGCAGATTGGTGGCTTGCGTGTCAGGTTATACCCCCAGCTATGGGTTAATTAGTAAGACTTATATCACTAAGTCATTATAATCTCAAAAAATTCTTACAATTTAAAAATATTTTTTGATTTAAAATAAACATGCCGAGGGTTTTTAAAATGCAGAAAAAAATCCATGAATAATTTTATTTTAAATCTATTAGAATGTCCAGGATTTTTATATTATTTTTTAATCTATGAACTATAAAGTTTCTTTATCTACAATATCTATATCCGGATTACTGTCCTTGTCTTTAATGTTGTTATCAAAAAGTTTCAGTCGTGGTGCCATCTGCTCTTCTTCAGGTGTAAATCGAGCTGGATAACCGACAAGGAATTCTGAACTGAACTCAACACTTTATTTAATCTTCGGCAGTAGACTGTTCTCGTTCCACTTCACATGTCTAGGGATATAGTCTAGTTCTTATTATTTTATATTTGACATGGGCAATGGAACTAGAACAATCTACCTCACCCATAAATTAAATAAAGGGTTCAAAATTCCCGGTAGGCTACCCAGATTGAAATGCACCTGAGGAAGGCCGGTATTAGTATAAATAATGAGAAATCCTCTTCCCAGAAATTCAGACAAAAAAAAATAATGTTTTTTGGTCCACAGAGGAAACATAATTGTACAGTGTAACCTGGATATAAGAGAGTTGTCGGGACCGGAGTGGAAATCTCTTATATACGGGTTTCTTTTATATCCGGGTTTGGTCTATTATATATACATTAACACAGGCTCTAATTTGGGACCAGAGAAAATCTCTCTTATATCCGGGTTTCTCTTATATCAGGGTCTCTTATATCCGGGTTACACTGTATTACATTCTCTTTTCATACACATAAACCTATATTAAAATGACTGCTCGTCTAGATACACACATAAAATGACCTATCATGGAATTTTTGTTTGGAAGGAGGAATTACTGGAAATACTCACAGGAGATTAGTGAACATAAATGGAAAAGCTACACAGAAAAATTAATAGTGTTAATGGCTGAAGAGAAAAGAGAAAGTACATTTGTGACAGGCCTCTCAGTGGCAGGTCAGCTGTTGCTGTTAATGCAGGTATAGGCAAACAGGCTGGTGTTCTTATGAGAGTTGCAAATCCCTGTGAACGTTTACTGTCTTTTTTACAAATACTTTCACGGTAATTGCTCCGATGAACTGCTTTCGCTGGTTCCCAGGCTTCATGAATTCAAGCGTCCTACGAGGCTGGCATCCCGCTCCCACCCTTTCACTGTTGTAACTGTTAAATGTAGACGTCTCTTCTACTCCAATAGCTTCATATCTCGCACCTCTCGCGTGTGGAACAACCTTCCTTATTCCTGTTTCCCTGACAACTATAATCTCCAACTATTCAAATGTAACGTCAATCGACATTTCCAGTTGCCTTGATCTATCCACTATCCTTCTCCACATCCTTTCCCCTTTCATTCCTATCTGCTCTCGCTTCAAATCTTCTGTAACCCCTTGCCTTGATCTATCCACTATCCTTCTCCACATCCTTTCCTCTTTCACTCCTATCTGCTCTCGCTTCAAATCTTCTGTAACCCCTTGCCTTGATCTATCCCCTATCCTTCTCCACATCCTTTCCCCTTTCACTCCTATCTGCTCTCGCTCCAAATCTTCTGTAACCCCTTGCCTTGATCTATCCACTATCCTTCTCCACATCCTTTCCCCTTTCACTCCTATCTGCTCCCGCTCCAAATCTTCTGTAGCCCCTTGCTTGGGGTGAAAAGCTTAAAAAATAAAAAAACATTTAGTGCAGTCTTGACTACTCAAAAGTCTGCCAAGTGAGTTCCTAAAATGTTAACAGATCCCGTTAGGGGAATATAGTCACTGTCCAAGACCATGGAATTTATGTTTTGGCAAGAGAAATTGCTGGAAATACTTACAGGAGGTTGGTTAACATAAATTGAAAGGCTATGCAGAAAAGTTAATAGTGTTAATGGCTGAAGTGAAAAGTGAAACTACCTTTCTGACAGGCCTCTCAGTGGCAGGTCAACTACTGCTGTTAATGTAGATATAACAAAAAAGGCTGGTGTTATCGTGAGAGTTGCAAATTCCTGTACAAACGTTTTACTGCAGTCTTGACTACTCAAAAGCCTGTACCAAGTGATATCCTTGAATGTTAACTTATCCCATGAAGGTGAAGGTAGTGACTGCCAAAGACCTTGTGACATTGCACTCAGAGGACAGTTACTCTCCAATGATGATTAGGTGAAAGGGACAACTCGCACATAACTAAGAAAGTAGATCCTATGTGGCAGGTGTCTCTTTATAGAAAGGTAGAATATTGCTACTGAAAAGGAAGAAGTCTGAATCTGGTTATTTTTGTCTTCAGTTTGACATGATTTGTACGTTCCTGTTATTAAATCTGTTATCTGTAAAGAAGAGTAGGCATAACATTTTAACAGCCCCACGTGTCTTTATTTTAAGAGAGAAGTTAGTCTATAATGCAATTTTCGATAACATGGCAATAAATTATCCGAGAAGCGGGTCGCGAATGTCACAGTCGGACAGCGATCATTTCCACTCAATGTCTTAGTGTAGTAATATATAAATATGCTACGGAATGGTGGCATGTTGAACTTTGTCAGCGATTAGTTTTCCCCATTCCATTCTACGCCAAAGAAGCGTCAAAATGATATCTGTCAGACTATTTCAAGTTTGGCACAAGGTAATATTTATAGAGCCTTATTACCAACAATACATTGTTACCAGCAATACATTTTTGAAAAAAAATATTACCAGCAATATATTTATGAAGAAAAATATTACCAGCAATAAAAATTGTCGGCATTAAATAACCCATTGTGGTTGATATACCGTAAAACAAAGCAAGCCAAACCAAATCTTTACCTGTCTTACGAAAAATTGCGTTTCTCAATAATTTGCTTTGCCTTCGAAAGGCATCTTTTAATATTCTATATGCGTTTTTCGGGTTGCAGAGTCCCATTTACCATCTTCTGTTAAAGCACTTGAAAGATTTACTTTACTTCTTACTATTTTTTAGCATATCGCGCCAAAAAAGACGGGAGTGCCATTAACACGCAAGGGGTTACTGAGAGTGAGAGTGAGAGTAAAGGGAAGTGTTTGAGGAAAGGATAAAGAGAAGGACGAGGATCAAGATCAACGAATCAGAAGATGTCGATTGACATTACATTTGAAGATTTGAAGATTTAGCTAACAGGGAAGCAAGTAGGGGGAAGGGAATTTCACTACTGGAAAGTGCGAAATAAGAAGCTGTTGGAGTAGAAGAGGCGGTTACATTTAACTGTTTCGACAGTGAAAGGGTGGGACCGAGATGCCAACCAAGTAGCACGCTTAAATTCATTCAGTTTGAAAAACAGTGAAAGTCGCTCGTCGGAGCAGTTGTAATGAAAATATTTGTAGAAAAGAGGGAAGCCAAAAGCACGTCTATGAGAAAGTAACTGTGGACGAGATGCCAGATCAGGACCTATCACATTGCATATCCGTCTCTGGATTTTGTCGAGGACCCTGAGATAAACAGTGGGGGCAACAGTCTATATGTGGCAACAGTATTCAATGCAAGGACGAATTGTTGATTTGTAGATTTGAAGGATGGACTCTGGCGAGACACAGAGAACCAACTTTCCTTGCGGTAGATAAAGCTATTGATTCAATGTAGCTGTTCCACCTCAGGTTAGTGGAAAGCGTGAGACTGAGCAGGCGCAGAGAGACGCTCTCGTGGTGTTGGGCATCAGCCATTCTGATAGGAGACAGGGAGGGTTCACTATGGTGGTTAAATCAGAGCAGTTTCGTTTTGGAGGCATTAAAGTTTACAAGCCATTTCCTGCTCCAGTCAACCACAGATTGGATGTCCTTCTCGTGGCCTACAGCCAGGTTAGTTTTGTCAACGATGCTGGATTTACTGTTGAGGCAGGAGTTTGCTAGATTTTGGCATCTTCAATTTGTAGTTCGCATCTTGGGCAGTTCCTCTTGCTGACAACCATACATTCTGTCATCTTACAATTGAAAAGAAAATACGTTTAATTAATATGGACGGAAAAGGGTAGAATAAAAATCGTTTGCTGTCAAATGTCTCACTTTGCAGCCTTAAAAAAGCTCAAAATCGTTTACGCGCTCTTGTAGGAGATGACTTATTTTACATTCTACATCCTCTTTCTCCACAAACGGAATGTTATAAGCCTCTCTCTATTCTATCGCTTTTTCCATGGCAAATGTTCAGATGAGCTCCATTCATTACTCTCACCATTTCACACATTTGAACAACGTTGCAAGTCTCTCGCTACGGTATCGCTATTTCCATGGCAAATGTACAAATTTAGCCCTATTCCTTACTTTCTAGTTCAGACCTTTAGACAACGTTGTAAGCCTATCACTACTCTATCGATGTTTCCATGGCAAATGTTCAGATGAGCTCTACTCTTTATTTTCACCAGTTAAAACGTTTACAGGCAGGATTGGCCATGCTATATTCACGGATTTGAATCGACCACATATCTTCCGTATTCCAAAGTATTATTCAGACAGCTTTTTCGCAGGGTGGAATAAACACAGGCGTGTATGCTGGCGTGAACACTGTAATCTTTTCTTTTTTTTCAAGTCAAGGGTCAATCACTGAGTGTCCTCCTTACCCTCATAATCTTCACTTCCTTCCACCTCGTATTACTCATCTTATTCAGTCACGCACTACCTTGAATTACTCTTGAGCCTTGTATTGAGTGAAAATGTGTAATGAGTAAAAGATAAAAAAAGAGCATGTTTTAAGAAATAATACACTTTCAAAATGTTCAAATAAACTAAAATGAAAACGGAAAGAAGTAATGAGCTATAAAAAGTCTAAATTTCTGACACTAGCAAATGTTTTGTTTTTGCAGCATTCAAATTAGATTTACTGACAATTTTCTCCTACAGCTTTTCTATTTTATTTATTTCCTTTTCTCACGAGTCGACGAAAGCCAAACATCTGATGGGATAACTAATACAGTGCCTCCTACGCCTTCTAGACACCCTTAGCAATTCTTGACTTTTTCCTATTTCCTGTCCGAATTTCTGTCTCATTTCAGGGAGGAGGCTTATTTCTGACCGGTCAGGGAGAGAAAGAAAATAAAGCACCCAGTCAAGACAGAAAAGCCTAAAAAACCCCGCCCCAATTGCTCTCTTTTCCAATTCGATTGCTATCCGGATGGCATACTATCACTGAGGATATAGTTCACCGGGCCGGGGGTGGGACTTTGTTTCCGCTTAGTAAACCTCTTTCTGGCCTCTCCCCTCATGGATAAAGTGAATTTGCAGGTCTTTTAGGGAAGACTTCAAACCAGTTGAAAAACATATATGTATAATTAGAAGCAAATGGATGACCAAAAGAAGATATTTCTTTGAAAAAGATATCACTTATTTCGAAAAGTAAATCCATACATGGTGATTCAGGAAAGTATCCGGTTATTAACGAAAAGAAAGCTTACCTTAGGCCAATTACTCCTTAGTACATTACATTCTTCTTTTCTTCTTCTTCTTCTTCTTCTTCTTCTTCTTCTTCTTCTTCTTCTTCTTCTTGCCTTATCCCTTCAGGACGTTGGTGACCATGACTACTTTCTATCGTTTGTAACTCTTAGTAAATCTTCTTGCTTCACCATCGCTTCCAGTCCTTGTAAGCTAGTCATTGTTTCTTTCAGCACCTCTTGCCTTCAATGTGCCCTGTGAGCGTCAAATTCTCCAAGCACTCTTCCCTCATTATGTTCCCTAGAAATTTCAAATGTTTCTTTCTGATTTAAATATAAGTGTTCTTTTTCTCTCTATTTTCCATCAAACTTCCTGGTTGCTCACATGTTCCGCCCATAGTATTCCCAGTATCCTTCTGTAGAGCAACATCATTGTTGCCTGCAGTCTGTGGGAAAATTGTCCGACATTCACTGCATATAGAGGGATTAATATTACATAGCGCTCTTTGTTTTTACGGAACTTTTTAAAAACATTGTTTACGTTTTTGTTTTGTTTTTGAGTAACATGGAATCTACATATTCCTTTTGGTTTCAATGAGGCCTGCGCTGTCAGCCCCTATTTCCGACATTAGATTTGATACCAGGAACTGAGATCTAGCCTTTCATTTGGATGCTTGCAAACCTCTCTAAAAATACTCTTAACTGACAAAAAATCCCGTAACACTGTATGTATGAACATATACAAAAAAAATTCGATTCTTAACGTTTCCCTTTTGGTATATTTTTGACAAATGTTTTGTGGTATAGGCGATTTCCTCCGGTTATTTTTCATTCAAACATTTTTAACAACAATAATAATAATAGTCTTATATATATATCGCAATAATCTCACTCTATTTATTTATTATATACGAGGTCTCTCTGAAAAGTAACGTGACACAATTCCAAACAACAAACTAAATGGTTTCCCTTTCAAAGTAACCCTCCTTGAGTCTAATGTACATTTCTATCCCGTCCTGGGTATGACGATAAACGACATCCGCGTCCTAGGTAAGACGATAAACTACATCCAACAGAAAGACTTCTGATTAGGAGGTTTTGAGGAGCGTAGAACCACCTCTTAATTGTTCGTGTTCCCAGATACACCCGGACCTGTGGTGGTAGCACATGTTAGGGTTCCAGCTATGGGTAAATAGTTGACCCCCCAAACTGGGGTCAAAACACTATGAAACTGTAAAAATAGGTTTTAATACTAGCAATACTTTTTGTAAAAAATTAATACTAGCTATGAATGAAGAAAAAATATTATTACCTGCAATACATTATTACCAGAAATACATTTTTGAAAAAAAAAATATTAGCAAGAATAAATTTTTTGAAAGAAAAAAATATTACCAGCAATACATTTTTGAGAGAAAAAAATATTACCAGCAATACATTTTTGAGAGAAAAAAATATTACCAGCAATACATTTTTGAGAGAAAAAAATTTACCAGCAATAAATATTTGAGAGAAAAAAAATATTGCCAGCAATACATTTTTGATTGAAAAAAATATTACCAGCAATACATTTTTGAGAGAAAAAAATATTACTAGCAATACATTTTTGAGAGAAAAAAATATTACCAGCAATAAATATTTGAGAGAAAAAAAATATTGCCAGCTATACATTTTTGATAGAAAAAAATATTACCAGCAATACATTTTTGAGAGAAAAAAATATTACTAGCAATACATTTTTGAGAGAAAAAAATATTACCAGCAATAAATATTTGAGAGAAAAAAAATATTGCCAGCAATACATTTTTGATAGAAAAAAATATTATCAGCAATACATTTTTGAAAGAAAAAAATATTACCAGCAATAAATATTTGAGAGAAAAAAATATTACCAGCAATACATTTTAGAGAGAAAAAATATTACTAGCAATACATTTTAGAGAGAAAAAAATATTACTAGCAATACATTTTTGAAAGAAAAAAATATTACCAGCAATAAATATTTGAGAGAAAAAAAATATTACCAGCAATACATTTTTGAGAGAAAAAAATATTACCAGCAATACATTTTTGAGAGAAAAAATATTAACAGCAATACATTTTTGAGAGAAAAAATATTAACAGCAATACATTTTTGAGAGAAAAAATATTAACAGCAATACATTTTTGAGAGAAAAAATATTAACAGCAATACATTTTTGAGAGAAAAAAAATATTATTATTACCAGCAATACATTTTCGAAGGAAATATACTACCAACAATACAAGTTTCGGAGAAAAAAAATATTACCAGAATACATTTTTGAAACAAAAAAAATATTACCAGCAATAAATTTTTGAGGAAAATATTACCAGCAATACATGTTTGAAAAAATTATTACCAGCCATAAAAATCTTGTCGGCATTGAATAACCCATTGAAGTTAATATACGTAAAACAAAACAGACCAAACCAAATTTTCCCATCCTTCCCTGCCACACATCTATGCACTGCAGGAAGGATTCTTCTCGGTTATCCCTCAGCTCCGTCTTTACGGCACTCTTGGTGACCTCCACACCTTCAAAACGGATCACCTTGATGATCTTTTTGAAACCGGGGAAAAGAAAAAAATGCACACGTGAATAGGGAGGGTGTTCCAGTACGGCGATATTCTTCTCGGCCAGGAACTGCTGGATGCTGAAGGCGTTGTGAGTAGGTGCATTGTCATGGTAAAGCATGGCAGCCACGATTTGTCCCGCTACAATTCTCGCCTATTCTCGCGCACTCGGCGAAGCAAACGCCGCGGGATCTCTTTGCAGACTTGCTGAGTGATCGTCTGGTATCGTGGCAAGAACTCCCTGTGGAACGTGATCGGTCTCGTTACTTTTCAGACAGACCTCGTATATACTTTCAGAATTGTCATCGCATTCCCTAAGATCTCATTCAAGGGAAGATTTTACTGAATATTTTTAAATGTGGAAATGTTGCTAGGATCAATATGTGAATCCTGGAGAAGACAACGTTGAAGCGGACTAAGGCGCCGCTGACCATGATACTTTACTTTTGCGTTAATATTAGATGACTTGATACTTTTCAGACATACCGAATACAAATTGGCATTTACAAAAACAGGGTTTTCGGAAAGTAATTACGTCTTACAACAAAGTTTATAAAAAGAAAGATAAATTTATTTATATATTACTTGCCAAATTTACAACGGCTGCAGCCCAATGAAAAGGAAAATTTTTATTTGACCGTTTAAATAAATGTTTTGTTTTTGTTTTTTCGAGAAAAAAAAAAGGTATTGAAGAATTGTTTTTCTTATGGTCCAGGTTCCTTGTACCACGGTGATGGTCCAAGATAGAACCAATGAAGACTAACTCGAACACAGGCATGGAATAACACAGATATATTACAAACAGAATATGTACAAAAGAAGTAGAAATGTCAGTAATAACAATCAGGTTAGGTTAGAGAGAACTATGTTGTCTCGACCAGTATCACTATTCCAATATCTTACAGTAATTGTCTGATGCGACTCTGTCTCTGACTGACTCACACTGACTCTGTGTCTGACTCACACGATGTTCATTAACACGCCCACGTGTGTCAAATGTGGCACAAGGCCGGTTTAATTTGGGCTTCCGAGCCCGTAGGCTCGGGCAAAAATTGCCCGTAGAACCCGTATAAACGGGATCGGGTTGGTCAACCTCCCCGAAAGGCAGAGAGTTCCCCTCTGCCTCAGAGGCAGAGTTCGACCGAATAGCTGAGACGTCCAAAAAGGACTGAATCTCACGATGTTTAACAACACGCCCACGTGTGTCGAATGTGGCACAAGGCCGGTTTAATGTGGGCTTTCCGAGCCCGTAGGCTCGGGCAAAAATTGCCCGTAGAACCCGTATAAACGGGATCGGGGTGGTCAACCACCTCGAACGAGGCTCTGCCCTTCGGCGGAGCCTCGTCCGAGTTCCTCTCTGCCCAAAGGCAGAGAGTTCCCCTCTGCCTCAGAGGCAGAGAGTTCGACCTGATAGGTGAGACGTCCAAAAAGGACTGAATCTCACTACTGCTTCCTCTTGAGGCGCAGTATTTATGGTGTACGGGATAGTCAATTACTATTATGGGTAAGTTCCCATAACAGTTTTCAAATAATTCCTTCCGCATGTGCAGTAACTTTTTAATTGTTCCGGAGATCGGAACAAATGAAAATCTGTAGGTGCTAATTCCGGGGAGTATGAACCAGGCGGAAAGGCCTCACGACCTAAGACCTTTTTTTTTCCTGAGTTTCTTTAGCAAAATGTGCCTTTTCATTGCCATGTTCTATAATAACGCCTTTTATGTTTGCCGAAACAAGACATATTTTGACGTAATGCTTCGTTTATCCGATCAAGTTCCTAGCAAATATATCTGCACTGATGGTCCTTCTATGTTCCACTAGCTGGCAAATAAAAACTTCCACATTCCACTAGACACAAAGCAAAGACATCTGTGGAGGAAATCCGAGTTTTGTTGTTGGAACGCGTTCCTTATTTTGTGATAGTCACTGTTTTTGTTTTTGTTGTTTTTTAATTCTCTTTCCGTGCAAAACCCATTTTTCCTCACCCGTAAAAGTACGATGTAAAAATGAAATGTTAAAAGATTGATTCAAATTGTGAA
>OZ038497.1:49362702-49415202 GCA_964036315.1 Acanthosepion esculentum | reverse complement strand
TTAAAAAAAAGATACTCCATTTCCCGCTTTGCCTAACGCCATCTTACTTTCTTCGTCGCATTGCGCTTACAGAACCAATTTACTTTAGAATGGGGGAAAAAACATAATTAAATTAAAAGAAAGAAACAACAATTAAGAAAAGGAATCATTGTTTTCAACTAAAAATTCTACAAATCAAAGATGACTCATTTATTTTTTTTAAGTTCTTTGTTCCACTTGCCGCCATTATTTTTCAGTCTTTTCGGTTCGATGACCTTGTTAGCATTGATTGGTTTAATTTTTTCTTCCCTTGCGCATTAAGAAAGAAAGCAAGAAACTGCTTCCAAATGACGCAATTTTTTTTCCAGAATCCCAAGGAAAAATATCTTCAATTGGCAGGCATTCGTGAGGTTTTCTATTTTACAATCGATTCTCTCGCAAAAGTACATAAAACATCGTCTGGGATCTGTTAGTCATTTCGTCCTCATATTCGACCAGAGCTTTATCTTCACAATGGAAGGTGCAATCGCAACCGTTTTACTTTGTCTTTGGTTTATGCAGATCGTACGGGCTTTCGATACACGGCTCCAGATTATCGACTTATTGTTTGATCAAATTATTAATTCATTTCACCTGTAATTAATCATAGGTCTTTAAAGAATGTCAGGAGAAAAGTGGCTCAATCTTCAAGGCTGACGTCTAAGAAAACAACCGACTTCAATGGTGAGATTTATACTTATCCATTAATAAATGAAGAAATATAATGTCTCAAGTTAGAGGAGTTTATATAGAATCGTGCATTCAAACGCACATAGACACACGCTCTCTCTCCCTCTCCCTCTTTCTCGTTCTCTTTCACTCTCTCTCTCTCTCTCTCTCTCTCTCTCTCTCTCTCTCTCTCTTTCTCTGTCCTCTCAACATAGAATCTTGGTAATCCGTATGAATAATCCCAAGGAGGATGAAATCCTGAGAGCTCAATGTTAATTCAGAGTTAATAATTTAAAGAAAAACAGACCACTTTAAGGCCCCATTGTAATAGTTTATTTCGCCAGAGACTTTTAACTTTAAGCTTAATGGAGAATTTTATGTAAAGAGAAAAGAGTTGCTTATTTAAATTGCTAACAAGCATTAAATTAATTTCTTCGTGGAGTTTTTTAAACATTTAAATTACTATCAAAAGTTAAAAACTGTTTTTATCTAAATTGCTAAAGCTATACCACCCCTCTTCTTCCTCCGAAAACCCTAAGTACATCTCTTTTCTCTTTACTTCCCCCTTTTTTTCTTTTTCCTTGTTTTCTCCTCTCCTTCCACGTATCATTTCCGTTGAGTTGACCGATTAAATAGGTCAATGTCTGATCCTTACCTCCTCCTTCCTCAATATTAAGTATTATAAAGAAATATAAAAATAAATTTTAAAATTCTCCCTTCCCTCTCTAAACTCTACCATGTCTCTCACACCATTCCTCGCTACTTTGTATGTTAACTTATATAAGCTTAATATTGCCCGTCAAAAGTGTAAATTTGAATTTCATTTTTCGTTTCACCTTTTGAAAGTGAAAGTGATGTCTGAAGATCCAAGGAAAGTTAAAAGTCTCTGGTGAAATAAACTATTACAATGGAGCCTTAAAGTGGTCTGTTTTTCTTTAAAATATATATATATATATATATATATATATATATATATATATAAAGCAGTACTTTGATAATTTTTTTGTATAATTTCTCATTTGACCGTATAATTTTTTTCTTTTTCGTAGATAAATTATACAAATCTGTCCAAATGTCTTATTTTTTCCAAGCGCTTTCGGCCATACCTTTAGCCATTATCAAGGATGAATTATATTTACTGTTAACTGGAAATAGATTTTTAAATATAAGTATTTAGCATTATAGAATGTTTTATTTTGAAAACACAGTCAACATATTGTGTCCATGTTCAGAGTTGATATTATTGACTGTTGTTTTTTTTTGTTTTTATTAATAAAAAAAAAAAAGAGTTATCAGTAAAAAAAAATACGGCTAAAAATAATGGAACCTTTATTGTTGGGATTGAGTTTTGTTTTTCTTGTTTTTACTAATAAGGCTTCCATTATTTTTCGCCTTTTTTTTACTAATAATTCATTTTTTTATTTTCATTAATAAAACCAAAAACAACAACATTCAATAATATCAATTATGAACATGGACACAATATTTTGACTGTGTTTTGAAAATAAAACATTCTATAATACTAAATACGTACACACAACAATCCATTTCCAGTTAGCAGTAAATATAATTCTTTCTTGATAATGGCTAATGGTGTAGCCAAAAGCGCTTGGAAAAATAAAACATTTGGACAGTTTTTGTATAAGTTATCTACAGAAAAGAAAAAATTATAAGATCATATGAGAAATTATATAAAAAACTTAATCAAAGAACCTGATCTGTCATATTTAATGAATCTTGGATGAAAGAAAGGTTGCTGCCTAAATACACAATGGAGAGAGAGAGAGAGAGAGAGAGAGAGAGAGAGAGAGAGAGATACATGAATTATGAGAGAAGAGAGTTCCATATCGGAGATACAGTGTGTGTAATCTCGACGTTATTTGAGATAATATATATATATATATATATATATATATATATATATATATATATATATATGGGAAATTCTATGACAAAGTGGAAAAAAATTATTTGTGATGCGATTCGTCCTTCAGGACTTCACTGGACTAAATTTGTTATGTTGGTGCGACTACATATGCGCATGAACGAAGGATGTTAGGAATATTAGATTTTTTTAGAATTCTAACAGAAAAAAATTCTAAAATCACCAGCACCCCTCGTTTTTACACATGTATAGTCATACCGACGTAACAAATTTAGTCGAGTGAATTCCTAAAGGACGAAACGCAACACAAATAAACTTTTTCCACTTTGTCATATGACTTCCCAGATATATATATATATATATATATATATATATATATATATATATATATATATATACAGAGAGAGAGAGAGAGATAGAGATGTTAGACATGTTTAACGTAGTCTGAATGAAGAAATCCAACGTATTAAGTAATTTGTTCAATGAAACAGCACCAATATCTAGTAGCAGCTATTCAGTAATTCTTAAGGTCTTCCATATCAGAGGTTGGCAGTAAATATTCGGAGAGAGTAGGAAAGCGTAGTTCTTCAAATCTTTCATCTGACAGGTTAGCAGTGGATATTTCGACAAGAAAAAAAAACAAAATGGCCGTCTTTATACAAAATCGGATTGAATATTCCAAGTCTTCTGATTGGTTAACCTTCTATTGGTGGACTATAAAATGAGTCAGCTCATTTTGGTTGGCTCACTAGTAAATCGCTACACAAAAAATGTAACAAGAGAGAGCCGAGTTCGAATTCCTGTCGAATCCATTACATTCACTTACGTGCTATTACCCTTGGGAAAGGTGTGAAGCCTCTTCTTTTCCCTCCAGCTATGGGTAAATAACAGGACAGACTGTGTTCTATAACTTTGGATGGCAACGGGTCTAGGAGAAGGACAACTCTGAATTCAATACCTGCGGAGGTTCGTTTGGGGAACCTGTAGCACGTAGTGCACCAGGTCTCTGTATTCGGCTCTTCAAAAAGTGTGGATGGTTCTGCAATGAAACCTTCACCACTATAATCACATCTCATGTGCTGTTGTCGGGCTGTCGGTCTCATAGGAACTCATCTGGAGAATCGAGTATATATATATATATATATGCAAACCATATAATGTAAATAGAATAATACTAACAAGCTTCGTGATAACCTGGTATTGTGCCGTTCCCATTAAGACGCCTGTAGCGGGTGTTTTGCACGCTTTTTGTACTTCCCCTTTCGGTTTTCATGCAATTAATATTATTTGTATCATCGGCATTTACTATTATGTTGTGTATGTCTTTCTTGTATTTGATGTTTTTTTTCTTATATGTTGGTCGCCATTAATAAACAATTTAGCTCTTTAAATATCCTCGGGTTTTGTTTTTTTTTTTTTTCTTTTACACGTAGAATCCATTTACGTCATCCCCCGATGTGGTTTTGTACTGGGTTATCAATTTTATTCGTTATTATCGAAACTGTTTAGGATTTTCTTGGCCATTTAAGGAAGTAATTCGAATATATGACACTAAATAACGTCCAGGTATTGATTATTTTATTGAGTTCATTTTCTTTGTCTTTTCTTTTTTCTCTCTCTTTTGGGGTTGGGGATCGTCTGCCCTCGACTTTTCGAAAAATTATACTTATTTCATTGTCTTATTTCATTGTCTTATTTCATTATCTTATTTCATTATCTTATTTCATTGTCTTATTTCATTATCTTATTTCATTATCTTATTTCATTGTCTTATTTCATTATCTTATTTCATTATCTTATTTCATTGTCTTATTTCATTGTCTTATTTCATTGTCTTATTTCATTATCTTATTTCATTGTCTTATTTCATTATCTTATTTCATTATCTTATTTCATTATCTTATTTCATTGTCTTATTTCATTGTCTTATTTCATTATCTTATTTCATTATCTTATTTCATTGTCTTATTTCATTATCTTATTTCATTATCTTATTTCATTGTCTTATTTCATTATCTTATTGCATTGTCATATTTCATTGTCTTATTCCATTATCTTATTTCATCGTCTTATTTCATCGTCTTATTTCATTGTCTTATTTCATTATCTTATTTCATTGTCTTATTTCATTATCTTATTTCATTATCTTATTTCATTGTCTTATTTCATTGTCTTATTTCATTATCTTATTTCATTGTCTTATTTCATTATCTTATTTCATTATCTTATTTCATTGTCTTATTTCATTGTCTTATTTCATTATCTTATTTCATTGTCTTATTTCATTGTCTTATTTCATTGTCTTATTTCATTATCTTATTTCATTATCTTATTTCATTGTCTTATTTTTCTTACAAACTAAAATCTTGAAATTTCTGTTCTTTTAAGAAATTACTTCTGCTCTTTTTAACTCCATAGAATTTTATTTTTAATGCGAATTTTTTTTCAGTTGCTCGTATAACTCGAAAATTATCGATCTCAAAGAAGAAAAAACATTTTTTGTCAACAAAACATTTTGAAATATTTTTAAAATTATTGATTTTTATCAAATTAAGAACGACATTTATCTTCTAAAATTTAAAAGAAATTTATTTTCCTATTTACATTATTTTTGATTTGTGATTATTATTTTTGATTTCATCCAAACATTTCTTATAGAATAGAATGTTCATGATGTTTTCCCCGGACGTTGCTTTCTTTTGTTCTGAAAGATAACATCTATCTATCTATCTATCTATCTATCTATCTATCTATCTATCTATCTAAGTCTGTTCATATCTATCTATCTATCTATCTATCTATTTATCTGAGTCTATTCATATTTATTTATTTATCTATCTATCTATCTATCTATCTATCTATCTATCTATCTTAGTCTGTTCATATCTATCTATCTATCCATCCCAATCTGTTCATATCAATCTATCACAGTCTGGTCATATTTATCTATCTATCTATCTATCTATCTATCTATCTATCTATCTATCTATCTATCTCATACTGTTACAACCTGAAACAGTGTATACGTAGGAATCATGCCTCACATGGTCTGAACATCGCTTGAAATATGAATTTGCCAATCACTAAAGCGATAGATAGATTAACAGACTTACATACAGACGGTTTCGTTTGATTAATGGCATATCAACACCCTTATGGGCTGTTTAATGCCGAAACATGATTGGCTTGTATTATACTTAATTGCAATCAAAACCATTCATATAATAAAACCATCGATAGCTCCCGAAATGTTTCGTCGGTCCAATTTTATTATCTTGGTCAATTTTGGATATTTTACAGACACTCTTCCTAAAGGTGACGCAATCTGATATTGTCAAGAGGGCTGATTCCTGACAAATCGATTATGCTGTGTTTCGAACCCAGGTATCAGGGTTAGAAGGCTAAAGCTCTAAAAGTTTGACCACGTGTCTACCCATGATAGATAGATAGATAGATAGATAGATAGATAGATAGATAGATAGATAGATAATGAACATGCTTAGATAGATATATAGATAGATAGATAGATAGATAGATAGATAGATAGATAATGAACATGCTTAGATAGATAGATAGATAGATAGATAGATAATGAACATGCTTAGATAGATAGATAGATAGATAGATAGATAGATAGATAGATAGATAGATAGATAGATAATGAACATGTTTAGATAGATAGATAGATAGATAGATAGATAGATAGATAGATAGATAGATAGATAGATAGATAGATAGATAGATAGATAGATAATGATATAAAAGAGAGCAGAACCTACCCAATAATAAGAGAACAAGATTAGCGAATCCAATTGAAAGTTGCAAATTTAAACTATAAATGCTTATTACTCAGAAATTATCTTCCCGTTCACATTTTTTAATGCAGACAGTTAAATAGTCGCCAAATTTTGCAATGACAAAATTTTCAGGATGAAGTTTCTTCGTTGTTTTTCTTTTATCTTCTCAGTAATTTATAAATTGTCCTGAATATGCCAACTATATCTATTTGGGTTATTTTTAAAACTTAACGTCTTTGAAGTGAGTCAAGTCGAGTTGAAGAGGAAATACTTCTGTAGTTCTGTGCTATTAGGGAAAGATATTAACACTAATTAAGTTCAAAATTTCCCTGATATTGCTACCGAGGCCTACGCACAGAACACGAAGTATCTAAAAATGCCTCTTTCTCAATTACAAATTAAAATTAATTTGTCTTTCAAATACGTCACCGACGTTGGCAGTTTTACCACAACATTTTTTTTTCTATCATTTCTTTTTAATTCTATTTTTTTTCTTTTTCTTTCCTTATCACCCAACTTACGTTCGTCTGTGTTCTCTGTTTTGGGGTATAATTAATTTAAATAAATTGATTTTTAAAGAATATCATGTTCTTTCATGACTCTCCAAAGATTCGTCAAACATTGTTTGCGTATGAAACTAAACGAAGTTGCATAAAAATATGACTACGCAGCAAAGATTCAAAAGGATAAGGAAGAGAATGTGAAGATACAGGCAAGTGTTAAGAAGAGAGTACAATCATTTGTACAATCACGATGACAAATATTTCTTTCATCTTAATTTCAATTGCTGTTTATGTTCCTTAATGGCTCTGCAAAGATTCGTCAAATATTTTTTTGCATAAGAAACTAATCCAAGTTTGCAAAGGAATTAAATAAAAATATGACTACGCAGCAAAGATTCAAAAGGATAAGGAAGAGAATGTGAAGATACAGGCAAGTGTTAAAAAGAGAGTACAATCATTTGTACAATCACGATGACAAATATTTCTTTCATCTTAATTTCAATTGCTGTTTATGTTCCTTAATGACTCTGCAAAGATTCGTCAAATATTTTTTTGCAAAAGAAACTAATCCAAGTTTGCAAAGGAATTAAATAAAAATATGACTACGCAGCAAAGATTCAAAAGGATAAGGAAGAGAATGTGAAGATACAGGCAAGTGTTAAAAAGAGAGTACAATCATTTATTTCAATGTTTAGAATGGAATTTCCACCAATCCAGCTCTTTTATTGTTATAATCATCATGACTAATATTTCGTTCATCTTAATTTCAATTGCTTTTTATGGCAACTTTCTGGATTATCATTTTTCGCCCACTAACTGGAAGTGGAGGCCATTTTTCACTTGAGCTTTTAGCTTATGGCAAGAATATTATTGTCTAATAAGATGTGATAAAAAGTAATTGAAATTAAGACTAAAGAAATACTAGCCAAAATAAAAGCTGGTATTACTTCGTATATACTTTTTTTAATTTCCAGATATTTCAGCATTTACCGTAGTTCCCCATGTATAATACGCATTTTTTTCTAAAATAATAATAAGCAAAATCAGGAGTGCGTATTATGTACAGGTACAAAAACTCTTTTAAAAATTACCGTAAAATAAAATAACATTTATCATAAAACGAAATTAGAATAATATTATTTTATGTTTAAAAGCATTTTTTTAAATAAGAGTAGGAAACGCTGGTCGTAATGAAATTGGAGAGGTACAATTTATAGGGTTTGATTACCAAACAAGGGGTGCGTATTATGCATGAGTAGAAGCATTTTCCCACACTTTCAGCATAATTTTAGATGTGCGCATTATGGGTGAAGGTGTATTATATATGGGGAATTTCGGTAGATTAGAGAATAGAAGAGAATGTCATGCGTTTACTAATCTCCTCATCTTTGTTGTTACTGGATAATCAACTTTGAATATGACATAGCTCAAGAAACTCATCTACACTGAGAAAAATACAGTGACCATGTATCCAACCTAGCCATACAAGAACAACAAACCAGTTTGGGAAATAAGATCAGAAATACCTAACTACAAATAGATACAAGGCTATTGAAAGCCAAGCCTAGCAATGATAGACTAAGAACCTGATTATGGGGTACGTACAAAGTAAGGAAATAAAATAAAAATAACAAGATGAGGACATTAGTCCAAATGTAAATAACGATAACACCTCATTCTAGAAATTCAAACAGAAATTATCGCATCGGTACGTACCCGATATACCAATAAAGTGATAATAAAAAAAAAGATGTGAACATTAGTCCGAATATAATGTTTCGCTTCGTTTATTTTATTTTAGCAGTGTCAGCAAGATGAAGATATTAAAGCATACATCGAAGAATTGATCGAATTAAAAACGTAATCGTTCTTTTAGCATGGAATACACAGTTTAGCTAAAGCGGGGTGAAAAGTCTTGACAATAGCAAGGAAAATGCTTTCTTAATTGAAGAATGTGCGAATAGTGTAATGGATATCGATGCTGAAATTGGCACTAATGCCCTCGGGAAAGGCAAGAATCCGTCTCTTCTTCCTCACCCCAGAATAAACTGGTCTCTCTAGCCATACGTGGCAAACAGTCTAACGAAAACCCTTAATTCTAAATCATGAGGCTGTCAGCGGGGAACCACTCCACTATCTTTCCCAAGAATGCGTGACTATTCATAGAGAATAAATGAATATGTGGAGAGTCATGATCGTCTACGTCTGGAAGGGATATGACATTTAATAAAAATTGAATCATGATGATATGAATTCAGATAAATGAAAGATTTCGGTAAAAATATCAAACCTTTGTATAAACATAATAACTCGCTTCGTGAAGTCAAAATTTTGTTTTCTTTCTTTTCTTTTCTTTTCTTTTCACACGTCTTTATTTTCCTAAGAACATATTTACACAAAAGAAAATTACGATGGAAAAAAAATCCTTCATTAGTTTCCATAGCAACGCCTTTCCATGTACTAAATGTCCCTAGCCCGTTCATGAATCTGCATTTATTGAAAACCGTGGCATCGGGACTGGAGGCGTCTCTCTCGTTCGGTGTGATTTGTTAAATAACCCAGCACCTGAGTGTGTAAAAGCCTTTGTCAATCGATATTCACTTTAGTCTGACAGTCAGTGCTTGTTAGCAATTTTCTTGTCAGTTTTTTTGGGGTTTTTTTATGAAGGAAAAAAGTAATCACTGCATTGTTTACTGCGTCCATCGAATAATAGATCGACGCAGAGTATTGTGATAAAAAGCAATACAAAGAAAATGAAGTAAAACTAATGATGATGATGATGATGATGATGATGATGAAGAGTGTATCGACCCAAAGTTTTGCTACAAGATAAAAACAAATGAAAGAAAGCGAGTAATTAAAGTAATAACGAAGAGTACATCGACCCAGAGTTGTTAGATATAAAGTAAATCTCATAAGATGGATTAAAGATAATAATAATAATAATAATAATAATAATAATAATAATAATAATAATAATAATAATAATAATGAAAAGTATATCGACCCGTAATATTGTAGTCAAAAGCAATTCAAATAAGGTAAATAATAAAATGGTAGTATTTTTAAAGAATGCATCGACCGAAAATGCTATTACAAAAGTCAACATTAAATAATAATAATAATAATAATAATAATAATAATAATAATAATAATAATAATAGTGTCCCAGGTAACATCAACATACAAGCTGCCCTGAAGATCGCCCTACTAGGAACATCCCATATACTAAGAAAAGTGCTATCAATTAAATGACAATTCTCCCAGAGGAACTGCCTTTACAGGATACATAACAGGAAACATTATATACACAAATAATAATAAAAATAATAATAATAATAATAATAATAATAATAATAATAATAATAATAATAATAATAATAATATGGGACTACACAAAACACACTGACAGAACGATCAAAGCCAACCGCCCAGACATTGTTATTAAAGACCACAAAAAAAATAAGTGCCTCCTTATTGATATGGCAGTCTCTGCAGACTGCAATGTATCTTTGAAGATATTCGAAAAACTGTCAAAATACAAGGACCTTGAAATAGAAATCTCAAAAATGTGGCATATGGGAACATCAACAATCCCTGTTGTAGTTGGAGCCATTGGACTGGTAGGAAAAGATACCAGTAGGCTGATTGAAGGGATCCCTGGAAGTCCATGCCTCAAAGAGATACAAAAAATTGTTCTGACAAGTACAGCCCACACTTTACGAAGGGCTTTATCTATGTAATTTTTTTTATTTTTATTTTTTGCAGTGGAAAGTGTCATGATGCCATTTCTAACCTTAGGTCCCTGGGCGGGACCCGGAAAGAAATGTGTAAACGCCAGATATCAAAGGAAATAAAAATAATAATAATAATAATAATAATAATAGCGTCCCAGTTAAGAGAAAATTACAAGCTGCCCAGAAGATCGCCCTACTAGGAATTTTCCATCTACTAAGTGCTATCAATTAAATAACAATTCTCCTAAGGACCATAGTTTGAACCCGGCTCTACAGGATAGATTTCAAGAAATATAACATACATGAATAATAATAATAATAATAATTGAAGCCCTCGGCTTAATTGGAAAAAGTTCCGATAGACTCAATGAAGGGATCTGTGGTAGCCCATGACTTGACAAAATACAAAGAATTGCTCTTACAAGTACAGCACGCACCTCACTAAGGGCTTTTATCTATGTAAAATATGAGATTCTTAAGTTGTTTTATAGTTATTTTCATTTTACACCAATGTACAGTGGAAAATGTCATGATGATATTTCTGAGCTTAGATCTCTGTTTGGTACCCGAAAGGAAATGATTATACAACAGATTTCAAAGTTATAATAATAAACATCAATAATTGCAGTTGTAGTTGGAGCCCTCGGTTTGAGTGGAAAAGGTCACGATGGATGCAATGAAAGGATCCCTGGTAGCCCAAGCCTTAAAGAAATTCAAAAGATTTTACTCACAAGTAGACCTCACACATTACGAAAGATCACAGACATGTGAAAGATCACGTGTGTGTGATCTTAGTTTTTTTTTTGGGGGGGGGGTTCTTTACAAAACTGCTCAGTGGAAAATGTCATAATGCCATTTTTGACCTTATGTCTCTGGTTGGGACCCGGAAAGAAAGGAGTATCCAACAGAAATCAAAGGAAATAATAATAATAATAATAATAATAATAATAATAATAATAATAATAATAACAATAATAATAATAATAATAATAATAATAATACATCGAGGATACATTCCAAAAGTACATTGTGCAGAAAGAATACAAGCGCTGCTTTGAGAAAGTGACCTTCTATTTGCATTGGTGCCTGCACCCCTGTGCAAATTAATTGAAACAAAACGAATAATTCCGTCATTATTTTTTTTTTTTTTGTATTTTTCCAATGAAACATGACCCAGTGCCCATATTAATACTTACTATGTCCCACTCCACGGAGTCGTTCCTTGCAGATTGACCACAGATTCTCGATTGGATTTAAATCATGAGAGATTCCGGGCCAGTCTATAGTACTTTGATTTGCTCACTGCTAAGGCATGCCAGTGTGTTCGTGCAGCGTTACAATTTTCGTACGCTTCTTTGGAGTAACTTTCATCGAAGATAATAGCCGTAGGACAACTAATCGACAGTCGAGACAAGAGTGTCTGGTTTGGTTTGGATTGTTTTACGGCATATCAACCTCAATGGGTTATTTAATGCCGACAAAATATTTATTGCTGATAATATATTTTTCCTCAAAAATCTATTTCTGGGAATATTTTTCCTTAAAGAAATCTATAGCTGGTCATATTTTTCTCAAAAAATGTATATCTGTTTGTATTGCTGGTAGTTTTTTTAAGTATTGCTGATAATCATTTCTCTTTCAAAAGTTATTGCTGGTAATAATTTTTTTTATTACAAAGTATTTCTATTTTTACACAAGTTTGGGTGTTAACTATTTACCCATATCTGGGACCCCAACATGTGCCACTATTCCGGGCCAGAGTGGACCTGGGAACACCAGCAATTAAGAGTCGGCTCTATGCTCCTCAAAACCTTCTGATCAGAGGCCCTGCCGCTGGACGCAGTTTATTGTCTTACCCAGAACGCAGATGTAGTTTATCGTCATACCTAGGACGACAAGAGTGTCTGGACGTGATAAAAAATCTGATACTATCGCGGAGGACGCAATATTTTTCAAGACCAGACAAATTTCATTATACACCCCGAAAATAGATTCATATTACTGCACACCGCTGCAAAAGAAAAATAGAAATTGATTACACCCTGTCACTCCAGTGGGTCTAAAACTGACCGTATTGTGAAAGAAAGGAAACTATAGAGGTTGTTTCAATCAATTTACACGAGGTTATATGTAGGAAGTATAGACTAAAGTTCGGCGAGAAATGTTATTGCCACAAAGTAGAATGATCGAAAATGGCCGATCAAGATTTTGTGGTATTTTCGTATCCAAAGAGACCACATCATAAAAGCGTTTCGTTCATCAATTCTTTTTAATATTTCGACTTTCAAACAAGAGCACTGTTTCAACATCTTGTCTTTAATTTGGTTTATGGTGTCGGCTTTTCTTAGTTCTCATTTCATTGTTTATGTGGCTTGCTATTCCAATCTGTTTCGATGTCGGTAAGGCACATTCTTTATTGTCTGTTCTCTTGACATCCAGTTTATTTTCAAAGTTTGTTTTTATTTAGTCAACAATTCATTGGCTTTATTAGGTCAGCAAATTGGCTTATATCAGCATCTTGCAAACATGCTTTGTGTGTAGTCCTTCCTTTTCCTCATACATTAGTCACTTATATGTTAAGTAGGCCATCAAGGAAAAACAAGCCAAATTATTGTAAACAAGATGATGAGACAGTAGGGACTTTCCTCTGGGTTTTTTACTATTATTATTTTTTTTATTTTCTTTGTTATCTGGCGTTTACACATTTCTTTCCGGGTCCCGCCCAGGGACCTAAGGTTAGAAATGGCATCATGGCACTTTCCACTGAAAAAAAAAATAAATAAATAATTACATAGATAAAGCCCTTCGTAAAGTGTGGGCTGTACTTGTCAGAACAATTTTTTGTATCTCTTTGAGGGATGGACTTCCAGGGATCCCTTCAATGGATTTCTCTTGTATACGTTTTCCTCCTGAGCCTAACCAGAGACGTAAGGTCATAAATGGCTTCATGACATTCCACTGATCTTTTTTTTAAAAGAAAAACTAAGACAACTCATTTTTTACATAGATAAAGCTGTTCATAATGTGTGAACTGTATTTGTAAGTACAATGTTTTGTATTTCTTTAGGGCAAGGGCTATCAGGAATCCTTTTAATGACTCTATCAAACCCTTTTCCAATAAATCCGAGGGTTTCAAATACAACTGGAATTGCTGATATTCTCATTCACCACATCTTTGAGATTCCTACTTCAAGATCCTTGTAGTTTGGTATTTTTTTTCAAGATCTTCAATGTTACATTACAATCTGCTGGGACTACCATGTCAATAAGAAAGCACATTCTGTTCTTGCGGTCTTTGATCTCGATATCTTGGCAATTAGCTTTGTTTTGTCCGTGTGTTGTAAAGTTCCATAAAATTGTTATAGGTCCTGGCCCACTCTATCACTATTATTATTATTTTTATTATTTTTATTTCCTTTGATATCTGGCGTTTACACATTTCTTTCCGGGTCCTGCCCAGGGACCTAAGGTTAGAAATGGCATCATGACACTTTCCACTGCAAAAAATAAAAAAATAAAATAAAATAATAATAATTACAAAGATAAAGCCCTTTGTAAAGTGTGGGCTGTACTTGTCAGAACAATTTTTTGTATCTCTTTGAGGCATGGACTTCCAGGGATCCCTTCAATCAGCCTACTGGAATCTTTTCCAACCAGTCCAAGGGCTCCAACTACAACAGGGATTGTCGATGTTCCCATGTGCCACATTTTTGAGATTTCTATTTCAAGGTCCTTGTATTTTGACAGTTTTTCGAATATCTTCAAAGATACATTGCAGTCTTCAGGGAGTGCCATATCAATAAGGAGACACTTATTTTGTTTGTGGTCTTTAATAACAATGTCTGGGAGGTTGGCTTTGATTGTTCTGTCAGTGTGTATTGTGTAGTCCCATAAAATTGTAACAGATCCTATCTCCGTAACCGGGTCAGGGTGGTGTTCGTACCAGTTTCTTTCAGTTTCCTTCCCATAGGAGTTGCAAATTTTCCAGTGCAGATATTGGCCCACTCTGTCATGCCGGGTTTTATATTCAGTGGGTGCCAATATCGTGCAACCTGATACAAGATGATCAATGGTTTCTGGATATTTATCACAGAATCTGCATCTTGGGCTAACACAGTATTTTAGTATATGTGCTTGATAATTCCTAGTTAACAAGCATTGGTCTTGTGCAGCAATGATTATTATCATTATTATAATTATTATTATTATTATTATTATTATTATTATTATTATTAGTGTGTGTGTCTTGCCTTTGCTTTACATGAGATGATTTGCCTCCAAATCTCATCAATAGCCTCCAAGAAACAAGATTCTTTTGTATAAGATGCAAACAGATGAGATGCAATTGTATCAAGGAGTAAAAAATAATACAATTGTGGTCGATGCATGGAAAGAAATCTATGCAAAGATCTGATAATTACCCAAAAGTGAATGTGATTCTAATGTGTTTCTCCGTCAGTAGGCAGCATTCTTTATTGTCTATTACCGTAATTTCTCGAAAATAATACGCCTTTTTTTTACTGTAAATTACAGGTGATAGTAGGGGTGCGTATTATAAATAGGTTTAAACAATTTTTTTTCGTTTTTGATTTATAATAATAAATACGTACATGTCGTAAGACAACACTTCTTGAAACCTCTTTTTTTCTTAGCTGAATAACAAAACGCTGAAAATTCAAGTTTATCTTCGTAGTCATCAGGCAAACGCTGGGCTATGGATGTTGTTCTAATAGATATATCAAACCTCTTCATAAAAGGAAATCACCAGTTTGCTGAAGCTTTAAATGTATTTCCATGGTTTTCATAAGTTCTTTTGCCTTCATCTTTATTTTCACAGTATTTCTGGAACATTCACTTGATCGTCTTTCTTTCACAAATTCAGCTAAACTTTGTTCCATATCTGGATATTGAGCTTTTCTTCCTCTACCTATAGCTTTGGCACTTGATTTACACTTTTTTCAGTTCATTTTTATTCTTTCTTCATAAACGTATGTTAGCCTCATTCAACTCGTATTCTCAATCTGAAGCCATATTTCCTATTCTTTCTGCTAATTCTATTACTTTTTGTTTAAAAGTTGCACTCCTAACTCGCACGTTTTGACGACATTTTGGCGGTAAAATAAAATGTCATATTTACCGGGAAAACCGCTGGTAATTTTCAACATTAGCCGCTTAGTTTCGATTTTATTCTTAATGTCAAGTTTGACAAAATGTCTTCGGAATTACTTTTTTTTTTTTAACAAAATTTATAGATGCGTATTATACATAGGGGTAGATATATTTCTTAATTTTTGGATCATATGTTGGGTGAGTGTTATTTTCGAAAAATTAGGCTATCTTGCATATTTTCTGTAACTCGAGATCAGATATTCGTTTTATTTTCAAAGCTGGGTTTATTTGGACAACAAGTCATTGGCCTAAAGCTTCCATTCATGTCTCATCTCTCTATACTGCACACACGCTTTATCTGTAGCCAATTTTTTCTTTGTCCAATTTTCTTCTTCTATGTCCCGTGTTCCTTCAGAATGTTGGCGATCATTCTCTCCACAATTTCCTGTCCTTGTTCTGTCATCCATTTATGCAATCTCGCGAGGTAGGTTATTGTTGAGATGTTGAGTGTTTCCACGTGAGTATATGGTAATAACGAACAAACACAGTCGTAGGGAAAAATACTGGTATATTCAGAGAGGTATTTACATCAGAGAGATTAGTAGTAGAACGAACGTAGGTTAGTAGTAACAATAAGTAATAGTAATAAAGTCCAACGGTATCTTCCGGTCGAGAAACGGAAGTGTAACTGATCACTACGGTATTTAACAACCCTCCCACGTGGGTCGAATGTGGCACAAGGCCGGTTTAATGTGGGCTCCCCGAGCCCGTAGGCTCGGCCAAAAATATGCCCATTAGAACCCGTATAAACGGGTTCAGGGACTGTCTACCTCCCCGGACGACACTTTGCCCTGCGGCAAAGCCTCGTCCGGGTTCCTCTCTGCCAAAGCAGAGAGTTCAACAGGAGCAGCGCACAGTCAGAGACTGCGTACACTGCTACACTACGGTATTTAACAACCCTCCCACGTGGGTCGAATGTGGCACAAGGCCGGTTTAATGTGGGCTTACCGAGCCCGTAGGCTCGGCCAAAAATATGCCCATTTAGAACCCGTATAAACGGGTTCAGGGACTGTCTACCTCCCCGGACGACACTTTGCCCTGCGGCAAAGCCTCGTCCGGGTTCCTCTCTGCCAAAGCAGAGAGTTCGACAGGAGCAGAGCACATTCAGAGACTGCGTCTCGTACACTGCTACACTACTCACAGTCTCTAGAACTACTGTTCTATTTATAATAATAGGATCAGTCTATTGTGGTTGTGAAGGTGGGTGCGCCCCAACAGTTATGCTGCTCTGTCTTTTTAGCTTTCAGTCTATCTTGTGTGTATCAAACTTTCCAAACCCCTATCCTCATTATGTGCCCGAAAATTTCAACTATCTCTTCCCAATATTAAATATAAATGCCCATTTTGTTGACATTTTCTCTAAATGTCTGAGCGATTAGCTTTGATTTTTCTGTCTGTGTGTATTGTAAACTCCCATAAAATTGTTACAGGTACAGATATTATCCGACACTTTCATATTATTATTATTACTATTATTATTATTGTGTCTTACCTTTGATTTGTGTAATACGAGTTGCCCTAAATCTTATTCAAAGACTTCAAGAAACAAGTTTTTTGTATCAGAAGATGCAAACGAAAATGACATGTTCATCATTAATTAATCATAGTTAAGGATCTGAAGCTCATGAAGGATTGAAATAAACTTCAAATATACATACATATATATATATATATATATATATATATATATATATATATTATTCCAGATCATTTCGAACTTATTCGAGATGATTTTCGTCCTCTCTAATTTTCTGTCCTTGAGTAAAAAGGTACCTTACACGTTTCATGTACGATTTCATTTTTAAGTCTTTCTTCATTGCTCTTTAGACTGTCATAGCTGAAACTCCCCTTTCACGTGTCAAATGTCTTATCGACTGAGTTGAATCTTTTCTAATTGATCTCTTTAGCTCTAAGTTGAAATGATGATCCCTCTTCCAGTTGTGACCTCCTGATACAGTTTTCCTCCCTACTGTTCCCTCTTTTCTAGACTTATTCACCGTTCTCTTGATGGTTCCATGAATGAACTTTGCAGATGGAATCCAAAGTATGAATTTTGGTACCTTTCCAGAAGGCCTGAATGATCTTTTTTCTCTCATCATTGCTCATTTAAGAAGACAGTAGGTCTGACACAAAACGATTTTAACCTGTTTTCTTTTTAGCTGAATAACCCAAAGGGTTTTTCTGTTATTCTCACGACAAATGGTATCAAGATGGCTAAATATCGTATAGGAAAACCTGGAAAACAGAAACTCAATTAGTTTAGTGGTTTTTTTTAGATAATAAACATTTTGTGGGGTGGATAATTGTGTTGTTACACACGATTTGGACAATTTTGCTGTTATACTCCGTAGTTCCCAAAGGATTTTCCCCAAGGCTTACATTTTGCTCTATGGAGTAGTGATCGTTACCCCTTCACTCTGCCGCCATGTTTTTTCTGCCATTTTAAAAGTAGTTTAACTTAGCAACTCTGGTGATTATTACTCTTTCAAGAAACAGTAAAAAGATCACGCCTCTGCTACTATGTATTTTTTTCTTTTCGAATCAGCGCCAAATAGTTTACACTCGTTTCAGTACAGGAATTTTCCATCTGAAATACGAAAGTCAGTGTTTGGGATTTCTCGACTCAACTATCGTTTTCGACAAATGTATGTCTGTCTTGTTTTCTAATCAACAAAAGTTAATGAGCCTTGATGTTTTGGGGGCTTTCATTGTAAAGGTCTCTTTTGTAAATTGTACAGTTGAAGCCAGCATTTATTATGCCGCAGATCAAATGTCTAAACAGTTTAATGAGAAACCAGTCAGCCTGAACATTGACTCTTGTGGCTCAAAACTTTCTGAAATAATTTCCAGCATTGTTTTTTTGTATAGTCCGCAGTTGCTATTTTAAATAATAACAATATGAAGTTGTTTTAAGATTCGAGACGCCAACAAATTATCTTTTTTCTGAGCAAAAGACAAAACAAACGACACAAACTCGGGCTTAAGTCGAGTTTTGAAGATAAATTCTTAAAGAGAAACGGGGGTTAATTTAACGTGCTGATAATAGTCTTGCAATGTTGGAATCTCTCTTTTTTCTCAATTTACACCATCTCAAGTTAGAGAGTTACTGTTAAATTGATAATTATAAATAAGGGTGTGTGTTGAATGAAATAGTAAGTGGCAGAAAATGTAAATTATGATGATAGATAATTTTGACCAATGACTTAAGATTGCAGTGTTCAGGGAAGCACCTACACGGGAGTCTGTTCCACGAAGTGGCATTTATAAGGGAAGAGCTTAGTAATGAAAATCGCAATTTGAATCTTATATTACAACTTTCTTCCTTAATCATTTCAAACTAGGCACGGCGATAAAGCCAGTAAGACACAATGAAATGAAGAAAACGGAGAAAACCTTATTGGGGTAAGAGGACAATAAAACAGGCCTCAAGGAAACAAAAGATGACGATTAACGTAACATCTAAATTTTTGGACATCGTAGTTGACGGGAAAGTAGATAGTTCTACAACTGAGAAGTACGGGAGAAGGTACTATTAGAACAGAACTTGCAGTTAAATCTAGCAATTTCAACAGTAAAGTGCTGAGACCTAGCAGCCAATCTAGTACTGCGCTTGTATTCATGAAGACGAGGTACCAAAAGGAAAGCTTACATGAACAATGACCATGAAAATGTTTATAGTGGAGAAGTGATTGAAGCCGAGATGCCAGATCAGAACCAATAATATTGCTGATTCTTCTTTGAATTTTATCAAGAATCTCTAGATATATAGCCGAAGCACCATACCAAACGTGGCAACGATATTCAAGGCATGGACGTGTGTTAGACTTTTAAATATATAAGATAGAATTTGGCGAGAAACATTGTCTAGCTGGACACAGTGAACCAACTTTCCTAGCAGCACCTCCCTAGCAACTGATTCAATACAATCGTTCCCCTTAATGTTAGTAAAAACACACTTTCGACCGAGAAGGCGCAGTGAGTTACTTTTCTGGAGGTTAGCATCAGCCATGCTGATAGAAGGTAAAAAAATGTTGTTTTTTTTTATCACGACGTTCCGGCTGCTAGATAGGCTTTCATGAGCTGTCTGATGTGATATACAGGTTCCATACAATAGATTATAAATCATGTGTCTGTTTCTGCGAGTTCTTGAAACTGTTTACTCCTTACTAAGTTACACCCTAAATTCCTAACATCCCAGGGAAATAGGTGAATCTTAAAAGCACTACAATTTGCTTTTAAAACCTCCAGTACATTTTTCTTCTTTAATTAACCATTAGTTCCTAAATGCTATTGAAACCGATGTTTGTGCTACTGATCATTTAATTTAAGCATAGCATATGTGCTAATTCCTTCAACCGTCTTATCTTTCTCCGATCTATAATTTTCACACAGAGATTGCTGAACTCTATCCTCCTATACATATGATCAGCTGCTTCTGATTTTAAAAAAATTCTCCACGGGCTTCTAAATTCAAATTATTTTCTTAACTAAATTCTCGAAAAGGCATTTCTAGATTACTGATAGAACTTTCAGGAACACAAGTCGGGCTTACGGCCACATCACATTGAAACACCGGTTCCCCACGATCACCGAAGTTAAGCAACGTAGAGCCTGGTTAGTACCCAGATGGGGGAACACTTGGGAATACCAGCTGGTGTAAGTTTGGATGTGTGTTGTGTGACGGATAATGACTCAGAATTGTTAATCGGAAAGCCGAGTTCCAATTACGTAAATACTCTTGGTATGAAAGATATGAATCCATCTCCTCCCCTGGCTATGGGTTAATTAGTAAGTCACTAAACCATTATTAACTCCAAAAATATTTTTAAAAAACTGGGTACAAAATATGTTTAGATTTCGACATTAAATAAGCCAGAGAGGTTGATATGACGCTAAACAAAAATAACCAAGCAAGCAACGAACATAAGTCGAGTTCTTATAGCAATATTTGAAAGAGAAAAAATAAGATGGCGTCGGTTAATACTTGGGTAATATTTTATTTTTATTAAGTTACTAATACAGAATTTATCCATTAAAAATGTTTCAGTCAGACGAAAGGCACGAGACAAGGATCAGGGAGGGTGTAAGGTATTTGTCTTAAAGAGAAGAAGTTTTATAAAAAATAAACCTGAATATTAACCTTATAACATTAATCTGGGGTTATATGAAGAATTAAATATTAATTTAAAATTAAAATAGGAATAAAAAGGATTTTTTTAATAGATAAATGGATGCAAGGGATTAAAGGAAAGAGCATTGTTAAGATCTTAGAGTAGGGGGAAGTTTATAAATTTTAATTAATATATATATATATATATATATATATATATATATATATATATATATATATATATATATATCGGAGAGCCGAGTTCAAATTACAGTCGAATCCATTACATTCACTTACGTGCTAATAAACTTGGAGAAGGTATTAATCCTATTCTTCTCCCTCCAGCTATGGGTAAATAGCAGGACAGACTGGGTTCTATAGCCTTGGATGGCAACTGTTCTAGGAGAAGGACAAATCTGAATTCAAAACCTGCGGAGGGTAGTTTGGGGACCTTGTGGCACGTAGTGCACCAGATCTCTGTATTCGGCCCTTCAAAAAGTGTGGTTGGTTCTGCACAAAGACTTCACTACTATAATCAAATCACATGTGCTGGTGTCAGGGCTGACAGTTCCTAGCAACTGAATTGCTTGACCCTCATACAACGGCAGAGGGAACTATATATATATATATATATATATATATATATATATATATATATATATATATATATATATATATATATATATATGACTGTCGCCTCTAAATGTTGACTTCTATGTTCACTTATATATATATATATATAAGTGAACATAGAAATCAACACTTAGAGGCGACAGTCTGTTTCATGCTAGATGCAATCGTCAGGCCACCTAGATGCAGTCGCCTCTAAGTGTTGACTTCTATGTTCACTTTTATATTTACACACGCTCTATCTCTGATATTGAGCACTTTATCCCATAAATATAGCACACTTTAAGACTATATTTCTCATATATATATATATATTTCTTATATATATATATATATATATATATATATATATATATATATATATATATATATATATATATTCCCTTTCTATCACACCCAACGTCGTGCGTTTGGTTATTTTTTTTTTAAATAATATAACGTTCATTATTTTTTTTTTTAAACAAAGCGTTGGGAGGTCAGTTGATAAAAATCACCTGAGGATACCGTAAGGTTGAAACCAAGGTCGTGGATTCAACTGATCTCCTGATTTTTAAAGTTATATATATACATATATATTACTGAAATATATTTTATTAAATAGAATAGACAAGAAATGTCTTTTAAGCCTTTAGGTGAATGTCTCTTGGAAAGGAATATGTTGCTTGATATCAGTTGGAAAGTGACTTGCGTATATTGCGTGTAATGTGCAAAGTGTCTTAAACCTTTGCAGGTCATCTTCAAGTTGTGAGATGGCAAATGTGTTTTTTTTATTTTGTTAACTGTCCGAAGTTTCAAAAAGTCGTCAGTTCATATACCATCTTTAATGGAATAAAGATACCGTCTCCATTCCATTTATTAGGTCATGCTTACATTTTAAACATATATATATATATATATATATATATATATATATATATATATATATATATATATATATATATATATATATATGCGTATATGTGCACGCGTGCGTGTGCGAGCGCGTTTTTTTTTTGTTTGTTTCTCTCACTGTGAATGTGTTTTTGATGTGTGCGTGAGTGGGTGGTGTGCAGAGTCTTACCTACGTGTTCATTCTCAAAGCTGATTCCGAACTGGAAACAAACAGAGCCCGCTGCCATGATGTCTTAATGAGAATGCGATTAAATTCTAGCGACAAAAAATAACGTATATAAATCGACAACGCAAATTGTTTTACCGGTGGGTAAAGAGGTTGGGTGGAGGGTCCAGTTCCTTCTCTTGGTGAAAGCGATAAAGTCTCGGCATCATTTTGGAAAACGTAGTCAGTTTTGTTTTTGATCTTCTTTTTTTTCCTATTTTTTTCTTTTTTTAGTTCTAATTAAAATTCACGAGAATGTGGAAAATTTGCAAATGCCGACCTCGCAGCCCCGAGCGCTCGATGATTTTCCCGCCTTTTTCAGATAAAATTAGATCAAAAATTTAACTGATGGGATTGCCTCGGGGATGACCTCAATTTGTACCGCAGTTCGATTGCCATTGTTTCGTTCTCTGTTTGTAGATCATTCGAATTCTTTTAGTCGACATGAATAAACTTGCAGTGCTGCGTAGATAAACAAACAAAATTGTAAGTGTACAAGCAGCTACAAAAGTATGCAGTAATTATTATACCAGTATTGATATATTTGTATCATTAATATATTTTGTGCGCACGTTTTGTTTTTTGCTGTATACCTACCTTTGCACACATACACATACATACATATATATATATATATATATATATATATATATATATATATACAAATGTAATCAAGGTAAATTTAAAATTATGCCAATATATCAAACAGACAATTATTCTTACCTACAAATACAAGAAAAAATTTCATAAGCAAATTTATACCAGCACTAAACAGATCATAACACCACACACGTACACACATAGTATACACACACACAAGTATCAATGGAGAACGAATATATATTCACATACTGGCGAAAACAAATAAACTACTCACAAACAAACACACGAACCCTACACAACATAGTAAGTGTGTATGTGTCCATACATATACAGGGGTTGGACAACATAATTGGAACAGGTGCAAATTCCACACCTATATTTCAAACACCTATTATATTAAGAACTTTAACTAAAACTTTGTAATTTCAGGTTATATCTATTGTAAATACGTTTATTTATCTAATTTACTGTCTTTGTCTTATTTATTTTTAGAATTTAATAAAATTTAATCTATCTCTGAGTCAGAAGCTCAGATTTCGAAAAAGAGCAAATTGTTGGAGCTCGCATGGCAGGAGCCTCGATCACTAAGGTTGCTGAACTGTTTGGTTTTTCAAGAGCTGACATATCAAGAACTATGACGCAATTCGAGAAACAGGGCAAAACCTCTAGCAACCGTAGCAATTCGGGCCGGACTTGCAAACGTTCTGACAGAGACCGACGTGCATTGAAACGCAATGTGGCAAAAAATCATCGGACTACTGCGACGAAAGTGACTGCTGAGTTGAATAATCATCTGAATAGTCCAGTTTCTACTAAAACTCTTCGTCGTGCGCTCCATAAGGCTGCATATCATGGAAGAGCCGCCGTAAGGCAACCTCTTCTCTCCACTCGCAACATTCAGAAGAGGTTGAAGTGGTGCAGAGATCACAATGCTCGGTCTGCAGATCAATGTAAGAAAGTGATATTCTCAGACGAGTCCAGTTTTTCTCTTTTCCCAACTTCAGGGCGAGTTTATGTGTGGAGGCAGCTCAAAGAAGTTTACAACTCTGACTGCCTTCTTTCAACAGTGAAGCATGGAGGTGTATCAGTGATAGTTTGGACCGCCATATCATGGAAATGCCTCGGTCCAATAGTTGCCCTGCAAGGTAGAATCAAGAGCAAAGATTACCTGAACATTTTGGGAAATAATATTCATCCAATGGCCCAGACTTTATTCCCTGATGGTGACTGCATCTTCCAAGACGTTAATGCTCCAATACATACCGCTCGAGTGGTTAAGAATTGGTATGAAGAGCATGAAAATGAGCTAGAACACATGGAGTGGCCTCCCCAATCTCCAGATATCAATATTATTGAACATTTGTGGTGCATTTTGGAGTGACAAGTTAGGAGCCGCTATCTTCCACCGTCGTGTCTTAAAGAGCTGGAGCAGGTGTTAATGGAAGAATGACTGAAAATTCCTCTGGATGAAGTCAGGAAGATGTATGATTCCATTCCTAGACGTATTAAATCTGTATGTGAGGCTAAAGGAGGACCAACTCCAAATTAAATAAATTTTCCTTGAATTTAACAAGTGTTTCAATTATTTTGTCCAACCCATGTATATATATATATATATATATATATATATATATATATATATATATATATATATATATATACATATACTTACACATACTAGCAAAAACACACGCACACACAATACACAAAAATGGAACTAGATCTAAGAAAATACAAGGGTCATAAACCATAAGAATGAAGACACCCTTTCTCGTTCTTTCTGTGACCAATCTTAATTGTTTTATTAGCCCTTAAACAGAAAAACACTTTTGCCACCAATCCAAGAAAAACATCTTCGTTGCCACTACGCAATAAAAACAATGATTCATTCATTTTTACGGTTTTTCAACCCTTTGTAGGTTATTTAAAGCCAGAACATATTTTTGGATTGTACAGCTTTTTTAAATTGATTGATTCGTTCTTTTTACTGCTTATCAAACCTTTGTAGGTTATTTAAAGCCAGAAAATATTATTAGATTGTAAAATATTTTTAATTGTTTCATACATTCATTCATTTTTACGGCTTATCAAACCTTCGTAGGATATTTAAGTCCAGAAAATATTTTTTAGATTGTAAGACTTGGGTAGGGGAAACAATGATGATTTATTGATACAAGTCTTAATGATTAACCCATAGCTGGAGGAGGAGAAGATGTAGATTTATACCTCTCTTAAGGGTATTTGCGCGTAAGTGATTTAACTAACTTTTAGCTTCCGATTTATCACTTCAAGTTTTAACATCTGATTTAGGTCCCCCACTTTTAACATATATTTTAGGTCGCCACTTTTAATATATGTTTTAGCTCCCCAAAATTTTACCAATGTTTTAATTCACCAACACGTTTAAGGTCCGGTTTAGCTGTATGCATTTTTGATAACTGATTTTATTTTGTAGTGCCCAGCTTAGAGTGTAACAAAATCCGATCTCGATGAATGTAGCATTGTTTTGAACTTTTGTCTTACTAAATTAGACCTACTGTCGTGATACATTTAAACAGAATGTCTTTCAGACTTTTACTATTGATCCTCACTGACTACCCCATCCCCTGTGTCTTTGAGCCACACTAGTTAAAGTGTTAAACAGTGTGAATGTCTGCGAGGACGTCTGTCTTCGAGTTGCGATTCGCGGTCTCATCTTCCTATAGTGAATGTGATCTTCGGTGAATATCCCCAGCATTGTAGCCGTGTTTCTGTTTAATCTCTACTGTCTGAGTATCTACAGAGGTAATTCTGCCTGGTGACTGAGAATGGTGACTACTTCTGCATAGATTGGAAACTCAGATATCGAATTTTGTTTTCAAACAATAAAAGTCTTCTTAATTTAGGAAATTGGCGCAGTATAATCTTCCTATTTTTTTTTTTTTACCTTTGCCGTATTTCTGAAATAAAGTATTGTAATTATTTACATTAGTTACATTATTCGGACTGTTGTCCTCGTCTTTATTGCCATATTCACGACGTGAACCAGTAAACTCTGTTACAGACCGGCTATCTGTTTTCCAACTTGTTGCGGGATTATTAACGTCGCTTTTTTGAGTTGAGAAATAAACACGTGTCTCCTGAAATACCCGCAACAAAATAGCGGGCTCAGGATGCGTGTCCACGTAAAGAAATGAAAAGAAACGAAAAGAACCAATATATATGTACAAACAAATGATAAACCAACAATAAAGGTATACAAGCGTCAAAGACAATGATGTGTGTGACAAATGAATCTGAAAACCTTTTTAGTTCAAAGGATGCGTAGTGGGTGAATGTCCGTACGTACATGTGTATGTGTATGTGTGGTTTGTTCATGCGTTTCCCAATCTCGGCGAAAGATTTACATGTTGACGAATAAGCGGATAAGGTAAGAAGGGAATGAAAAAATAGTATTTATAGTCCGGAGAGCATTCCCTAGTGGCGGTTTCGAAAATTAGGAGGGGTTAACCTCTCTCCTTCTAAGCGCCTTTTTCTCCTTCTCCTTTTTCTCTCCTTCTAAGCGCCATCTGATTCTCACTATATACCTTTTAAAATCTCATTTTTAACCCTCTCTCTCTCTCTCTCTCTCTCTCTCTCTCTCTCTCTCTCTTCTTTGATTATTCTTTCCTCCCTTTTCTTCTAACCTCTCCGTCTAACGACTTATGTATTTTTCTGCTAAAATATCTCTGTCTATATTTATGAGATGAGATATTGTAATTATTTATATTATTTACATTGTTCCGACTGTTGTCCTTATCTTCATTTCTATAGACAGATGAACATCACTGGAAAATACGAAAAGTTAAGGAATCAACACATATGCCACGCCGCAAAAATCTCCTAAGCTGGCCAATAATGACTACAATATGGGAACCAGTAATACGGAGTGCTAGAGAAAAACGATAACAACAAAATTGCAATATGAGCTCTGATAAAAAAAAATGATTACTGAAACTTTAAGTTTATAAGTCCCAAAAATTTATACACTGATGTCCTCAATGGCACATGGCCCAGTGGATAAAAACGTTGGTTGGATCCAGTGACTTAACTCAAAGAGTTACGATTTCAATTTCTGACTACTGCAGTGGTGCCCAAAAGCTTGGGGAGTTGAGCTAAATGATAACTGAGACATCCGGAAGGGGCATAGCACGTGTAACTAGAAATACAGGGTTCCGTTCGAAATTCCAATCACCTGAAGAAGGCTGGAGCGTACAAGGGCAGAAATGTCGTTAATATGGCAATAAAGATGAGGATAAAAGTCCAATTACTGTAAATAAGAGAACCTAAATTAATATTTATAATCGCCTAGATGTTTTTCATTGCGTATTCTACAATTAGAATTCAATAATTATGTGAAAAATAAAAGCTATAAAAAGATGTATAATTAAAGAAAGAAATTTTATGCGTGAAAATGTGAATGTTAAAATAGGTTGATAGTGAGGAAAAACATTAAACTCAAAATGAAATTTTCACTAAGTAGCAAACAGGTTTGAACACAAAGATCACGTCGGCAATAAAATGGCTGATAATCACAAAGGAATTATGGGACTCATATGCAATTAACCGGCCAAACTGGATTCAATCTTTTTTCTTTCTTTTGACGGCATTTATTTTCGCTTCCTTTATTTTATTTCTCTCAGAATATCAGTGACCTTGACAATGATAATGACAACCAGAATGATTCCATGCTTTTAATACTTTACTCAAGGTCTTGTTTTCCGAAGAAAAGATGTAATTGTGACAAAAGTCATAAACGACAAAATAGTCACAGGCTCTTCTTCAGTTAATAACATACTGATAAGATTAATAGTCTTGAGAAATAACTCATAAAAACTGGGCTAAATTCAGTATTGGTAACTAGCTTTTAATATAACGCGTGATCAGATAGGATTTATTAGACGAGTGCGTGAACGCTTTCATTCACTTCAATCGTCGCATCTAGGAAAGGGGCGCTGAAATGTTTTCGGCAGAATGGATTTCTCAAAATCTGATCAAGCAACAAACATCAGTTCTTTTTTTGTCTTTTTTGTGTGCGAAAGATTGTTTTTTTGTCGGGCTGAGAACATTAACCTCCATTTATTCAGTTTCTTACAATATTCTCTATCTATAAAAGGCAGGATGTGTGTGTGTGTGTGTGTGTGTGTGTGTGTGTGTGTGTGCGCGCGCGTGTGTGTGTGTGTATGTGTGTGTGTGTGTGTGTGTGTGTGTGTGTGTGTGTGTAACGAATGCATGGTCGCAATTTTCGACGGATTGTGCACCAAAATTTACATGCACATACTCCAAGTTAGTAGCAAGGCCAAGACCGACTTTGCATTTCCCAACTCCCATCGATAGTGGAAATAATCGATTTTTTTTCATGCTTCTACGGCAGTTTTCATGTAGTTTGCGGCCATTTTCTACTGGCTAGAGTGAGAGCCTATAGCTGGCTGCCACGAATAGACAAGAAGATTCTATTGGCCAGCGTGAGAGCCAACAGCTGACTGACACGAATGTTAACTAGCATGCTAGCATGCAAAAATATCGATAGCTGCATTAGTCACAAGTGGGAAAAATTTAAATCTGCATGGCACTTTACTCCAATGGGCTCATTCGCTTGCTTAAACTCAACGTTGATTCTGAGTCCGCAGAACTGGGTTGATTGTGAAAAAGTATTTGTTGTTAACATTCTTTTTTCATTCGGTTTTTCCAGTTACGAGTCCTTTTTTAAAGCTGATCGTTTTGTGTTCATTTTGTTTAGTTCTTTTTTCGTAACAGATTTAATGTTTAGTATAGAGCTTAGAAAAAATTCGCAGTGTGAGGTAGGCAAGAAGTAAGGCATGTAGCAACATCAGTAGGGCAAAGGGCACTCCTTTAAAGGCAAGGAAGGGCAAAAATATTTTAAGTCAAGTGATAGCGATTGCTGTATGAGTCGTACGATTTTTGAATCAAGCACGGGCAACGCCGGGCCATTCTGCTAGTACAAATATAAAGACCAACATTATATATGGAAAATAAACAAGTGTAAAAATTTAATGATTACAAAATGAACATTAATAGTGAAAGTAATATTGTTCGAAACGATACACACACACACACACATATATATATATATATATATATATATATATATATATATATATATATATATATATATATTAATCGGAATCACCCCAAGCAAGGTAATAAAGCCATAGAAATAGAAGGAGTTACAGGGTGTGGAAGAATTAGGAACAGAAACATTAATGATGAGCAGAAAGAGAAGATAGTAATCAGGTGGGAAGTAGATAGCGATTGACAGTGCATTTAAATTTTTACAGATTATAGTTGGCTAGAAAGCATGCGGTCGGAAGGGAGTTTCTCAAACGAGAAGGGCAAGAAAACAAATTATTAGCATAGAATTTACTGCAGCATCTCAACGCCAGTCTAGTGCTGCGCTTAAATTAAAAAAAAAAGAAACTCTAGGTACCAGAGCGAAGAGCTCATTCGAACAATTGCCATGAAAGTATGTATAGAAAAGATATAAAGAGCCAACTTTACGGCAGTGGGTAAGTGACGTGAGCCAAGGCGCCAGATCAGGACCAATAATATAGCAGATTCTTCTTTGGATCTTATCAAAAAGCTCAAGGTAAATAGCAGGGGCACCGGACGATATGTGAGAGCAATATTCTAAGCAATGGTATGTATTGGCAGGAGCTGATTGAAAACTAGCCAGTTTTCAATCAGCACCTGAGAATTGTATCGTGCATGAAATTCAGATTTGTGCTAGCCTTGAGTAAAAATGTATTTTGTTATTAATATAAATTATAGCTCTGTTATTATACATCGGGCACTAATTTATTAGTACCAGCACTCAATGAGCGATATCATATATATATATATATATATATATATATATATATATATAACAAATATATACAAATAACAATATATATTGTTATTTATATAGATACAAATATTTAATTAAATGTCCTGTTTATAATAAACATTATTATTATCTATATTTTCCGGCCTAAATGTCCGAGAAATTTCATAGAAAATATGCGTCCTCCGACAGTAATCGAACCTGTATCCTACACGGAACCGTCATATAGCCTGACGTAATATAGCAGTTTAGCTATGAAGGAAGCGTCTGGTTAACAAGGTAAATGGTATTAATACTGTTTATTATAAACAGAGCATTTATTGGTCTCCATATAAATAACGTATATCAATAAAAAATATATTAAAATAATTGTCGGACTTAGCCCATTTCATAATATATGACATCATTTGTTTATGTTAAGATATAAGGTTAAGTACTTATATATATATATATATATATATATATATATATATATATATATATATATATATATATATATATATATATATATATATATATATATATATTTAAGTGTTAATATCTGCTGATAAAGCAGAATATTTTCCTCGTAAATTCTTTTTATGTTTTACTCTTGACTTTGAGTACCTTTGACTGACTTTCCACTTAGAACTGACTCTTTTGAGTGATATGCATATAAATCCGTCCATGATTTTTGCTATCCGTTGATCCTCACAAAGCATGTGGACTTGATGGTATCTTAAGAAATGTGCTCCTGTTCTCTAAACTCTACAATAAATGCCTTGCTGCCTCTTGCTTTCCTTCTTGTTCGTAATCCTCTTCTGTAGTTCCAGTTTTTCAGAACTTAGGCGAACCATCTTATCCTTCTAAACATCGGACTATTAGCCTGCTACCTCTTTCTCCATCGCATGGTCTTCTTCCAGATGAGCAATATGGGTTTCGTTTCTCTAGGTCAACTGCTGATTCATTAACGACTGTTTCTAAAAGAGTCTATCTAGCTTTATATAAGAATGTTGAATCTCAGTCTGTTGCCTTGCATGTCTCGGGGGCATTTCATAGAGTTTAGCATACTGGTGTTCTTCACAAGTTGAAAGATTATGGTATTTTTGGACGAATTTTTGAACTGATTCCGTCTTTCTTATCAAATCGCGAAATGAACGTTGTCTTGAATGGCCACTCTTCCAGATCGTTTTGCATAAATGCAGCTTCTTCCCAGTTCTCTATCCTTCGACCTACGTTGTTTCTAATTTTCATAATTGACCATCCTCCTGCCATCAGTTCTCAGTATCTATGATGGTGACACAACTATTTACTTCTAGCCTCATATTAAATCTCATCGGTTCAAATTGGTAACGTCGTACCACGTGAGAGTCCGAAATATTAACAACAGAATCATATATCTAGATGCATTATAATGTGTTGCGACTAGTTTGGAATATAATTTTGTTGAGTGTGGGTTGCTTTGTTTTAATGTAGATGGCCTCCAATATCTGAAGATTCTTTTTATTGTGTGTGTATATGTGAGTATTGTTATGTTGTCAACTAATATCTGTCTAATATTACGTTTTTCTAAAAAAATGTTGTTTAATAGAACTAAGATCAGAAAGTTATTATCGCATAGCAATCTGCTATTTCAACATAACAGAATATCATCTTTGATGGTGATTATGTTTGTTTAAATATCCATATAACCATTGTGAAGATGGCTCATGTGAGCCGAAAGCTTAAATCAAGGAACAGTATAATAAAAAAAAATATCCTAATGTTGAACAATTTTTGTCTTTATTTACTCCCGAAATTAAAGCAAATATACGTAGTTTAGAACGGCTCATGACCAAACATAATAGACATTCGTTGTCTGTTATAATTAACAATATTTGTTTGAATAATGATCTGCTGCCCACTACACTATATATATATATATATATATATATATATATATATATATATATATAGTGATTAAATAAACTTTGATGTTTTAAAAAAAAATTATTCAGTACTATTATTGTTTAGATAATAAGCATTATAACATACCACAAATAGCTAAATTTCTTATTCCACAAAAAAGGAATTTTCCACAATAAACACATTTTTTACGTATTTATGGTTATTCTTTAAGTTTTATCAAAAACGACATTCTTGTACATGTAGTTTGAATAATATTATACATTAATTACTATTTTTTTAATTAATAATTATTTGTGCTCAATTGTTAACATTAATAGCTATCTGCTGATGTATTAAAATGTATGGATAATGCAATAAGAAAAATTTAAATTTCATCTCTTGCGATCGTCGTGATCTGTAAAATCTTTTTCTGTACATTTTTATATTAAATCTATTTTCAGTCTGTTCTTACAATAAATTAATTTTCAGTTCATTTTTATACTGAAATAATTTTCAATGCATTCTTATTGTAAAATCATTTTCAATGTATATAAAAATCGCTTTCAAATCAAGCGAGATTTTGCTTCAATCTGTGAGAAGCGATTACAGCAGAACAAGTCTTAATTTCTTAATTATCCTATTTTATAAATATGTACGTATCTACGTGTGTATATATATATATATATATATATATATATATATATATATATATATATATATATATATTACACATGTTGTGTTGAATGTCAAAGACAACATTGTCCTGCATATTTTCTTTTGAATTTTCTCATATTTTCTAATGAGACTTTTTATTTGAAAATTATATCGAAATAAATATTGTCCGTAAGTGTACTTTCGAACATCATTGTTCGTCTTCAGGTTCAACATTTTTAACAATGTCTTATATATATGTAGAGTCAAAAAATTTTAAAACATTTACAAATTGAACTTGTAGCGGAATCATGTTGCTACATTTGTTTACAAACTAATTAAACGTTACAAAATCATTTTAATTTCAAAACACGCGATGATGTTATCACATGCATGGCGAAGATTTTTAATCATGTGAAGGCGTGAAAAAGATTTTTATTATACAAGCCAAAAGATCGAAGAATACGTTATAAAATTTAAAATTTAAAAAGTTCAAAGGAAATGGTTATGTGGTGTATATAATTATGAAGAAATATATTATAAAGATTGTAGGATGTTTCCAGAAATATTGTAATCTATACGATTAATAAGAGGTATTCTGCTTTTAATATGTTATGCTTCTAATTCCGCTACAAGACAATTTGCAAATGTTTTTAAAAATTTTGACTCTACATATATATAAGACATTGTTACAAATTTTGAACCTGAAGATGAACAATGACGTTCGAAAGTACTCGGTTATCTTACGAACAATATTTATTTCGATATAATTTTCAAATAAAAAGTCTCATTATAAAATATGAGAAAATTCAAAAGAAAATATGCAGGACTATGTTGTCTTTGACATTCAACACAACATGTTTAAAAGAAAAGTTGCTGCCAAATTACACATATATATATTTATAAATAAATGACAATAGGAAAACAGTATTAATTGCTGACGCGTAGGGAAGGCTATTTTCATATTGTTAACTGAAAATAACGTTAGTTAATGTCACGTGTGGAGAATATTATCATTAATCTGTGTTGATGGAGTCAACATTCCAGTTGCTAAGAACACTCTGTTTTTTGTTTTTATTAATTTCCTTGTTTAATTAAATTCATTTCGTTTTTTGCTTTGAAAAAGACAAACATTGGACGAAACACGTCAGCAATTAATACTGTTTTCCTATTGTCATTTATTTATAAAGATTGTCTTCTCTACAAGTTAACTCTGAGAAATTTTCACATATATATATATATATATATATATATATATATATATATATATATATATATATATATATATATATGTCCTACCGATGATGCTCAACTTGTGTTTGTGACTTCGATGATTTAAGGCAAGCTTGTGACCCTGTTTTCCACATACAGGGCAAGTAACATTAGCCTTTGTGAAGGTTGAAGGCAGGTTAGGTTTTACGTCCTACTTTGAAATACGTAGATGCTAAAGCGTGACCTCTCGAGAGTTTTTTTTTTATGCCTTTTATGTACACACTCCTCCACTTGACGCCATTAGAAGCCACTTCCTCGAAAGACGACTGAAGGATTTCAATAGAATCTAGATTCTTCTTGAGTTTATACTTGTACCTCAACAGGTGTCTTCCCACTTTCCGAAAATCGTTATGCAGTTGTCTGTCCATGTGGATTTACCGTGTCCTTTCATCCCTCAACCGCACAAGCGAAGTTGCAGTTGCATTAGAAACTTCTCTATACTTCCGATTATGTGTGTGCATATGCTTCTTGTTGTTGTCGTTGTTGTTGTTGTTGCAGTTTAAAATCTGCAATATTTACAGTGGAAAACTGCTCAGTAATCCGTGATATACGATTTGTCGGTATCAACAATTTTAATATAGAAATACTGCACGGTGACTGGAAGTCTCACGCAATCATCATACCGTGTATAACATGGTACATACACACACATATATATATATATATATATATATATATATATATATAATTCAAAAATACGCTTTTAAGTAGGCGCCCGAGGGGGTCGTCAGTGATGTTTTGACTTGGTTCATCAGGGAGTTTCGGGTCTTTCAACATCATACTCCCCATCACCAAATCGACCCAATCAGGGGAGATCTAACCCTGATTCCCCCTCACTTTTAAAACGCTAACAGTTACTCTGGCCTTTTTAAAGAGTTCTACGAAGAAAGACCACGTATTCCGCACATCCGATTGGCTGTTTGTACAACCAATCAGCTGCGCGAACTATTTTTAAATGGCCCGCAGTGGGGACTAGCTTTTTTTTTATTTATTTTTATATATATATATATATATATATATATATATATATATATATATATATATATATATATATATATGGACATACACACGTAGATACATATATATTTATAAAATAGGATAATTAAGACTTGTTCTGCTGTTATCGCTTCTCACAGATTGAAGCAAAATCTCGCTTGACTTGAAAGTGATTTTTATATACATTGAAAATGATTTTACAATAAGAATGCATTGAAAATTATTTCAGTATAAAAATGAACTGAAAATTAATTTATTGCAAGAACAGATTAAAAATAAATTTAATATAAAAATGTACAGAAAAAGATTTTACAGACCGCGACGTCTATCAGAGAGATGAAATTTAAATTTTTATTATTGCATTATCCCAAAATTTGAACACATCAGCAGATAGCTATTAATGTCCACAACTGAGCACAACTGGTTATTAATTTTTTAAAAATAGTAATTAATGTATAATATTATCCATAACTACAGGTACAAGAATGTTGTTTTTGATAAAATTTTAAAAAATAGCCATAAATACGTAAAAAATGCATATATTGTCGAAAATTTATTTTTTCACAATATAGCTATTTGTGCTATGTTATAATGCTTATTATCTAAACAATAATATGGCTGAATAAATTTTTTAAACATTAAAGTTTATTTAATCACATCTCCCTAATAGCTGCCGTGATCTGTTAATATAAAAATACATTGAAAATAATTGTTATAAAATCTACTGAAAATTTTTTTAATAAAAAATGTGTTAAACATGATTTTACTAAGGAAATGTATTGCCAATTATTTTAATATAATAATCAACTGAAAATTAATTTATTATAAAAATGTACTGAAAATGAATTTACTGTGAAAATGATTTCACTGTAAAAATGTATTGAAAATTAATTGTACTATAAAAATTTATTGAAAACGATTTTTAAAAGTAAATTCATTTTCCAACATTTGATGGTAAAATCATTTTCAGTAATATATTAATAAAAATGTACTGAAAATAATTTTACCATTTATAAATATGTATGTATCTACTTGTGTATGTCTCTCTCTCTCTCTCTCTCTCTCTCTCTCTCTCTCTCTCTCTCTCTCTCTCTCTATATATATATATATATATATATATATATATATATATATATATATATATATATATATCATTTTCAGTACATTTATAAAAATGTACAGAAAATAATTTTACCATCAAATGTATGGAAAATGAATTTACTTTCAAAATTCCTTGAAAATGGTTTTAATATAAAAGGTCAACCTGCTGATGCACCTGACTACTCTGAATCTCTGGTGTAAAATATAAGAGATCATCACCAAATAATTTTCTGAGTTTATTTATTAAAATTAAACTTGATTTAGAGCTTTTAGTATCTCGTAGCGTGAATCACATGCGACACATATTCCACCCACGCCATTTGCTAAAATTTTTTTTAAAGTTAATGAAATGAAAATTAATTAATTGAAAATTAATTAAAAATAAAATTATTTTTTTTGTTTGTCTTCGCAGCTCATCTTGATTACGATCTGCATTGTGTGTATTAAGTTCTCTAAGTTCCCTTTCCTCACCTCTACATTCCAAAAAATTCAAGTCTATATTCCGATTTTTAACAAGAAATATAAGGTACTAGCAGTATAACCTGTCTTCGACGGGGTGTTTCATTACTGGGAATTTTACCGCTCAATTGGAGCAGTTTAAGTTTAATGCCAGCCCACTCGAAAACCAATATTAGTAACAACATTTAAGTGCAACTGAGGCACATCCCCAAATTGGGGGGGGGTAACAATTTGAATTGAGGGGGCTGAAAATGGCCGTTTTTGCGGTCTCAATCCTGAAAGGAAGGAACCTCTTCCATGGACTCTCATATATACGATAATTTTTATTTATAATATAATTTTTTTATAATTCTAATAATCTTTAGCGTCAGATTTCAACTCTCTAAATTGATTGTACGCTGATTTTTACAGACATTAAATTTTATCTTTGATTTTGGGCCAAAGTGTAAAAAAAATCAGTTTATCCAATTTTTCCCCTTCAAGGTTATAATTTTTTCCAGACAATTTGGACTCAAAACCGGCACTGAAGAATTATCTATCAAACAAAAAAAATTTAATCGAAATCGTATGAAAACTGTGTCAACGCATAAACGATATCCGATCACACACACGCACTCACACACACATACATATATACACAGACATTTTGAGAATTATAGATATAGATAATATTATTGTAATAATTTAAACTTTAAAGTATTTATTTTTATTAAAGTTTTTATGAAAGATATATATTCAAGAACAGAAGGTAAATAGTAAAACGTTGCTGAGAGTTATAATAGACAGGAAGTAGTGGAGAGCCATTGTCGCCAACAATTTGGGCTCAAAGACTGTACAGAAGAATTATCTATCAAATAAAAAGTAAATTCATCGGAATCGGATGAAAACTGTGGCAATGCATAAACAACATCCGATCACACACAGACATACATACACGCACACATTTTGAGAATTATAGATATAGATTTGAATTAAAAATTAGACTTCGATATCCATTGTGTTTTCACGCAGGAAAAAAAAGGCGGTTTATCAAAGACCGGGAAAACAAGAAACTTTTTGTAATATTAAAATACTTAATATTCCGCCAGATGTCTATAATTGATAATATTCGACTTAAGCGTAAAGTGGGAGTTTAAAAATACTCTTTCTCGGAAACTCCGTATCCATGTTTTATTAAGTATATTGTGCTCGCTCTCTCTCTCTCTCTCTCTCTCTCTCTCTCTCTCTCTCTCTCTCTTTCTCTCTCTCTCAGCTTCTTCTTCCTCTCACTTCACATCCTATTCGTTCCCTCTCTCCCCCCCTTTCTCCTCTCTCTCTTACTCTCCTTCTCTCTATTATTCCCTCTCTCTCTATCTCTTCCTCTCTCTTCTCCCTGTATGTATATATTTCATCACTACCTTCTACACTTCCTCCCTCCGTCAGTTCTATATCTATTTCTTTCTCCCCCCCTCGCCTTTTCTCGTTTTCGTCCATCAAGATCAGCTATAGCACATCTGTGACAAATTCAAGTATTCCACCGCAAACAATGACATTCCAAAACGGCCTCTTTCTCATAAAAGAACCTATGGATCGGATTTGTCTGCAAAACCGGATATACGCTGGCCTTGCTCATAATGGTCTTTCTAATTCTTTCTTATTGTTTAAGTGTTTTAAGCGAACAGTCAAAAAAAAAATGACGTTAATAAAAAAAAAAAATTAACTTTAAAAATCTTGAAACTCAAAAGTAACAATTTACCGTTCCCATATCTTCAGCACTTCTCCTGGCGCAAGGCCCCGTTCTCCCTTTTCATACGGCCTTTCTTACTGAGATTTAGAAATTTAGAAATTGAGGTAATAATTAATGTCGTGTTGACAATGAATCAAATATATATATAGTCATCCACAGACAGACTGATTTCGCTGTATCACAGCTAATCAGTTCAACCCGGGATGGAAACTAGACCAATTTGATATCAGTCAGATAGTCTAGACTATCGGCGCACGGCAGAGAAAGAAAATTCCTTAACACATTATATATGTGATATATAAACGCCATAGCGCTCAATTTTTACGAAGAGTTATGCATTAGAGCCACAGCAGCAGCCGTTAAAAATTCTTTTTTCTTCAATCAGCGTAAATAAATAGTCATCTGTTTCGTTGTATCACAGCTGATCGGCGTGGCTAGGCATCCGATTGTTTCAAGTCGAGATCGAAACTCGACTGATTTGACATCAGTCAGAAACTCTTACTCCTAGGTTATCGGCGCACGGCAGAGAAACCATTATATACGTGATATATAAACGCCATACCGGCAGCCATAACGCTCAATTCTTACGAAGAGCGATGCATTAAAGTAACATTTGCCTATATGGCTTCATCACATCGAAGACGAAAAAATGAGTTGTATGTATTTAAAATAATGAAATCGTATATTTTTCCCAAGCTGACGTTGCTCGTGATTAAAAAAGAGAAAGAAATTGAGTGACTTTAAAGAAAAAAAATCGTTTGACATTTTATGTTCTCCGCCTTAAGTGTTCGAGTTTAGACAGAAATCCTTCAGAATGTGTAGAAAATAAATGAAAGAATTGTTTTTATCCATAACGTTCTCCATGTCGACAGTATTTTATAAATCTGGGTGTATGATCCCGACAGAGTTATGAATTAATTACATTTGGAAAAACGTTCATGAACGTATGTTTCAAAACAAAGCTCTGAAGATGCATTTCGCCTATTTGGCCTCATCAGATCGAAGACGAAAAATGTTGCATGTGTATGCATTTGTGTGTGTTTAAAACAATGAAATCTTATATTTTTCACAAGATGTCGTTGCTCGTTACGCACACACACACACACACACACATATATATATACATACATACATATATACATATATGCGTGTGTATGTGTGTAAAAATTTCAGATAGAGTATATATAGGACAAAATGAATAAAGAATATAAAGATAAGTTTTCGTTTTTGTCTTTATTCATATATATATATATATATATATATATATATATATATATATATATATATATATTTACAGTAGGACATGGTTGGTGCACTACATCAGTTTTCTTTATGCTAAGTGTAAGACCAAAGGCTTTACATGCAGCAGAAAAACTATTTATTAGATGTTGGTGAGAAACAAAAACCACCAGTCTACAAATTTCCAGAGAGACCATTGAAAGTAGAAGACAAAGCCCTGAACTATGTAAAGTCTATCACCTATCTTGGTAGCAAAGTCAACTTCAGTGGAACTTTAGATGATGAAATCATGCATTGGATTGCTAAGGCTACCAGTGCTTTCGGCAAACTTCGCCATCGCTTGCGGAATGAGCGGGGTATTCGACTGGATACGAAAATTCGGGTTTACAGAGCTGTTGTATTTGCCATCCTTTTGTACGGCTCAGAGTCGTGGACTCCATACAGGTACCATATACGCCAGCTGGATATTTTCCATAAAAGCTGTCTGCCTGCAATTTGTGCAGTTAACCTTCAAGATAGGACATGTAACGTAAACCTGATTAACAGGTGTAATATTGGAGGAATCGAGACTTTTCTCATACAGTCTCTGTTAAGGTGGACTGGTCATGTCTTGAGAATGTCTGATGACAGGATAGCCAAGACCCTAATATACAGCCAGTTAGATCAGGGCTACAGGAATGTAGGACGCCCATGGGTAAGATACAAAGACAAGCTGAAAAGCAACTTGTCAGCTGTCAATATGCCACATAACAGCCTTGAGCGCTTAGCCTCGGAGCGGGTAGAATGGAGATCAACGTGTTTTAGTGGACTCAGCAGTTTTCAATCTGCTTGTCTGAATCATCTTCAAGAAGTGAGAGCAAGATCTAAAAGGTTAGCCAATCTAACAGTGATCTCATCTTACAATCCCCACTCTTGCTCCATATGTGGCCTCCTTTGTAAATCACTAGCGGGTCTTAAGATTATCGCACAAAAGTTCATAACTGAATCAATTAAGCTGTCAGATCCTCATACGTCGAAACCGACGGGAGCGTCCATTATTACATATACAGTGTATTGGGACAGCAGATCATTATTTAAATATATATTGTTAAATATAACAGACATTGAATATCTATTATGTTTGATCATGAGCCGTTCTAATGTTCGTATGGCTGCTTTGATTTCGGGTGAAAATAAAGACAAAAATTACCAAACATTTGCATATTTTTATTAAGCTATTCATTGATCTAAGCTTTTGGCCACATGAGCCATCTTCAGAGTGGTTATACGGACATTTAAACAAAGATATTCAACATCAATGATGATATTCTCATATGTTGACATAGAAGATTGCTATGCGACGATAACAGTCGCGGAATAGAAAACGCAGTCGTAAATTCATAATGCGGTTCTATGACGTCGTGCCACGTGAGAGAACGAAATATTAACAACAGAACCTATTGTCTAGATGCAATGTAATGTGTTGTGACTAGTTTGGAATGTAATTTTGTTGAGTGTGGGTTGCTCTGTTTTAATGTAGACGGCCTCCAATATCTGAAGATTCTTTTTACTGTGTGCATGTGTGAGTATTGTTTTGTTGTCAACTAATATCTGTCTAATTTTATGTACATGGCCATGTTTTTCTAAGAAATGTTGTTTAATAGAACTAACATCAGAAAGCTGCAGGGTAAGTCTACGGGAATGTGTGGTTGTAGTAAAACCAACATATGTAGTGGGTTTATTATTAGCATCAAAGATATAATCTCTGAACAGGCATGTAAATTGATACACTACATTGTTTTTTGTAGAGGATTTAATTGTGTGGTTGTAGGGTTATTAGAGACTATGAGGTCAATTGTTTGAAATTTTTTATAATGTATGATGAGCTTTGTTTTTTTTTATTAATGGGTCTATCATTTCTACCTATTATGTTTTTCAGTGTTGTTTCAGCATGTTTGTAATTATTATGCATTTGGTTACAATAGTATAAGTTATATTATTATTAATATTATCAATTTTGTTAGGTATTATTAAGTTTATTGAGATGTATTATAATTTGTTGATCAATGACGGAATTAGGAAAACCATTATTAACAAGTGTTTGTTTAATGTTATATAATTCTTTATAGAATATGGTTTTGGAAGATGATATCATATGTCTGCATTAGATTTTTTTTATAACAGCTAACTTATATCGTTGGGGGCATTCACTATTATAACTAAGAAGACACGAGTTAATACTAGTGGGTTTCCTATATAGAGAAGTAGTAAATTTATGTGTACTGGAATCAATAAATACATCAAGGAATGGAATTGTATTATTAATATTAATTTCTAATGTAAATCTGAGGATGGAGTGACTTTCAAATTTGTTTTTAAGTTGTGTAATTTGATCAATATTTTTAGCTAAAATGAAAATGCCATCTATGTATCTTACATATACAGGGGATTTATTAATGTCATTAAGTATTTTATTTTCTAAATGTACCATATAATAATTAGGAAAAAAAGGGGCCTAAAGGAGATCCCATGACAATACCGTCTATTTGAGCACAAATATTACCCAGGGAGTTATGAAAAGGTACTTGAGTGGTACATGCTAATAATAATTTTTTTAATTAGTGGGTTTAATATTGATGGATTGGAGAGAAGTGTAATTGTATACATCACGGATAATGGCGTCAATCGTTCCGTGGACGGAGACATTAGTAAATAAATTTTGTACAAGGCCAAAGATACCATTATTTGGTTGTTTGGTTTTACAGCATAAAAAGTTTGTATAAATTCATTTGTGGAGTTAATACAATATTTACTTGGGAGGTAGCAAGTTCGCATGTTTTTACGCATGCAGAGCTAGCAGTTTTACGCTACATAATTACGAAAATATTATTACGTATTCGTAAATTAGCAAGTTCATAAACACTTTTACTAATTAACAAAATTTGCAAGGAAATGCATCACACACACTACACTTGCTTACACAGAAGCGTCTCACTTACCAACTATATTAATCGGACGCTGGTGTGTGTGTTTTTTAACGCATGCGCAATTATCTGTCTACTGTTTGTCAGTTAAGTAAGTTACTTCAAGGCCGCGAATGTTAATGTTCTCAGTGCCATAGGAAAACTTTTTTTTTATTATCTTTGTCCTGGCATTTTAAGGACGCTATACGCATATTTAAATCGGAATTATAGCCTTCCTAAAAATGTCAGGACGAAGCTAATAAAATATTTTCTCTATGGCACTGATAACATAAACGTTCCTAATAATGACTACAAATGGGATAAAGTACTCGGACAAAAGCAATATGAACTTGGAACCGTTTATCCATAAATTAAATCCGGATGTGCAACAAACTTACACGTAAATTGTAAAAAGTAATAAGAATTAAACACACTTTGTTCGTGAATTTTACTAAGACGTGTTTGAACAAACAACCACGCACATAAATATATATATATATATATATATATATATATATATATATATATATATATATATATACATATTTATTTATTTTTAATTTATTTGAACGTTATTTTTGATAGATACTCATATTCGAGTAGATGCTCATTATTTCTTATCTAACTACATTCACCGGCCTGAATATTCAAGAAATCTTGTCAGGAAAAAAAACCATGCATCCTTCGAAACTGCATCCTCTATTGGAAACTATCATAAAATCTGATGTGCCTAACTGCTCGGCCACGTAGGAATTACGCTCAATCAAAGCCCAAATAGTGCCATTTGAACACACACTCTCTGCCGATTCTCGAAACATCCATATCTGTTCTGTATCTTATCTTAACATAAACAAAGACAATTTATTTTTAGGAAAAGGATTAAATCCGCCATGTTTTTATTTTTAATTTATTTTGTTTAAACGTTATTTTTGATGGGTACTCGTATTCGAGTAGAAGCTCTGTCTTTTAATTAAACAGTATCTCTTATCCAAGTACATATACCGGCCTGAATACTCGAAAAATCTTGTCAGATTTAATCCATTTCCTAATATATATATATATATATATATATATATATATATATATATATATATATATATGTGTGTGTGTGTGTGTGTGTGTGTGTGTGTGTGTGTGTGTGTGTGTGTGTTTAGGCAGCAATCCTTCTTTCATGAACATTTCATTGATTACGGCAGACAAGGTGCTTTTATTTAGTTTTTTATATAATTTCTCATGCGATCTGATAATTTTTTTTCTTTTCGGATGATAAATTATATAAAAACTGTCCGAATGTTCTTTTTATACGAGCGCTTTCGGCTATACATTTAGCCATTTTCAAGGATTAAATATTTTAACTGTTAAATAAGAAATAGTTTGTTGCATGTATGTTTTATAAAATATTTTCATTTTTCAAAACACGGTCAAGATATTGTGTCTATGTTCAAAGTTAATATTATTAAGTGTTGTTTTTTTGTTTTTATTAATAAGGCTTCCATTATTTTTAGCCATTTTTTGCATGTAGATGATGCTATTATATTTGTGTTTTCAACAAGTATGTTACGAATAGTGTCCAGTAGGTCTCCATGAATATTTAAATGAGATCTAATTGAGCTATGGTCAGAAAGGTGTAGAGAGAGAGTCTCCGTGTCAAAAATGTTGTATTGTAGTGTGGCCTATATATATATATATATATATATATATATATATATATATATATATAGGCGAACATTGCGTTTAGCATGAAACAGCCTGTCACCTCTGAGTGTTGACTTCAATGTTCACTTTTATATTTATATTTACATACACTCTATCTCTGATATTGAGCACTTTACCTCATAAATATAGCACATCTTAAAACTATATTTATATTTATATATATATATATATATATATATATATATATATATATATATATATATATATATATACGTGAATAATGTTTTGATACCAAAGAATAAATAGATCGACTTAAATAAACACTATGTTGAGTTCATATTTTTTTCTTTTTAGGACCTAGGTAACCTTTCGGCTAACACTTCCTCAGGGACCGATCGTTGGCAGAATATAACATAACGGATTTGATCTGCAGATATTCGGAAATTCGAGATAAAGTTGAGACACGTCTAAAAACGATTTACGATTAAAACAAATCCGTAAATTTAAGAACAAGCTGTGAACGAATCAACTAAAGAGCGGAAAATAGAAAAAGAGTTGCACACTGACCTCCAAATAGGTACGGGGAGCGTAAAATGTTCCCTTTTCGCTTGCAAAGAGATGGCCGCTGCAGTTGGAAACAAACGGCTTCTAATATTGGTAGATGGTACTTAGATCTTTCCGTATGCGAAATAGAGAATGATTCCGTCGTGAAACACGCCAAGCAACTCTCATTCTCTAGTAGGTGTTGCTCAATTGCTGAGTCGTGTACAGACTGTGATGCATGAGTATGATGCAGTGAGTTATGTGCGGACGAGGCACATTTTTTTCCCGCAGTAGGTTGCCATTTCTTTCTGCGGTAGACCAGTTGCCATCCAAGGCTAGAGAACCCAGTCTTTCCTGCTATTTATCCATAGTGTGCTTGATTAAATGTACAGTCAGTCAGTTATGTGCCATGCGTGATACACGCTTAGGCGATCATGTATCTTTCGATACATGACAGACGAGGCAGATTTTTTTTCCCGCAGTACGTTGCCATTCCTTTCTGCGGTAGAACAGTTGCCATCAAAGGCTATAGAACCAGGTCTGTCCTTCTATTTATCCATAGCTGGTGGGAGAAGAAGAGGATTCTTACTTTTCCCAAGTCTATTGGCTCATTCTGAGACGCTATTCATTACTCCACTGTGGCTTCTCCGAGTATAATTAATTGGATGTAATCTCACAAACTTTGGAACGTGTTGGTCAAATCTTGTTTCCATTCTAAGGCTAATCGGTCTATATACTCAGCTTCGCACTGACACTTGAACTTGTACATTAATGAACTCTTACTAAGATAAGAGAGACGTATTTTTGGTAAAGGAAGGAATCACTGGATGAGTACGAAAAACAATACGTAATTTGACCGAAAAAAAGGTAGAAAAGACCGACTTGGAAACTATGACAACTAGTATTTTACGCCTCTAAAACTAAACTGCTCTCTATTAACCACCACAAGGATCCATCCCTGCATCCCATTAGAATGTCTGATGACCAACTTCTTGAGAGCTCCTCTCTGCGGCTGCTCGGTCTCACGCTGTCCGCTGATCTGAGATGGAACAAATACATCGAGTCAATTGCATCATCCACCGCAAGGAAAGTTGGCTCCCTGTGCCGAGCCAGGAAATTTTTCTTCCCGGAATCGATCCGCCAAATCTATAAATCGACCATTCGCCCTTGCATGGAGTATTGCTGCCATATATGGCCTGGAGCCCCTGCTGTTTGCCTCAGGGTTCTTGATAAGATCCAGAGACGGATATGCAATGTAATTGACCCCGATCTGTCATCTCGTCTGCAGTCTCTCTCTCACAGACGCGACGTCTTTTTTATAAATACTTTCACGGTAATTGCTCCGAGGAGTTGCTTTCGCTGGTTCCTAGACCTCATGAATTTAAACGTCTCACGAGGCTGGCATCCCGTTCCCACCCCTTCACTGTTGAAACTGTTAGATGTAGACGTATCTTCTATTCCAATAGCTTCATGCCTCGCACATCTCGCCTGTGGAACTCCCTTCCTTATTCCTGCTTCCCTGACAAATACAAGCTCCAACTATTTAAGTGTAACGTCTATCGACATCTCCATCTGCCTTGATCTATCCTCTTCCCTTCTCCACATCCTTTCACCTTTCATTCCCATCTGCTCTCGCTCAATCTTCTGTAACCCCCTAGCCTTGATCGATCCACTATCTTTCTCCACATCCTCTCCTTTACCACTCCTATCTGCTCTTCCTCCAAACCTTCTGTAACCCCTTGCGTACTAGTGGCTTCCAGCCTTGCTTGGGGTGATATGCTTAAAAAAAAAAAAAAAAAGCCAAGGCAATTTCAGATAACTCGAACACAGACTAAAGCCGAATTCAGAACAACTGTAATTTTCTAACTTGCGTTCTATTATATGATTAATAATGTTGGCTGGATAACCATTATCAATAAGAATATTAGGTTGGTGCAAAAATAATGTCGTTTTCTCACATGAAGTTGAACGTCTAAAAAACGACATTATTTTTGCACCAACCTAATAGAACGTATTTTGTTTAACTCTTGCTGAAGAGTAGCAGGAGAACAGATCATTAAGGCCGATGAACTAAAGTTTTGATTAAATTAATTTTCCTGGTACGAGGGACAAAAAAGACTTCCAACTAGTGTAAAGGCCAGTAAAAGTTGCCTTACAAAACACACTAGTAATAAATGTACTATTCTTTCGTTCAACTAGAACATCGAGAAAAGAGACAGATTGTTTTCTTCTTCCTCCATTTTAAAGACTAAAGATGGATGTAATGAGTTTAAATATTCACAAAATAGAGTTGCTTCATTTATATTATTAAATATAGAAAAGGTGTCGTCAACACTACGTTCATAGACATATGGTTTCCGATATTTCTCAGATAGAAGACTCTCGTGGTATCCAACGAAAATGTTGGTTAGGGAGGGACCCAAAGGACTGCCCATAGAAATCGCGTCCACTTGGGCGTACGCAACATACTCGAAACTAAACTCTACTCCTCTCAGTTGCGAATTTCATAAATTCAAGAAATAAGGGCTCAGGAATGGGGGAAGGATCCAGGCAACATCTGTAGAGAGCATCTGCACATATCTCTGTGGTTTCTTCTGATGGGACATTTATATATAGACTAACAATGTCAAAAGAAATATATATACGTACATTTTATAAAGAATTAATGGATTTATTTTTAATCTGATATTTTTATTACAGTGTAACCCGGATATAAGAGATTTGTCGGGACCGGAGAAGAAGTCTCTTATATCCGGGTTTCTTTTATATCAGGGTTTGGTCTATTATATATACATTAACACAGGCTCTAATTTGGGACCAGAGAAAATATATCTTATATCCGGGTTTCTCTTATATCAGGGTCTCTTATATCCGGGTTACACTGTACTACAAACATTATTAGTGTTACGGATTATCAACCTTTTAAAAGTTATTACATTCAGAAATTTTTTGGAGGTAATAATGATTTACTGATACAAGTTCCACTAATTAACCCATAGCTGAAGGGAGAAGAGGTGGGTTCATACCTTTGCCAAGGGCATTTGCGCGTAAGTGCGGATATCGGAACGGATATCGGAACTCGACTATCCGATTAACGATTCTGAGTCATTATCCATTACAAACCTCCAACTCGCACATCAAGCTTACGGTGTATTCCCAAGCGGTCACCCATCTAAGTACTGACAAGGCTTGACTTTTCTTAACTTTGATGATCGTACGGGAACCGATGTTTCAACGTGATGTGGCCGTAAACCTAAACCATAAACCTAAGATTAAACCTAACCGTAAACCGAAAATTAAACTTAACCGTAAACCTAAGATTAAACCTAACTGTACTCCGAAAATTAAACCTAACCATAAACCTAAGATTAAACCTAACCATAAACTGAAAATTAAACCTAACCGTAAACCGAAAATTAAACCCAACTGTGAACCGAAAATTAAACCTGAACCGTAAACCTAAGATTAAACCTAACCGTAAACTGAAAATTAAACCTAAGATCAAACCTAACCGTACTCCGAAAATTAATCCTAACCATAAACCTAAGATTAAACCTAACCGTAACCCGAAAATTAAAACTAGCCGTAAACCTATGATTAACTCCTTATCACAACCGTGTATATTATAGGAAGATTGTGTTACGCCAATTAGAATTGAAAGGCAATAATCAAGATGCTCTTATTTGAAAAGTTAACAATTTCAGTCTGTTTGCAAGATCAGTCCATGTTGGCTTTTATTCACATTTAGATGGAAAAATTTCACTAGACTTTTTTTTTTCCTTCTTTATATGTGGATTTTAATATCGGGTGTCATAAAAATAATTACCTTTTTCTTTTTTCTTTTTTGTGGCGATAGGAGGACGCTTTCAGGATTTTATTAGCATCTTCATTCAGCTGTATACATAAAGATGTTATTTGACATGCCTTACGTTCAGTTAACAACACCTACAGCGCATAACTTAGAGGGATGAAACTATGGAACAATTATAACCCATGTCAGGGAAGATTACCTCGAAGGAAGGCAGCTGAGAGAGAGAAAAAAATATGAGAATAATATGAAACAAATACCAAACGTTAGAACGTTCTGATAACCCGTTTCGTGTACGCATTTCTGGGATTGGGTCGGTGAGACGTAAGCAAGGATTGGACTCAAACCAGCCGAAGGCGTAGATATTACCGTCCGTCCTAATAAGGGACACTGGTCATTAAATGAAATCGAGTGTGGGGACGGGCGGAAAGAGTTGAGCTTGCAAACTATGGAGGCAGATGGAGAAATTGCAAGAATCAAGTGTGTTCTGAATTCTTGCTTATCTCGTTTGGCTAAGAGAAATCCCAGAACCAACCGGCGACCCACATACCAAGAATGGTAGATCGGAAATATTCACTAATTGTAGCGAATGAAATATTTGTACTGTCATTGCACTGAATAAAAATTATTAATGGCATTTTTTCTTCTTTTATTTTATTTTTTTTTTTTTTTGTTGACTTACATCGTCTCTCTTCTAATATTCAATGTTTATTCTTTTTTCTTTGTTTATTAATATTTTCTCTCTTTGGTTGCTTTTTTTTAAATATTCTTCATTTCTATTGTTTTTTGTTTTGTTTCTTTTTGTTTTGTTTTTTGGTGGGGGGGGTGTTTTATTACGTTCTATTACCTCTTTCTCATTAGCTGGTACATTTAGCATATGAAATTTTATCCCGGAATGTTTGTTACATTTGCAGATGAAATCAAAATAAAAGATAAAAATCAATGAAAAAAATAAAAATAAAAAGATAATGATAGATGTTCGAGTAACGTAGCGGTTATCGGGTCCAAAAGTGGGATTCCAAACGAGGCCGTCGCATTCGCTTACTCACAAATATGCTTGGGAAGGTATGATGCTATCATTTCTCTCCTTCCACTGCTAGAGGTTAACTACAGGAGGGAGTGAGCCTTGGTTGGAAAAGAGTCTAGAAGGACTAATTTGGACTCAAAACGGGTTGAGAGTGGGATTAGCAACTCCACCCCGTAAAACCCAGCCAACTACAAAAATCACACGAAAAATGGCTAGCTGAGGCTGTGGTTCGATTACTCTACACAGGAAATCTACAGGATGTACATACAGTAGTAATGGTACCCTAACCCTAAGAGACAATGATAATGGTACATATAATTGCAATGGTACCCAAAACCTATCATAAAATTGTAATATTACCCCCAACACTATCATACAATGGTAATGGTACATACAATGGTAATGGTTCCTACAAATGTAATGGTACCCTAAACCTATCATACAATGGTAATGGTACCCCCAATCCTATCATACAATGGTAATATTACCCCAAACCTATCATACAATGGTAATGGTTCATACAACTGTAATGGTACCCAGAACCTATCATACAATGGTAATATTACCCCAAACCTATCATACAATGGTAATGGTTCATACAACTGTAATGGTACCCAGAACCTATCATACAATGGTAATATTACCCCAAACCTATCATACAATGGTAATGGTTTATACAACTGTAATGGTACCCAGAACCTATCATACAATGGTAATATTACCCCAAACCTATCATACAATGGTAATGGTTCATACAACTGTAATGGTACCCAGAACCTATCATACAATGGTAATATTACCCCAAACCTATCATACAATGGTAATGGTACATACATTGGTAATGGTACACTAACCCTATCATCAGGTCCTGTGCTAGGGTCACGCCCCCTCTACTACATGTCAATTCCAAATTTTCACAATCTGCGGGGCACAACCCCTCAAAAGAAAATTGAGTGTAGGGAGGGTAGCGCTCTTTTAAATTACCAAAAATCAGGGAATTATCCAATTTAAAAGAAAATTTCAGTACATTCATTAATTATTTACTTTTATAATTTACTTTTTAATTTTAAAAAATCTGAGAAAATGTTATACTTTTTGTAATAACCACTAATATTTTCATGACTAAATTTTACTCGAAAAAAATCGCAAATTTTTAAATTTCCATAAAGACACATCTCCGCCGAAAAAAAAGTTTTTACAAAGATTCCAACACATGTAAAATATCCCTGACAAACTGAATTTTCTTCATATATGGTTTAGCGTCTCTTTCACTTGGTTCTGTCATGTATTTGCACCAAAAAAATTTTTAAAATGTTTCTCTAATACGATTCATAGCTAAATAAATGCATAAATTGATTTAAAAGAATTGTCCAGAAAGAAAATTACAGTGTAAAAAAATAAGCGCTACTGAAATTAGCATTTCTGCTCCCCCCTCCCCAGTAGGCATGGGGCGCCCACGCGGCTGAGAGGTACGGGATAGTAAACACCGGCCCTGTCAATTATTACAGATGATGACTGACAAAAAATGCTGCTGAAACTAGCCCTTTTGAGGTTCCAACCTCGTCGGGTGTTGCTGCTTAGTACGCACCGCAGCGCACCGACCATGCAGATACACGATGACTGACAATGTAACGTCAGTTTAAAAATAATTTAAAAACTGTCGGATTGCCATAAAAACAGTGCTGAAAAAAAAATGGCAGAGGCCACAACGGGGGACAAAAAAGGCAGCCCCGCCCCCGGCCGGGGTTTTCCGGGATAAGACGCGCCGGCCCTGCCTATCATATAATAGTAATGGTACATAAATTGATAATGATACCCTAATTCTAACAGACACTGATAATGGTCCATACAACGGTTGGTTGATTTTGTTAAGCGGCATATCAATCTCTATGGGTTATTTAATACCAAAATGAAAATATTTTGAACGCTTTCAACTACAGATAAAGCATATTGTTAGTCATTTTGCTGTAAATGTAAATTGTTAGTCATTTTACTATAAATATGTATTGTTGGCATTTTTTTATATAAAAAATGTATTGCTGGTATTTTTACTATAAAAATGTATTTTTATAATTTCATAGTGTTTTTTTTGTTTTTTGGGGTTTTTTTTTTGTTTCAGTGGGGTCTCACAATCTGTCCATTGCTGGGACCATAATAGGTGCTACCACCCCGCGTCAGGATGGACCTGACAGCAAATAAGAGGTAGGTACTTCCACGGTCCTCAAAACTTCCAATCTCCTGATCACAGGACTTGGGGCCGAATGTAGTTTATCGTTATAGCCAGGACTACGCATACAATTGTAATCGTACATATAATTACAACTGCACCCTAACCCTAACCCTAACATAGAGTGGTAATGGTACATACAATGTTAGTGGTACCCTAAACCTATCATACAATGGCAATGGTACCCTAATCCTAACTCTAACGGTTTCCATACAGGATCCAATCGACATTCAATGACCGAACATTACGTGATGGTGTCGATTGAAATTTATAAAATCTTTTGATTAAAACTACTTTTTCAGTAACTGATGTCGAGTAAATGTTATGGCTCTTTCTAGTATCGATGGGAGTTTTCTTTCAGTATTTATTGTTTTTGATTGTGTGGATAGTTAATGCCTTGATTATATCATCGTTTTCACTTCTTCTTAGTAGTAGTAGTAGTATTGGTATTAATAGTATTAGTAGTATTAGTAGAGTTAGTAGTAGTAGTATTCATTTTCTAATTTTATTTTATTTATTAACATCTATTATTTATTCACTTTACTTTACTTTAACCACACAAAGCATCAAGAAAAGAAAACTTTTTAAAATCTAAATCTTAATTTCAACGGCCCCCTTAGAAGTAGTTCGCTGGTCATGTATACAATAATTCTAGCGGTTTTTTTTTGGGGGGGGGGGGGTTCCAAATGTATACTCATATACATAAGTGCACAACAATAACTAAAAAGGGAGAAGGAATAATACTACCAGAGAATCAGCAATATATATTATAGACATTACATTTCGACGCAATAACTATTCTTTCTGTTTAAAAAGGGAAGGTTGCTTAGACTTAATATATATGACTTCAAGCACTCTCAAATTGTAAGTACTCCCATTTATATCTCAGAGATATTTTCACAGTAGTG
>OZ038497.1:49305202-49357702 GCA_964036315.1 Acanthosepion esculentum | reverse complement strand
CATTAAGAATAAAATCGAAACTAAGCGGCTAATGTTGAAAATTACTAGCGGTTTTGCCCGTAAATATAACATTCTATTTTACCGCCAAAATGTCGTCAAAACGTGCGAGTTATAGTGCAACTTTTAAACAAAAGCAGTAAATGGAAATTAAGCCGAGGTTACGAAGTAATAATCTACGATATCAAGATGCCCAAAAGGTTATCGACATTTTCTTCGGCTTCTATTTTATCCTGTATTGCATATTTGAATACGTGTATCTTTATTAGTAATTATTCATTTTATATTCAAATGCGTTACGTGCAACTTTGAAATAAATATTAGCATCGAAAGTATATTAAGTACCATAATTTCTCGAAAATAATACGCACCCATAAATACTACGTATCCCCCAAAATGATCCAAACATTAAGAAATATATATATTCCTACATGTAATACGCATCTATAAATTTTGTAAAAAAACAAACTAGAAAATAATTCCGAAGACATTTTGTCAACCTTGACATTAAGAATAAAATCGATCTAAGCGGCTAAAATAATGTTGAAAATTACCAGGCGGTTTTGCCGATAAATATAACATTTTATTTTACCGCCAAAATGTCGTCAAAACGTGCGAGTTAGGAGTGCAACTTTTAAACAAAAAGTAATAGAATTAGCAGAAAGAATAGGAAATATGGCTTCAGATAGAGAATACGAGTTGAATGAGGCTAACATACGTTTATTGGTAAACATAAATTTATTGACAAAATTGGGATAACATTTTAGAACAACAAGTACGTATTTATTATTATGAATCAATAACGATAAAAATATTTTGTTTAAACCTACTTATAGCACGCACTCCTATTATCACCTGTAATTTACAGTTAAAAAAATGCGTGTTATTTTCGAGAAATTACGGTATGTCTGCGAGACTCTGAGTCGAAAGATAAGTAACTGGTTTTGTTTATATGTGTGTGTGAGACTTTATAATGAGATTGTATGAGATATAGGCAGAGACAAAAAAAGAAAAAAGGTGTGATATCTATATATAGCATATATATATATATATATATATATAGAGAGAGAGAGAGAGAGAGAGAGAGAGAGAGAGAGAGAGAGAGAAAGAGCGAAAGTGCGCGAAATAAAGAAAGAAAGAAAGAAAGGAAGAAAGAAAGAAAGCAAACAGACAATGTCATGGAGAACATGTTTACATTTAATCATTCCTCTTCGTTAGTTTTTTTTTTTTTCAATCTCTCTCTCTCTCTCTTTTCCTATCGCTTTCTCTCTCTCTCTTACATACCTCTTTTCCTTTCTTTCTATCTCTTATTAACTTCTATCTTTGTTCTATCGCTATTCCTTGTATATTTCTCTATCTTATCTGTCCTCTCTCTCTCTCTCTTTCTCTTTTATCTTCAATTTTCTCGTCTTTCTCCCTTCATTCTCTCTATCCACTTCTGCTTCTATCTTTCTTTCCCTCTCTCTCTCTCTCTCGTCTCCTTTTCCCTCACATTCTCTTCTCACTCTCTTTTTATTCTTTAATCTCTTGTACTCTTTTTTCTCCATTTTCACTTCTAACTCTACATCATGTTTGCCGCTTCCTTTTTCTGCCTTCTCTCATTTTCCATTGTATCCCTTTTTATCTCTCTGTCTCTCCCTCTCACTGTCGATAACATTAACCCCCACCACCACCACCCCCGACCTATGAATTCATAATCCGGCCCCTTCCGTCTCGACGTTTCTCATCCCCTGCCTCCCTTGAAATTCTTCCCAACAAGCCACGTTCAGGCCACCATCTGGTAAAAATTGAATCTTCATTAATGTCAAAGACTGTATCGACAATGGCAAAATTCTTCCGTTGCCCATGGCGGGGGTGGGGCTTATGAAGAAAGGCAAAATAAGAGGAAAAGGTTGGAGCCAAATTACGAAAGGGAGGAGAGTAATTGTGGGATGGGTAGGAAAGAGATGACAGAAAAGCGAGGGAAAATAAAGTCCGAAAATAAAACAGAGGTTGGTTTGGTAGGCTGGGATGTATTTGGTAGATTGGTGTAATTCCTTAAAATTACAAAAGCCCTTGTGAAAGAAAGAAAGAAAGAACGTGTGTGAAGAAAGAAAGAAAGAAAGAAAGAAAGAAAGAAAGAAAGAAAGAAAGAGCGGGTGACAAGGAAATGAAAACACGACAGGAAACAAGAAAGAAAGAACGCGCGTGAAGAAAGAAAGAAAGAAAGAAAGAAAGAAAGAACGTGTGTGAAGAAAGAAAGAAAGAAAGAAAGAACGTGTGTGAAGAAAGAAAGAAAGAAAGAAAGAACGTGTGTGAAGAAAGAAAGAAAGAAAGAAAGAAAGAAAGAAAGAAAGAAAGAAAGAAAGAAAGAAAGAAAGAAAGAGCGGGTGACAAGGAAATGAAAACACGACAGGAAACAAGAAAGAAAGAACGCGCGTGAAGAAAGAAAGAAAGAAAGAAAGAAAGAAAGAAAGAAAGAAAGAAAGAAAGAAAGAACGTGTGTGAAGAAAGAAAGAAAGAAAGAAAGAAAGAACGTGTGTGAAGAAAGAAAGAAAGAAAGAAAGAAAGAAAGAAAGAAAGAAAGAAAGAAAGAAAGAAAGAGCGGGTGACAAGGAAATGAAAACACGACAGGAAACAAGAAAGAAAGAACGCGCGTGAAGAAAGAAAGAAAGAAAGAAAGAAAGAAAGAAAGAAAGAAAGAAAGAAAGAAAGAAAGAACGTGTGTGAAGAAAGAAAGAAAGAAAGAAAGAAAGAAAGAAAGAACGTGTGTGAAGAAAGAAAGAAAGAAAGAAAGAAAGAAAGAAAGAAAGAAAGAAAGAAAGAAAGAAAGAAAGAAAGAGCGGGTGACAAGGAAATGAAAACACGACAGGAAACAAGAAAGAAAGAACGCGCGTGAAGAAAGAAAGAAAGAAAGAAAGAAAGAAAGAAAGAAAGAAAGAAAGAAAGAACGTGTGTGAAGAAAGAAAGAAAGAAAGAAAGAAAGAACGTGTGTGAAGAAAGAAAGAAAGAAAGAAAGAAAGAAAGAAAGAAAGAAAGAACGTGTGTGAAGAAAGAAAGAAAGAAAGAAAGAACGTGTGTGAAGAAAGAAAGAAAGAAAGAAAGAAAGAAAGAAAGAAAGAAAGAAAGAAAGAAAGAAAAGATAATTTTTCTTTTAGCGAAACACTGAAGGAAGAACGAAAACTGACTTGGGAAGGATATTTTCAATAAATGAATAAACGAGAAACAGAAAATGAAAAACAATAAAACACCCAACTGGCTTAAGAAACAAAAACATCAACAAACCTTCAAAAACTAAATTCCAAGAAAAGTTCGAAGAAAAATGGAACAAAGAAAAAAGAACAGAACTGAAAACGAGAAGCAAAAAACAGAATCAGCGCCCAGCCAAATTGCCATCGCTTCATAATTAATACGCTGAATACAAGTGAAACGCATTTGAAGGAGACAAATATAGCGTTGGGAGGAAAGAAGTAAAAAACTGTGACAAGATATGCCTGCCATATTGAACTAAATCAACCAAACTAACTATTCCTTGAGAATTCTCAATTTACTCATCCGTTTCACAGCGAAGAATGGAACAAAGTGAAGGGGGGGGGAGGTAAACTGCACGCAGAAAGGAAGAATAACGAAGAGAAAAGAGACGACAGACATTGCGAAGACAAAAGTTTGGCGGAAGGAGGTGTCGCTGTCATGGATGCTGGAGGCGGGAAACAGTTGAAGAAACTATGGATAGAACCAAAAAAACAAGAAGGAACGATAACGAAAGATGAGGTCGAATCAGAGCAGGCGTGAAATAGAGAATCGAGCGGGAAAATAATGGATGGCAACGGAGTGAGGTAATGAATTATATATGAAGAAAAAGAAGAAAAAGAATGAATAAATGAATGAATGAATGAATCTTCTTTTTCTTGCATCTTTTTACTATTCTTTCGGCATTATTATTTTTTTTTTTGGTGGGAGTATCACAAAGTATGTTTTCTTTGACTAACATTTTTATCACTTCCATTATTTTTTTATCGTCTCATATCATGTTTGCTCTAAATGGCTCGTTAGTTTGCAAGTTCGTTAATTTGTATTATTTTTAATGTTGAATTGTTATGATTAAATTTACTATTGATTATTTCCTTAAAGTCTGAGTTACTGAGACAATGTATTGCCACAATATTGCGTTATTAATGACGTAATTCCGAGCACGAACTAAAAATCCGGTATGATGTAACCCAGGTTAAATTCATTTATCAAGACCAAGCTAATAAGCACATGTTAAAAAACGGACGTATTGATCTACCTTCATACATAATATATTACTTATAGATTATCAAATCATTGTTCACATGAGCAATAAATAAACATAAATTTCTTGTGGTATCAAGTTCTAGGAAATTCTTCAGATATTATGTTGAATAATAGTTTAGGATACTATTATTTCATAGGGGAAGTGTATCTCTACTCTGACTTCCTCGGGTTGACCTTAAGGATCAGATACAAGACAAAATAAAGGAAGTCGATTATCATTGGCTGAGCCAGCGTGAGAATGATAGATAAAGAAAGGTTTTTCGAGGAGTCGTGACTTAACCGTCAAACATTTCGTGTCTGGAAACTTCTCCCCAGTGGAGGGGGAGAGCGACCCTGATGGATAGTTAGAAGCGGTATACGCCGACGTTAATAAACTAGTTAAGTTAAAATTCCCTGTGTTGAAGTTCTTTTATCTCTGGACTCAGAACAACTAACGATCATCGGTCGCGAGAGAACAATGTAACTTTAATATCGAACGATGACTGTCGCTCAAGTGCTCCCCAGCACGAGGAGTGGTGGGGCTATACAACAATTAGTAATACGATACGTATATATTTAAATTTGAAATGTAGCGTTCCAAAATTAGCAAGTAGCATGTAACAACATTTATGTCTCTGATACTTGATAATGCCCGAAATTGTCGAAAGGACACGAACCAAAAACGAAAGAAAAGCATGCATTTCGGAAAGTTTCCCAACAAATTTAATAGGGTTCCACCTATAGGCAAATAGTGAACCCCTAAAAAAAAACCTATGAAAATATAAAAATATATTTTTATAGTAAAATACTACCAATGCATATCAATATAAAAAATGACCAACAATATCAAGGGTAAAATGACCCACAATACATTTTAGCTCTAGTGGAAGGCATAATTATCTTCAAAATATTTATATTTCGGTATTAAATAACCCATAGAGGTCGATATGCCGCTAAACATGATCAAACAGCCAACACTTTCATGACATTAATCTATATAATATCCTACAAATCTATATAATATCCTACAAATCAAACTGTATTTTAAAATATAACTTTATAAACCTACAACATAAAACACACATCACCGCTAGTAATTATGCCCACACAAGCATGTATAAACACAAAAGCGGAGTATCATCTACCATGTATTAAATTATGAAAGCAGAATAACATACATCACATTTTTATTACTCCAAAACTCCCAAGAAAATTAAATTTCGCCATGAAATGACCCATAATGTGTTGATATGCCATTAAAATACAAATCAAACGAAAATTGGAAAGCTACAAAAATTATTAAACAGATCTTATAGTTTGAATTTAATAAAAGTTGTAATATATATATTAAAGACATTTTTGATATGTTTAACGTTCTTTTTATAGATACAAGTATTTAAGCAAATGCTCTGTTTATAATAAACAGTATTAAATAACATTTACCGGCCTGAAAGTCCGAGAAATTTTCATAGAAAATTTTCGTTCTCAGACAGGAACCGAACCTGTATCCTATACGGAACCATCATTTCGCGTGACGTGCCTTAAGCTTTCAGCCACAGAGAAGCGTCTGGTTAGCAAGGTCGATTTTACTATCTTTAAACTTAAATCTTCCATGAATCTCTTCTATTCATATCTGCTCTTAGTGTATCAAATGTAAACAAATGACGTCATACATTTTTGAATTGGACATTTTTTGATATTCAAAAATGTCTTTAATAAATTGTCGGAATATGTCCAATTTTTCCTTTTCAGATGATAAACCATATAAAAACTGTCCGAATGTTCTTTTTTATATAAATTTTTTATATAATTTATCATCTGAAAAGGAAAAAATTATAAGATCACATTAGAAATTGTGTAAAAATACTAAATCAAAGCACCTTGTCTGTTGTATTCAATGAAATGTGCATGAAAGAAGGGTTGCTGCCTAAATACAAAAATACACACACACACACATATATATATATATATATATATATATATATATATATATATATATATATATATATATATATATATCCTACTAATCCAAACTTTATTTTGAGGATACTAATGTTTGAGTAACCGCTCTGCGTTTAAAAAAAGTGAGTTGCCCATTCGAGAAACTTGATGAATAAAAAAAATCTTCTAATAATATTTCTCACGGGTGGTGTAATGGATAATAGCTTGGAATTGTTAATCGGAGAGCCGAGTTCCAATTCCGGTCGGAGTTCGTTATATTCACTTACGCACAAATACTCTGGGGAAGGGTTTGAATCCACCTGTCCCCCACCTATGAGGTAATTAGTAAAATTTGTATTGCTAAAACCGTTATTCACCCCACCCCCCAAATTCAATTGCGTACAAAATATTTAAATTTCGGCATTAAATAACCCATAGAGGTGATAATATGCCGCTAAGCAAGATCAACCTACCAATCCTAGCAGTGAAGGCTTGAACTGATGAAACTAATGAATGAAGCCTTTCTGAACAGTTACGATAGAAATAATGTTACTGCAGCGATAGGCTTGCAAAGTTGTGTCTGTGAGGAAAGAGGTTGCAAGATGGAAGATAATTATTATCACCAAAAACTGTGTAAACGATTTGGATTTCTGTCAACGGTGGAAGAAAGCTAAAATATGTCAGTCATACTCTATTGTCGGCCTAATCCGACTCTTGTAAAGATAAAACATTTTCGAAGGAGTCAAGTACTTTCTGGAACGATAGAGTGCATCGATATATCAGAAATACTGCATTTTCAATCTAATCTGACTCTTGCTAATTATCTTAGCTTGACAGAAGGAGTCAAGTACTTTTTGAAGCAATAGAAGGTTTTCCCCGCATCTTTCGCAATCGAAATATGAGTTCTCCTTGAAGTCTGGGATGAACTTAAAACCTAATAGATACTCCAAGCAAGAAGCCTCATTGAGAATGCGACTGTTCATCGTGACTGGTGAAAGATTAGGATTTGTTCGTTGTTTTTGTTTAACGAACGACATATCAACCATTTTTCTGGCGAAAAATTTCGAGGGTCTCGGTAGCTGATATTTCCAGCTTCAGGCAAAATTTGATGCAGGCATGTCGCTTGAATTTTTATTGATCGTAAAGATTGCAGAGCCGTTCCAATAAAACGTTACATAAACACGCGTAATAATTGCAACTGGAGATATTGCACGGGGCCTATTGGCATATTGATTCGGTTGGTTGAGTACCAATGAGCGGTAACTGAGCGCGCATTACCGTTAAACGGCACAGTTTCAGTACATACAGTCTGGTGACTTTTTGATACCAACTCCTATCTTCCTCCTATACGTAGATCTCAGCCCAGTTGCATCCATATTTCTGTCTGCTCATAATTCTATATCTATCTCAGCCTGTTCTTTATTTTATCTGCACATGTCTGTATAAATCTATTTCACTCTGTTCACATCTGTATATGCCTATATGTAGCATACTTACCTATTTGTGTCTGTTCATAGTTGCCCATATTTATCTATATATGTGTGTGTGTGTGTGTGTATGTGCGTGCGTGTATAGAGGAATAAGCGTGCTAAAAGCGAAGAAATAAATAATCTTCAAACACAGCTCTACAAATTTAAATAAATTTTATTATTGAGTATTTGTTTTCTTTCAAATTGAAAAGAACGAATTACAAATATTCTCACGAAGCAAAGTCTCACAAAAATATTTAGTTTTTTGGGGGGTGGGGGTATTTGCAGCACATAGAATAAATTACGTTAATATGAAACAGACTGTGTCTACATGAGGAGAGTGTCAAGTATTAACGTTGTTTCATGAATGCCTCTAATTTTCCTGCAGTCAGCAGAGAGAAGTCAGTGAGTTGCAGTCGTGTTATACAATAAATCCATTCGTATGTCTTTTCGTGTTGCTTAATTTACTTTAAATTCGCGAGGTTATTGCAAAAAGTTACTCGATAAAATATGTTAAATGTTGAGTAATTAATTATACGAAAGGTGTGAGAATTCAGCTGGGCACAAAAAAAAATAATTCTGACCACAGATTTACGTAAAAAACTGAAAAATGCATACTAAAAATACTAAAATTTACGCGATGGTATTTATAACAGAGTAATAGGCTCCAGGTATCTAAAAGTTAGATTTATTAAACTTAGAAGTTTACTGGTTAATAAATATTTTCCCAAATTTAAATATCTACTTTTAGTACGGTATTGTTAATCAATTCATAGAGTAAGTTTTCAAATTTCGTAGCAAACAACAAATATAGCTATCTGAAATTTCAGAGCCTTCAGCGCGTCTGAAATGTCGTCGCTGATTGGTTAATATATGCGAATGCGGAAATTCAAATTGGAGACTATGTTTTGCACAAAATGAGTTTTTTTGTGATAGTACTTAAATCTATTGATTTTAACTACAATTTTTAATAGGGTTCCACATGTGCATAGTTGCAGTGTAAATTACAGGTGGGCTCCGTGGTAGTTGTGCAAAAACAACTGTGCCTGAGCAGGTGTCTGCAACAGGGATTGGTTAGCCACTCTAGTTGTAGCTATTCAATCATGTTACAAAGGAAACATAATATTTTCGTTAGCCATCTTAATAGAAAACCTTCAGAACTGTATAACAAAGATGGCATATGGAGTACAGTTCGCTCTTTATTCACACTAGTTTCTTGGTTTTTTGTTTGTTTTCTTTGGGGGGAGGTGCTTTTTTAATCAAATTCACCCAATGCAATGCAGTGAAGACACAAGACGCAAGAGGGTTATTGGGTGTGAAAGAATTAGAAAAGAGAAACATTACTAAGGAGCGAGAACAAATCAGGAAGACAGTACCTGTCTATATTTCTGAGATGAGGTATTATGTACACTATTTACATTATTCGGACTATTGTCCGAATCTTTGTCGCCGTATTTATCATAACATTTCGGCCGATGTCAGGTGGTTGGAATGTCGAACTGAACCCGTTATTTCGCTCGCTGGGGTAGATTGTTCTAGTTCCACGTGCCATGTCTAATGGATGTCAGTTATCAGTTATCTCCTGTTAATTCCTCTCTCCAAGTTCTCCACTGCCTGAACCTGGTATTGAACTGACAACTCTTTGAGGCCTGTCACTAGATCTAACCAACGTCTTTATCCACTGTGCCAAAGCGAAATAAAGGGTTCTGTTCGACATTCCAAGCACACCTGAAGAAGGGCGGGGCGTACATCGGCCGAAACGTTGTGATAAATACGGCAACAAAGATCAGGACAATAGTCCGAATAATGTAAATAGGAAGACAGTAGATGACTATTAGTATTTCATTTGAATTTTTGAAAATCAAGCTTGTTTGGAAAGCAAGAAGCCGAAAGTGAGTTGCACAAGCGAGAAGTGCGAGATAAGAAACTGTTAGCATAGAACTTACGGTTGCATCTAGCCAATTCGACTGCAAATTGATTGAACCCTGTTGCTAATCTAGTTCTGCACTTGAATTCACAAAGTTTAAGCACCATAGCGAAGAGTTTGTCCGAACAGTTGTCATGATAGTATTTAGAGAAAAGGCACAGGGAAGCAACTTTATGGCGGTGGGAAAGTGACTGAAGCCGAGATGCCAGGTCAGGATCAATAATATATCTGATTCGTTTTTTTGACAACTAGCAGTATGATCCGTCTTTGACCGCGTCTTTCATTACTGGGAATTTGTGCTGTTCTATTGGAGCAGTTTAAGTTTAAAGTCAGCCCACCCGAAAATCAATGTTAGTAACAACAACCGGGTGCAACAGAGGCACATCTACAAATGCGGAGGGGGGTAACAATTTGAATGGGGGGGGCTGAAAAGGGAACTGTATAAGAATAAACAATATTACTACAATAATTTAAACTATTTGAATTAAAGTTTTTATGAAAGATATATATCCAAGAACAGATAGTAAATAGTAAAAAGGTTGCTAAGAGTTATAATGGACAGGAAGCAGTGGAGAGCCATTGTCGCCAACAATTTGGACACAAAACCGGCACTGGGGTGCTATCAAACAAAAAGAATTTCATCAAAATCAGATGGAAACTATGGAAATGCATAAATAACATCCGATCACACACACACACACACACATTTTGAGAATTATAGATATAGATCTCTAAATATATAGAAAGAGCACCGTTACATATAAGGCAGCAATATCGAAGCATGGGCTAGTGGTACGTACGCTCCGGTCTTCTTCCAACCACCTGAAGAAGGCCGGAGCGTACAACGTCTCAAACGTTGCAATAAATATGGCGACAAAGATGAGGACAATAGTCCGAATCATGTAAATAGTGTTCAAAATTTTACAAGAATAAATGAAATAAAATTTGATATTTTTTGTATTAGAAACATGGAATTGAAAATATATCAGAAGCAGAATTCTAATTATGAATATCTACAAGAAAAAAAACAATTTTTTTATATTCCATAAATAAAACTGGTGTAAAAAGTTGTAAAAGATTACAAAAAAGGGCTACTCAATAAATAAGATTTTTAGATCATAATAATAAAAACAAAAAATAGATAAAAGTTTATATAACCCCATAATACTACTGGACACAAATTATACGACATAATGTTTTAAATTTGCATTGTTTATTGAAATAAACTAAAACTACTGCAATATATTATATATTACATTATAATATAGCTAAATTGTCCAGTATAATTTCCCTTTGAAGCAAATGAGGGTCTTATTTGATGACACAATGATTGTGCCATTCATCTTGTCCATATACAATTTGTAAAGCTTCAGTAAATTACATATTTCATAAGGCTGTGCTATAAAGCTGATCACCGAAATTAAATTGCAACGCTACGATTTTGAACTTAACCTTAATTTTCAAACTGGTTTCCTCAAAAAAACGGCGAGGATTTGGAAAAAATATTGTGCCATTATTTATCATATCAAACCCCAGTTTTTACATTGAGTGCAATACCACAGTTCCAAAGCCGCAGTTATCTACTTTTACTGTCTTTTACTTTGTCCTGTTTTTGAACCTATAAGAGTGTCGCCTCTTACATTTGCATCATCACAGTCCCCCATCAGTTGTCTGTTTTTTTAGTATGTTTCTCATCCCCTTACCAGTTGGAGATCTCTCTAAAGGCATTTTTAGGCATTTTTTTTATAGATTTTGCAAGTCATCTTTAGGTATTCTTATACTGGACAACGGTAGGCTATGACCGAAACTTTGTAACATGCTTTTTTTTTTCATCTCAAGGGACGTATTTTACGCATAGTGCATCTGAACATCCTTTTCTAGTATTCCTAATTAGAAATCTTGTTGAGCTCGTAGATATTACAGATCGTTCGTAGGCAACTATTGTAGAAGACGTCGATCTTTTTCGAGGCCTTTCCTCGAGACAGTCCGGTAGAAAAGAACGTTCCTTGACTGTAATTCTTCAATTCCCATAGATTAAGGATCTCATTGGCGTCTTTGGCGTACCAATTTCATTTCTTACGAAGCTTCCGAGGCTTCCGAGATTTTCATATTCTGTTCCCGTCGACTGCGATATGGGAGATTATCGTAGAACAGATATTCAACACCGGGGTCTTTTTCAACCAATTGACTTTGCAAAATAGTTTCCCTGGTCAGCCTTTTTTTTTTCTGGAGATGAGTTCAAATGAATATGTCTGCCAGATCACCAACTAACTCGAAGTTTTTTTCTATTAAATTTCTTTGTATTCCGTACGAAAATAATTCGTCAATCGTTGACCAGCTGCTTCTTCATCGAAAGTTTTTTCACGATGAACGGTTGTTGCTCCAAGTGAGGCTCCGTGCCTTGAGCGCCTATTGGGACTTATACTCAACCCAGGCCTCAAATCGGACTCGAACTTATGATCCCTCGCTACAGACACTGAAAAATCGGTCGGTTCCCTGTACCTCTCGAGTAAATATCTGACACTTTCGGCTATGTTCTACCTTTAAAAGACCCAAGTCAGCCAGAAAACTGTGTACTGCCGCCATAAATTGGTCGTTTTAGCCTCTTTTTTTTCAATCCTTGTAAGCGATTTTTTCTTGTCTGAGGTAGTAGGTGTTGTGGCAAGCTGTTTATTGTTCACGCCAACAGTGTTGTTTTTTAGTACACACACACACACACACACACACACACACACACACACACATATATATATATATATATATATATATATATATATATATATATATATATGAAAAAATATACTGACTCTTTAAATGACAAGAAATTCAATGTTTATTGACTTGCAAACGAAATTAATGGTTAAATTTCAGAAATATTAATGTCTATTGACGTACAAAGAAAATCCACGTTTTAAATTAAATATTAAATTAGATTAAATGCATGCTTATAAATATTTAAACTGTAGATGAAGTGAGTAAAATTTTGGAGATACCCTATATATATATATATATATATATATATATATATATATATATATATATATATATATAGGGTGCGATGGATAAATTGTCGTCCAAATTACGCAAAATTGAAAATAATACTTAAATCTTATTTTAACAAGTATATTTACCAAACTTACACTAAACATATCTTGAAATACTAAAGAGTAAATTTATTCAATAAAATCGTCATTGGCTTCAACCACGGCCCCCAGACGACTTCGGATTCTTCTGCATCTCTTCTGGACGCTTACCTTTTTAAAGTTGGTGACTGCTGCCATAATCTTTGCCTTCAGTTTATCTTTGGTCTTACAAGGAGTTTTGTTAGCCCCTCGCTCAACCGCGCCCCACACATAATAATCAAGGAGGTTGCAGTCTGGGGAGTTAGGTGGCCAGATGTAAGGGGTGATGTGGTCGCAGAAATTGCCTGATAACTATGACTGGGTTTTCTCGCTTGTGTGGCATGGTGCAGAGTCCTGTGGCTTGACATCGGGTCTTCCAGCAGTCACCCCCTTGGGTCAGCACTCCCTCCTCAAGGCACTTGATGTAGGGCTCACTATTGAGTTTGAGGCCGTTACCAACAAATTTGGGAATTCTTTTCTTCTCAGAATGATCAGCGTGAGTATTCCGAGCTGTCGTACCATCGTAATCACCATTAGACCCATCCAACTCCTTCCGAATGCTCTGCACTATCCTCAAAGACGTACACACAAACACTCTGAAAACACTCTGAAATCTTCGTATTGGAACTTCCGATGCGAACGCCAAACCGTACAGTATGTCGTTTCCAAATTTCTGGTGGAGTGAATTTCGTCATGGCGCTCTTTTTCCCACAGAAGGTGCCCAACTGACCCTACTATACTGTGCAGTCGACAAAATCAAAAACAAACAAGGTGCGTGCGCAAAATTAAAAATATAAAATGTCGACAATTTACCCATCGCCCCTGTCTATACACACACACACACACACATACATATATATATATATATATATATATATATATATATATATATATATATATATATATATATATACATATATATATATATATATATACTGCACTCTCCCGCCGTCTTTCGAAGTATAATGATCAAACAACTCAGTTCCTAGGAACCAACAGCCAAGCACATACACGAATCATTTGATTATAGTGGTGTTGTCGTGTGCAGAAACCCACACATTTTGGAAGGGCCGAATGTAAGTGTTGCACACTGTGCCAAAAATTCCCCAAACAATCCCTCCTTTCAGAGATGTCCATCTCCTCGACCGGTTGCAACCCAAAGCGATAGAACCCAGTTTGTACTGCCATTTACCCATATTTGTGGCGGGCGGGGGGGTTGTTCCTACCTTTCCCAAGGGTATTAGCACATAAATGAATTTAATGGATTCGACTGGAATTCTTCAGTCCGAGCCGCTATCCATTACTCTACCGTGCCTGCTCTCTCTCTCTCTCTCTCTCTCTCTCTCTCTCTCTCTCTCTCTCTCTCTCTTTCACTTTCTCTCTCTTTCACTTTCTCTCTCTCTCTCTCTCTCTCTCTCTCTCTCTCTCTCTCTCTATATATATATATATATATATATATATATATATATATATATATATATATATACTTCATTGTTGTGAAACCTCCAAGGTCTGACGAAGCGAAATAAAATATTACCATGGCTTTCTGAAGTCCCCGATTTGTTAATTAATTATTACTTGCTCTTGAGAGAGTTTAAAATTAGATATATTTATGGGAAACGAGGGCGCTGACTGTCAGTGTCAAAATGCAGATAGACCAAAGTCGAACATAAGATCACCAATTCATAATGCTTGTCTATATAAATTACTATGAAGTTGTCGGTTTGCTTGTCTCTCTATCCGGAATTCTCTGGGTAATTGAAAATATAACTAAAAATAAAAAATATTCAATAGAAAGCATTAATATATTTTCAAAACAATTTGTAGTCATAATCTGCAGTTTTTTTCTTCTTCCTCTTACGTTCATATCACAACTCTCATTCATTAACTCTCTACTTTAAGTGGCTCTTTGGCCTTGAATTCGTAAACATTATTAAAGCAAAAAATGATGTCAGTGGAGAATCATGATTGCCTACACTCTGAAATGTCATGGCATTAGAAAAAAATCAATTATAAAATTAAAAATATAAAAGTGTGACAATTTACCTACCGTCCCTGTATGTGTGGATATATATATATATATATATATATATATATATATATATATATATATATGTGTGTGTGTGTGTGTGTGTGTGTGTGTGTGTGTGTGTGTGTGTGTGTGTGTGTGTGTGTGTAAAAGTTTGTCACTTAGCTAATTGATGTTACCTTCAGCATCCCGGCTCCAGAGTTTCCTAGGCGGACCTGTCCGTCCACTCTTCAGGGGGTATCAGCAATTTAATGTATATGTGCGTGTGTGTGTGTGTGTTTGCGTGTGTGTGTATATGTGTGTGTGTGCAAAAATTCAGATACATAAAGTACATTTATAAAAAGTCCGCACGAACAAAGAAAAAGTGAAAACTGTTTTACCAAAGCATTCCATCTCTGATTGACTTTATCAAGTCCATATATATATATATATATATATATATATATATATATATATATATATTCTCTAGCAGTCAATGATGGTTTGAACCTTTTTGTCTTTCCATCAAGATCCTCATCTCATTAAAACATTCCGTCTTAACCCCTACCCAGCCCCACTTTGCTTTGTTTCACTCTTTACTTCTCGTCTCACCATATTCTACTCTCGCGTGATTTTTGCGTCACTTCTCCCCCACCTCCACTATCACCGCCACCATCACCAGCAACATCAGCCATATTGAATTGGTTGTGAATTCACAATCCGAGTATCTGCCCAAAAGAAATGACAAGAGTAAGACCAACATCCACTTTCAAGATATCTGTAAATATGGCGAATGCATTATTTTTGTCGATGTGTTTTGCCCCTGAGTCTTGCAAAGTCGACGAAAAGTGAAGATTTTAAAAGAAAATTTTTGATGCAGCAGAAAACCTTGGTGTCAGTTTTTGTTCTCCTTCCACCAAATGCAGAAATCTCTCTCTCTCACTCTCTCTCTCTCTCTCTCTCTCTCTCTCTCTCTCTCTCTCTCTTTAACCCCCGCCCTTTTCTGCCGTCTTATCTTCATATTCTTTCTCAAAATCTCTATTTTGCTAATTCATAGCATCTTTCTTTATTCTATTTTATTTATTTTCATTTTTTGTCTTCTTTCTATCTTTCTTTCTTTCTTTCCATTTTTTCCTTCTCAATTTATTTTCTTCCCTTCTTTCTTCCTTTATTTTTCTATTCTTTACTTCTTTCTTTTCCTTTCTTTCCTTTTCTTTCTTTCCTTCTTGCCTCCTTGTCTTTACTTCTTTCTTCTTTCTTTTGCCTTTTCATTTTCCCTCCTTTCTTTCTTTCTTTCTTTCTGTCTTTCTTTCTTTCTTTCTTCCTTTCTTTCTTGCTTTCTTGCTTTCTTGCTTTCTTTCTTTCTTATTTCTTTCTACCTAAATATATCTCGATATCATTTTCTCTACCACGCTCCTTATATTTTCTTTTGTTCATTGTTTCTTTATATTTTTATCTAAATTCTCGCAGTCTTTCTATATCTTTGTGTCTCTCTGTATCCATCTACCTTTCTATCTCAGTCTGTTTATATTTATCTATGTATCTATCTATCTATCTCTTTCTATTCATAGCTATCTATCTATCTATCTATCTATCTATCTATCTATCTATCTATCTCATCCTGTTCATATCTATCTATCTATCTATCTATCTATCTATCTATGTCATCGATTTTCGTCATCTCTCTTCCTCCCTTTCTGTTATTTTCGATTTTTTTCCCTTTTAGAAAGAAGTCTTTTGCGAAAAATAATAAAACCTTTTTTTTTTTACATGTATACCCGCGCCTTTTTAATCTTTCATGGCCTTACTCAAATGCATTTTCCGTACATTTTTTCTTTTTTTACTCCTTCCATTTTTTTCAAAATCTTTTAAATTCATTTATTTGTTTGTTTTGGAATTCCTTCTCCAAAACAATACAATGATTTATCTGCCATTTTTTTTCAAACGCGCTTAACAGCAAGGATCGGAAACTTAATTGTGGAAAAAGTCGAATTCACGATTCATTAATGTAACTTTTAAAACCTCACTTTCTCTTTCTCTTTTACTTCTCTTTCTCCCTTTTTCTCTTTCGCTTATTTATAGCCTTCTCTCCCCGTCTTCATCCTCTCTCTTTCTCTCTTTCTAATTAATTCTTTCTCTCTCGCTTATTTGTCTGTGCTCCTTATCTTCCTAAAACTACCGTATTTCTTCTCTCTCTTAATTCTAGTACCTATGTTTTTACCTCTGTTCTCTGTTTCTTCCTCTGCCACACTCTTTCTTTTTCTTCCTCTCCTCTCTCTCCCTCTTCTCTACATCTCTCACTCTTTTTCTCACTTTCTTCTTTTCTTTCCCTCTCCTTTTTATCTCCAAGCTATTCACTCTTACATTCTCTTCTCTCTGTTTTCATTTCTTCTCTCTCCTCTTCAATTTCTTTCTCCTTTCTCTATGCTCCTCTCTCTTCTCTCTCCCAGTCTCCTCTCTACATATCACTTTGCCTCTTCTTTTCTGCTCTCTCCTTTTTCCAATTCTCTCTCTACACTCTCTCTATATCTTTCTCTTTATCTTCCTCTTCTCTCTCTCCCTCCCATCTCCCTTTTTTCTCTCTACAACTTCATTCCCTCTCTTCTCCCTTTTTTTCAACACTCTCTTCTCTCTCTCCATTCGCTCTCTACGATCTCTCGCTATCTCTCTTTCTCTTCACTTTCACATTCCTATCGACCTTTCTCCTCTCTACATCTTCTTTCTCTCTCTCTCTCTTTCTCTTATTACTTTCTTAACTCTCCCCATTCTCTCTCTACACTATCTCTATATCTCTCTTCTCTCTCTCACTTCCTCTTACTCTTCTCTTTCTCATTCCTATCTCCCTTTCTCCCTTCTGCAACTTCTTCTCTATCTCTCTATCTCTCTTCTTCTTCTTCTTCTTCTTCTTCTTCTCCCTCCTATCTCTCTTTCTCATCTCTGCAAATACTTCTTTCTCTATCCTCACTTTCTTAACTCACTCTCTCTCCATTCTCTCTCTACACTATCTCTATATCTTTCTTCTCTCTCTTCCCCTTACTCTTCTTTCTCTCTCCTTCCCTTCTATCGTCCTTTCTCTCTTCTGCAACTGCTTCTCTCTCTCTCTCTCTCTCTCTCTCTCTCTCTCTCTTGCTACCCCGCCCTTCTATCTCCCTTTCTTATCTCTGCAACTTCTTTCTCTTTCTCTCAATTTCCCCTCACTTCCTTAACTCTCTCTCTCTTTCTCTCTCTCTCTCTCTCTCTCCACTCTCTCTTTCTGCTTTTTTGTTTCTCCTCTTTCTCTCGGAAGCCATAACGCGAAACGGAAGGAAAAAGCGGGACGAAGTCTAAAGAAGCAATGTTTCCTCTTCCATTTTGTTCAATCGTAATATTTTGAAGAATCATCATCTGTCCAAAATTCTGCGATGAGTCAATGCCATTATTCCACCATTCGTTCGGACAAATATTTCTAACTTTATGAGGATATTAGACCCCCCCCCAAAAAAAAACACAAGGAATGGTGATCAATAAGGCTAAACTAAAACAAGATGACCCACTGTTTCCTGTCATCAGGATCATTTTACAAAAAATCCTCCAATCTATTCCTCTCCGTCTTCCTTTTCCATTATCAACAGAAATACCCCTAACCCCATCCATGTCATCGCTATCATTGAACTATAGTCATCGTTTTCTTGTTTTTATGCTCCTTACTAAGTTTTCACGGCTATGCTAACATAGTACCCGTCAAAAATGGCGTGATTATTTACGTACGAATCAGCATTTTCGTGTCGCTCTCTGGTAATTCTACCCAGGATCAAATCGTAGTAGTTACTGTAACAACCATCTTGCACATCTAACATCAGTTTCGGCAGGCAGGAATAAAAGGGTCGAGGATGAGGATCGAAAAAAATGTCTCTTTCTCTCTCTCTCTCTCTCTCTCTTTCTCTCTCTCTCTCTCTCTTTCTCTCTCTCTCTTTCTCTCACACACACACATACATGCACACACGTCAATATTGGTAAAAGAAATTGGGGGGGAGGGGCATCCGTTGCACCCAACTTATTTAATTTTATGAAATTTAGAGAAATTCTTTTTTTGGAGCACTTAATGCTTATATTAGTTTTAAGCAGAAGTCCTAGGAGAATTAAAATAATCATTTTTTTTATCTTTATGTTTTATCAAACAGGACCCTAGTTACAGAAAATTTGCTCCGAATTGTAAAATTAAAAAAAAAAATGAAATAAAATTGGGACATTAATTAATTAGAAAATCTTTTAATTGCTTTTATGAATAAAATATATTATGTCCACACTATTTTTTATGAATTTTTTTTTCGATAAATAAGGAATTTTTACAAGAATTGTTTTCATTTCTTTTATTTAATTAGAATAATTTATAAACTTCTAAACTTCTGTATTAATTTGTAGAGGTCAGGTGATATTGTTATTGAATTAAAAATGTATTTACTAATCATAAATGGAAAGGCTTACTACAATTCAGCGATCTTCAGTATTTAAACACAACATCAAGACAATATTTAGAAACAGTTAAAAATCACGAAGAAATCTCTGTGGAATCAAACCTAACACAAAGGGGTAAATGACCAAGAACTGTGTGTACTCCTTCCCTTGCAGTTGTGGCAAAGAATAAAAAACCCTAAAGGTAACGTTTGTCATAACAACAAAGATTCAAAGTAATATTTATTCTTTTTCTTTTGCTGTCTTTCTACCTTTCACCATTTCCCAGATTCTCAATTTTCGATGTTGGCCTTTGTGTACGCGAACAGGCGTCAAACATAAACCTGTGAGTGGGGTATATAAAGGCAGTCTATAAAGGAGCAGTATCTATTCCACTTTTCAGCCATGTTGTTGTCTTTGGGGCATAATGCGTTCTCTTCGCTGGGAAATTTTATGCGATAACACGAAACTATCCAGGGAGTTCCACTCTGCGGCTGTCTCACCAACATTGCGACAAAAACAGGACACTAATTGGGAGAACTCAACAACTTTTGTCCTTTGACCACAGGTTTTTTTATTATTAATTATATTCAACCAATATAAAGAGTCACTCAAGGTAGAGGATTACTGTGTGGAGTTTTATTCGTGTAAGAATGGGCAAGAATTGAAGTTCTTGGGGGCTATGCAGGAAAGATAACGGTGAACATCTAGACTTGAAGAGGTCAAAATTTAATTAGTGAATAACATTTCAGAGTTCAATAGGAGATTTTAGAAGTATAGTGTGAAAGTAAACATTTGAAGGAACCGGAAACCCAATCCTAAACAGAAAACATAGGATAATCCTCTATTCCTGTTCAAAAGACCGATGAGGAGTGTCAACCGAATGATTGGTGAATCTATACGTGTGCGGAGGCATTTTAAATAGGATACTTAAAAGTTGTTTGCCTCGATGGCGCCTCGTAGCCTATTGGTTAAAGCACACTTGGCTTGAAAGTGGTTCTTTTGATGAAAATCTGGAATACACATATGATTTCTGCCGAGAGGCACCTTTTTTTTTTAGAAAAACTTCTCGATCTCTAGTCAGGCAGTCATTAATTTCACTATATAAAAAGTTTGGTTTGGTTTGGTTTACGGCATATCAACCTCAATGGGTTACTTAATGCCGACAAAATTTTTATTTTTTTCAAAAATGTATTGCTGCTAATATTTTTTCTTCAAAAATATATTGCTGGTAATATTTTTTTCAAAAATTCATTCTTAGTTATAATTTTTTACAAAAATGTATTGCTGGTATTAAAACCTATTTTTAAACCCTAGTTTGGGGATTAATTATTTGCCAATAGCTGGGACCCTAACAGGTGCTACCACTCTGGGTCGGTGTTGACCTGGGAACACCAGCAATTAAGATGTGGTTCCACGCTCCTCAAAACCTTCTGATCGGAGGCCTTATTGTTGGATGTGGTTTATTGTCTTACCCAAGACAGACTATCTAAAAAGGGACGTCTGCTCAAACACGTGTACCCAGTAAGTATATCGTTTATAGAAAGAATAAATATGGTGGAGTAAAAATCTATTAGTTGTTTATAAATAACCATAGTTAATAATTTTTTTAAAAGTCATCGCCATGGAACAATGGTTAATAAACTAGTCTAACAAAACATTTATAATCTCACATGGTGGTCCATACTGGTGGCTTCATATCAGATTAAGCAAAGCTGAAGAAAACTAAGCGTAGTGTAATTGAAGTGAGTTTGATTCTCACAGGGTGCATCACATTTTTGCCTTGATAGAGAGATAGGGAGATGTGAACTCTTATATAGGAATAAAATGTCGTTGCTGACACTTGAATTTGAACATAGATTGCCAGTGTGCAAACACATGCGATCCCATTACTGAATTAAGTAAACCACGTGTCTATAGAGGAAACGCATATATTGGAAGTCGCGTGATGTCTAAATGATCGCCATTTCTAGTCTATCCTCTATTACTATTCGGACCGCTATTCTCTACTCTATTCACTATACTATTTCTCTATTCGGATCACTATGCGGTGGTTACTATTCGAGCGAGTATTATCAGAGCAAGTCCTATTAGTGCGAGTGTTATTTGAGGCGTCTGACACCAGCATTGTTCAACGGCGTACTATAAGTCTCTACTCTACGGCGATTACAAAGTCTCTACTACAACGAGCATTACGAAAGTGACAACGAGTATTCGTTGGCATCACAAAATGAACAGACTGGGATAGATAGATAGATAGATAGATAGATAGATAGATAGATAGATAGATAGATAGATAGATAGATAGATAGTCTATCATCTTTAAAAGTCAGCATTTAACTAGGCCTCGATTACCAGCCAGAGACACCGGTTTGAATGGTCCATTTAGCCGCCATATAGGGCTTAATTTTCTCATCATGTGGACTAGGAACAAATGCTAACACAAAGATGAAATGGTGTTCCGAAGATTACATATCGGTTAAATGCAAGAGAAAAGTGAAAATTTCACGGGAATATGCTCTAGACAAATATGCTTATCTTCTGTGATGAGGGCATTGGAATGTTTCAACATGAGCAGAAAGTTATTAAGTTCACGGTACATGAGTTAAAACGTATAAACAACCGGAAGAATATACTTAAGGTATATCCTCATTTTAGTGGTGCTCTTGATGATTTCAACAACTTCTGTTCACCAAGAGCAAGCCACCCAATATTTATTTGGTGTTTTACAACTACTTCTTTGTTGTTCTTGCAAGATAAAATGACCAACATATATAAAATCAGTCACTTGATAATTTTTTGGTCCAATTTAGTTATATGGTAAGTTGTAACTAAGTCCAATTTATTTCAATGGTAAGTTGTATCTAAGTCAAATTTATTTGAATGGTAAGTTGTTGCTATGTCAATTGTAAGTTGTAGCTATGTCCAATGTATTTGAATGGTAAATTGCATTTGAATGGTAATTTTCAGCTAAGTCTAATTTATTTGAATGATAAGTTGTAGCTAAATCCAATTTCTTTGAATAGTAAATCGCATTTTAATAGTAAGTTGTAGTTAAGTCCAATTTCTTTATTTATGGCAAGTTGTAGCTAAGTTCCATTTATTTCAATGGTAAGTTGCAGCTAAGTCAAATTTATTTGAATGGTAAGTTGTAGCTATGTCCAATTTATTTGAATGGTAAGTTGTAATTATAAAACCATTCTTATATTACAGCTATCACAATTGAAATTGAAAATGATTTTTAATATTGTAAACACTAAAGGCTTCTAATGCCATTTAACAATAAAACAAGTTATTTCGAGGCAATCGAAAATATGTTTTCGTAGGTGTCCGTTAATTCGTGCTTTTGGAAAGGTGAGTTTGACCTTGTTTCATATGTCTGAGTGTGTTTCCCTCTATGTGTGCATTTCCATGCGTACACACTTTTTCGAGTGCGTTTGGTATGTATGTATGTGTAATAAAACTTGTGTGTGTACTTTCAAAATTAACTCTCTCGGGGCTCTGTTATTTTCCTACCTGCGTGCGGTTGTATAAAATTATTCCAAAGTAACTTTTGTATGTTTTCTGCGTGCGTGTGTGGTTCTGGGTGTACGTGCGTAGGGACGCGATATTTAAGAATGAGAGGAAAGCATGGATCCTCGGGAGAGCAGGGAGAATGAGCGTGGGTTCTCGGGGGAGCAGGGTAGGAGAGTAAGGATTCTCGGGAGAGAAAGGAGGGAGAGCTGTAACTAGGACAAGTTAAGTAGAATCACACACCCCGACACACGTACACTTGGTATCAAAATGAAACAATGCGACCTATATTTGAACAAAATGCAAATTTGGAAGAGGACATTTATTTGACAATTCGTTCTAAAGGCGGAGGAATGATATGAACGGCTGTTCTTTGCAGCCTCTATGTTGTTCACACGCAAGCACACACACACACACACATATATATATATATATATATATATATATATATAGTTGTGTGTGTGTGTGTGTGTAAAAGGTTCTTCGATATATGAATAGCAATATAATTATGTGTGCTTGTCCAAAAGTGTTTATAGATATGATGACGACGACTACGGTTCGATTACAACCATTGTCATCACTTGGCATAACTCTGACGTACATCTAAGCTGGGAGATCACCGAAGTTAAGCAACAACAAGCCTGGTCAGTAGCTAGATGGGTGAACACTTGTGAATACTAGGTACTGTTGGCTTGATGTGGCCGGTGTGGCTTACGGCCATATCACATTGAAATAAGCAACTTCACCTAGATGAGTGACCACTTGGGAATAACAGTTGCTGTCAACAGGGACGTGCGGTGGGTATAATTGTTAAGTGCTCAGAACGAGATCTCGGTGACCCGAGGTCGAGTTCCAGTCGAGTTCGTTGCAATCATTTATGCGCAAATACCCTTGGCAAAAGAAAATCCTATTCTGGACAGACTGGATCCTATCACCTTGTGTGGAAATCAGTCTAGCACGGTAAGCAACGGCCGCCTACTGCTGGAATTATTCTGCTAAATCAATCCCGAATCGAAAAGAGACATGATCGGCCATGCGTGCATCACGTGAGGTACCTAAGGAAGTAAGCAAGATTTTTACATTCTGCCCTGCGGATGTGGTAATGTTGGGCGTCTTTTACAATAGATGTCATATTAATATATTGGTAAACTTTCATTACATACACTGATTAATATCTATATATTTGTGTGTGTGTGTGTGTGTGTGTGTGTGTGTGTGTGTGTGTGTGTGTGTATGTGTTTGTATATATATATATATTCAAACAAGAGAAAGTGAATTCGCCATTTTATCTCATTAACTTTACTAATTTACTTTTTGTATGAATGATTCATTGTAATATACATTAAACTGCACCACATATTTGATATATATATATATATATATATATATATATATATATATATATATATATATATATATAATGTGTTGAGGCAGCATATATATATATATATATATATATATATATATATATATATATTTGCATATTTCTTTGAAAACGTCAGACAAGGTGCTTTTATTTAGATTTTTATACAATTTCTCATGCGATCTAATAATTTATTTTCTTTTCTTTCGCACGCAGACTCACTCTACACCTTTCTGACAATAGCTCAATTAGATCTCATTTAAATATCCATGGAGACCTACTGTACACTATTCATAACATACTTGTTGACAACACTAATATAATAGCATCATCTACATGCAAAAAAAGCCTGAAAATAATGGAAGCCTTATTAATAAAAACAAACAAACCAACACTTAATAATATTAACTGAATTTTGATCTGAACTTTTAAGTGCATAATGCTCAATTTATGCAATTAATTTTCACTACTGAATTAAGTGCATTGACAAGGAAAGTAATTACTGCAAAAAAATCTTCGTTGCGCGAAATAAATGTTTCTTTCATCATTAGTCTATGAATGTACGTATACTAATATATATATATATATATATATATATATATATATATATATATATATATATATATATATATATATATAAGATATTGCACATTGAGTGCTGGTGTTAATAAAATAGTGCTCGATGTAATATAACAGAGCTATTTTATTATATATTGATAAATATATTATTCCTCACCCGTAGCACGACCCGTCTATTTTAAATAATTGTTTTTAATCTTTGTTTTGTTTTGTTCGTTTTTTTATCTTTCTGTACATTTATTTTAAAACATTTTTAATGGCATTAATCCCCATTTATTTTAAATATAGATTAAAATCATTAATCTCCGCTTATTTTAAATATAAAATATAAATCCCGTCTATTTTTGTGTGTGTGTGTGTGTGTGTGTGTGTGTGTGTGTGTGTGTGTGTGTGTGTGTGTGTGTGTGTGTGTGTGTTAAAATAAACACCAGTAATCCTCGGACAAAATAAGGATTGCGCCAGCGTTGCGTTCACCACATATTGATTATTAATATTTAAATTATGTAACTGTCAGTCTCTGGTCAGAACATGAATATTGCGTTGTGCATGAAACACTGAGTCGTACTGCCGGTGAGGAATAATATGTATATTTATTAATATATATATATATATGTATATGTGTGTGTGTGTGTGTGTGTGTGTGTACAGATGCGAAACAGATCATAACATAGCCACACGCCTCACCATCTCAATTTAATTTTTGAAAATCCTAGAACCGTGAAACCGGTCAAGTTACTCTAAATAAATATTCTTAAAGCCTTCAGTTGCATTTTCAACTTCGTTTTCCTATATATTTTTAGCTATGTGGGATATATTTTTTTTTAAAAAAAACATGCATATATATACATTTTTTATTAAAAAAAGTAACGCCCAAGAGCCACTCACGGTAGAGAATTGCTGAATGATTTTTTTTTGTTGGAGTGTTAAGAGTAAGTAATGTAGATAACATGTAACAGTTGATACTGTTCTGGTCGAGCAAGTATCCACAAAGTAACGCTTCGTGGGAAGAAGCTACTCGAGTGGAAGTTCTCACTAATGCAGAGTGACGGGACGGACAAGAGGGTGGTTGCTACAGTTTAGGTGACATGGTAGGTTCTAGCCTTGAAGGTTACAACTGGTGGAACTAAGGAATGTAGCTCGTCTGAACATTTCCCATGGAAAAAAGGGGAGATAATTCCCTGTCCGCTATTAGATGCTTGAATCGGGGAGAGTGTCTCACTGCGCCTTCTTGGCCCGACGCTTTCGTATGAAGTGGAACAACTACATTGAATCAATAGCTACATCTGCTGCAGGGAACGTTGGCTCACTGTGTCGTACCAGAAGGTGTTTGTTTTTTCTCGTCAGAGTCCATCTTACATATCTACAAATTTACTATTCGTTCGTGCGTTGAGTACTGTTGCCATATCTGGTCTGGTGCCCCAGCTGTTCATCTCGAGGTTCTCGACAAAATCCAAAGAGATACTAGCTTAACTTGCTTTTTCTACTTCAGGCACTTTCTCACAAACGTGAGGTGGCTTCCCTCTGTCTTTTCTACAAATATTTCCATGGAAACTGTTCTGTCGAGCTTTTTGTCCCTGGTGACCCGACTACATAAATTTAAGCGTCCTACTAGACTAGCATCTCGCTCTCACTCTTTTAACGTTGAAATAGTTAAATGTAACCGCCTCTTCTACTCCAACAGCTTCTCTTCTTCCACTTCGCGCCTGTAGAACTCACTTCCGTTTACTCGCTTCCCAGATAACTACAATCTTCAAAAATTTAAATGCAACGTCAATCGCCATCTTCTGGTGTCTTGCACCCCGTTCATCTTTTATCCTTTCTTCATTCCCCCTATACACAGTCTTTTCTCTCACCTTCACGCTGCCAGTGGCAAACCGCCTTGCTTGGAATGAAATGCTCAAAAAAAAAAAAAGATTAACAAGAGGTTTAGGTTTCGCCTGTGGAGAAGGAGTTGTAGGGTGGACAATAATTAATCATCCACAAGGCCGCGTAGTCACTTTTGAACTTTATCAAGACTGTGCAGCTCCAGCCCACCTATGGCAGCAATACTCTATTTTCGAACGATATACTGTGATATCATCTGCATAGATATCAGCAAAAGATTGGAATATACTTTTACGCAGATCATTAATGTAAAACAGAGTTGGATCGAGAAGCGAACCTTAAGGGACACCTGTATTTATCTCATGGGTCTTGTAGGACTGGACGTCAAAATATACCTTCATTGGCGTATCCGTTAGGAAAACTTGATAATTGAGAAGACACTTCCAGTGATTCCATAGCTGGAGTGTTTGTGTAGCAATCCTCTGTGCCATATCTTGTTAAAGGCCTTTGATATATATGCCGTGTCTGTCCTTGAGATGTATTTATTGTCTTCACTGATACTGTGAGTAATGATAGTTAAGATATCCGCATTGCTGTCGCTTAAGAGGTTGTCCCTACTGCATTTATTGCCTTTAAATGTGTGACTACAATTTTGGAGACTACATCTATATAGTAAATGCCAATGTCAGTGTGTCACACGTTTTCAATTAAAGGAACGCAACTCTCTAACTTCTAATAGCTCATCTTCTTCTTCTATATAATAATTGAGAATGTCAATGTGTCGCTGTGTCACACTTTTTAAACTTTACTCCTCGAAACCAGGCCAACTCCGCGAGTAAATTAAAGACATTCTGTGCTGGATCTGGACCCGCAATCCTGAAATTTTGGATTTCCAATTTTTCAGTACTGCGAATGTTTTTGGCGATTTTTTAATGTGTTTTTTTTATTTTTTGCGACGAATTTTATTGCGAAATCCTGCGAAAGTCACCCATGAAATAAAAATAATTGTTTCTATGGTAACTAAGAACCTACGCACATCAAATTGTCTTTAAATTAAGTGGCGACAGAAGAATTATCGTTGAACTTTAAAAAGGTAAGCTTAGATATTAATGCACTACTTAAATGAAGCGATCAATTTTGAGTTCTTCGGTAGTTTATTGTTGCCTATTGCATCTATTCCTCCATATATATTGTGCTGAAGGCCCAATCAAGAGCCCTCTGCAAAAGCTAGCTTAAATGCCACACGATATAGCGCCTTTTAAGCTAGTGCATATATATATATATATATATATATATATATATATATATATATATATATATGTACATGTTGCGATGGATAAATTGACGTCGAAATTATGCAAAAAGGAAAATAGTATTAACATTATATTTTAACAAATATATTTACCAAAAATACCTTAAAATACTAAAGTGTACATTTATTCAATAAAATTACCATTGGCTTCAACCAAAGCTCTCAGACAACTTCAAATTTCCTGCAACTCCTCTGGACGGCCTCCTTGTTTAAGTTGGTAATGATGCCATACTTCTTGCCTTCAGTTCATCTTTGGAGTAACAAGGAGTTTTGTTGGTCTCTCGCTCAACTGCGCGCCACACATAATAATCATGAGGGTTGCAGTCATGGGGAGTTAGGTGGCCAAATGTAAGGGGTGATGTGGTCGCAGAAATTGTCTGACAACCATGATTGAGTCCCGCTGCTTCTGAGGCATGGTGCAGAATCATGTTTTCAGGCATAGGGTCTTCCAGCATCCACCCTCTTGACTCAGGACAGAACTACCTCCTCGAAGCAATTCATGTAGGCTTCTTTGTTGGATCTGAGACCATGTGGGAAAATGAATGGAAGCATAACGTCGCCATCACATATATCGCTCAATTTATGCCCTCGAAACTGTACGATAATTGTATTATATATATATATATATGTGTGTGTGTGTGTGTGTGTGTGTGTGTGTGTGTGTGTGTGTGTGTGTGTGTGTGTGTGTGTGTGTTTTGCATTGGATGAGATGAACAAGGAACGTTTTGTAAGTTTTTATTCAGTTTTTCTGGTGTTCTTACTGTGTGTTTTTCCCCTATTATGGAGACAATGGAGCGTAGGAACAGCCTGTCGTGCTTATTGCTTTCGGCCAATTCATTAGTCATTTTCTAGGGATTCACTCTGAGCATATTTGTCTGCATTTATATTCTAATCTGTGTTGCATAGAAGTGTTAAATACATTACTGTTGGACAACTGAAAAACTGAATAAAATTTTCATTGTCCGGAACATTTAAGGAAACATGTATAAAAGAAAGAGTACTACCCAAACTAAAAAGAGATTCATAATCATGCACAGTTCTATTTGCCTTTGAAGCACATTCATATTTTTTTCGAAAGGCCGATCTGCTCAGTTTCGTATCCGAAATGTAAACAAACCAATTCCTAAAGAATTAATAGATTTTCTTTTTTGAACCGACATAGTTTTATTACTTCATATATATATATATAGAGAGAGAGAGAGAGAGAGAGAGAGTTAATATGAAAAGTTTTTTCACGTAACTTCGAAGTAAACATGAGGTAAGTGAGAAAAAAACTTAGATATTGACCACTCTACCACAAAACCTGCTTGCTTTAAATGCCTCTTTATTAACAAAACACTGGAAAAAACACCAATTCGGGCTTCAAAACCATTCTATCTTATTAACAATATATATATATATATATATATATATATATATATATATATATATATATATATACAGACAAAAGGAAACTTTATCTTATCTGAAGAATTCTTTTTTTACTTTGATAAAGTCCTCCACAGGACGAAATGGGTCGGCTAAGATAATTTTTCCTTTTGCCTTTATTCATATTATCCTTTTACAGTATACTCTTAAAAAAACAAATGGCGACAACTTACCCATCGCACCCTGTACACACACACACACACACACACTAACACACACACACACACACACACATATATACATATATATATATATATATATATATATATATATATATAAAAGTGAATATTGAAGTCAACACTCAGAGGCGAGAGACTGTTTCATACTAGACGCAATCATCAGGCCTGATGATTGCACTTAGCATGAAACAGTCTGTCGCCTCTGAGTGTTGACTTCAATGTTCACTTTTATATTTACATAAGCTCTATCTCTGATATTGAGCATTTTATCCCATAAATATAGCACATCTTAAAACTATATATATATATAGTTTTAAATTAGCTATATTTATGGGAGACAAGTGCTGAATATCAGTATCAGAATGTAGACATAGAAAGAACGGACATAAGAATCACCATTACATAATTATTGTCTATATAATAATATGAAATTGTCTGTTTACTTGTCTCCCTATCCTGAACGTTCCGGGTAATTCAAAATACAACAAAAAATAAAAATAATCAATAGAAAACATTAATATATTTTCAAAACAATTTGTAGTCATAATCTCCATTTTCTTTCTTCTACCTCTTACATTCATATCACAACTCTCATTCATTAACTCTCTACCTTAAGTGGCTCTTTGGCCTTGAATTGGTGAACATTAGTGAAACAAAAAATGATGCCAGTGGAGAATCATGATTGCCTGCGCTCTGAAACATCATGGTATTAGAAAAAAAAAATCAATTATTGATAAAATAAAAAGTTTAATTCAGATCTTTCCGTCGATTAATGTTAAAAACTGTTTAAAGTCTCTCTTCGCAGTCTATCAGACTTTTGTGTCACTGCCATCAATTGAAATTAAAAGTATAAACTTCGCTTGTCTTTCACTTCTTCTAACACATATGATGCTTAAACATCAAATGTGAATAAGAGGAAACATGCTGCTATCAAATACGGCAACTTTTGCAATAAAATAATATTCAGTTCTAATTCACTCTAAGATATATTTGAATATTTCGGTGTCTGTTGGCGTAAAAGAATTTTTTTTAAGCATTCCACCCCAACCAAGGCGGGGAGCAACTAGCACGCAAGAGGCTACAGGGAATTGGAGCGAGAGCAAAGAGGAGTAATAGAGGAAATGATGAAGAGAAAGATAGGGGATAGATCAGGGCACCTGTAGACGTCGATTGACATTACATTTGAATAGTTGGAGATTATAGCTATCAGGGAAACAAGAAATGGAGAGGGAGTTCCACAGTCGAGAAGTGCGAGACATGAAGCTATTGGAGCAACAGTTTCGACAGTGAAAGGGTGAAAGCGAGATGCCAGCCTAGTTGAACGCTTAAATTCATGAAGTCTGGGAACCAGCGAAAGCAGCTCATCGGAGCAGTTACCGTGAAAGTATTTGTAAAAATGACAGGGGGAGGCAACGGCACGTCTGTGAGAGAGCGACTGCAGACGAGATTCCAGAAGTTCTGGTTTTTGGTGCGTAAAGCTGACCAGCCAACAGTTTATAGTCGGGAAAATTTGATATGCCATACATTGATAGGTTCCTATCTGACCCACTTAGCTAAAAATCTGTTTTATTTTTACAACGGTGGTATGGTTCTACAGAAGGATGCTAAGGATATCTTGGACCGAGCGTGTGAGCAATGATGAGTTTTTGGATAGGATGCAAACAAGGAGGAAGCTTATACTTAGCATCAGGAAGAGGCAGCTGAAATTTCTGGGACACGTAATAAAAAAGTAGGGCTTGGAGAATCTGATATTCACATGGCGAATAGAGGTAAAGCGATACAGTGGAAAGCAATGAGTGACATACTTAACGGGCTTAAGCAAGTGGAGACGTAGCAAATGGACAAAACTTATTGAGAGCTACAAGGGATAGCGAAGCCCTACAGATTTAATTCGCTCAAAAACCTTTATAAGCATTGATCTGAGGAAGCGGTTGTATGCAGACAGTTTAGATTTTTCGGAACAAGTTTGGCACCATGCATCCCATCCATGGGAAAGTCTTAATCTGGCGAGACTATTCAAGAACATGACTCGAGTTTTTACGTTAAAGTTTTGGCTTTGTAACAACTGGCGGTATTGTGTGAAACTACCTCTAGCGCAGCCTATTCTATATTCAATTTCAGAATCTCTGATACTAAATTTGTTATAACAGATCGATACACCGAGATATTTGACAAGAATCGTACATACTAATTCCACGTTCTGAAGTTTTATAATCATGTCCAAAGCGAGTAAGATTCACAAGTCATCTTAATAGAAAACATTTTATTTCTTTTAAACAAATCGCCTCAAGGAAGGCGGGAGTATCACTAGCATGCAAGGGGATACAGAGAGTGAGAGTAAGAGTAAAGAGGAGTATTTGGGAAAAGGATAAAGAGAAGGGAAGGGGTCAAGGCATCAGAAGATGTCGATTGACATTACATTTGAATATTTGAATATTATAGCTATCAGGGAAGCAAGTGATAGGAAGGGAGTTCCACTGACGGGAAGTGCGGGAGAAGAAGCTGTTGGAGTAGAAGAGACTGTTACATTTAACCGTTTCTACAGTTAGGACCGAGATGCCAACCTAGTGGCACGCTTAATTGAGAACCAGTGAAAGTAGCTCATCAGAGCAGTTGCCATGAAAGTACTTGTAGAAAAGACAGAGGGAAGCCACAGTACGTCTGTGAGATAGCGACTGATGACGGGATGCCAGATCAGGACCAACCACGTTGCATATCCGTTTCTGGGTTTTGTCTAGGACCTCGAGATGAACAGCGGGAGCACCTGACCATATATGGCAGCAGTATTCCATTCAAGCACGAATTCGCAAAACATTGATATGTTAAGATAAATGGCTAAATATTTGGATTTGAAACCGCATCACTGATTACAAATATCTACTTATGATTATTATTCATCCAAACATCACCCATCTCCATGAAACCTTCCGCCATCCCATTTCCAGAATTTTACGGGATGCTATTCAAACTCAATAAGCCGTCGTCAGCATTTCACGAAGCCATCGCACATCTGGACAAAAAGTACGATTCAGAATTTCGACAAAGTCCTTCAAAGTAGATTTTATTCCATTTCTTTCACAAGTGGTAAATTATCCCAAGGGATTAAAAGATAACGCGCAACCCCAGACATCAGCAAATTACATTAGTTCTTAAAATTTTGTTAGAACCATTGGGGACTTAAGATATGCGAAATATTGTCTACTTTATGTCAACGTTTATTAATTACTTGACACCAGGAGCAATTCACCAAAGTTATTCGTTCTATTTAATAAAATTTAAAATACCCACAACCCCCCCACTCCCCCATATATATATATATATATATATATATATATATATATATATATATATATATATATATATGTGTGTATGTGTGTGTGTGTGTGTGTGTGTAAGCAAATGTGTGGATGTAGATCCGACGGTATGATGAAAATGTGGAAAAGACAAAGCAAAATCCGAATATGTGAGTTTACTGTTTTTATTTTGTTTTTGTTTTTGTTCTTCTGTCGACGTCAGACGTTTCGGTCAAATAGACCTTCTTCGGGACATGGTTAATGGAGACATATTTATATTAGATTTAAGTTTGATGAAGAGACGATATATACAGGACTGGTCAGAAACAGAAAAACTAAATCTATACGTAACATATTGAGTAATACCAGCAGACAACATATTACATCCGATGCTTGTGTCTATCAGGTGCCCTGCAGAGACTGCAACCTGAGTTATGTAGGCGAGACAGGTAGATCATTGAAATCTCGCATTTCCGAACATAAACGTGACATTCGCCTCGGTAATCTAAGCAGTGCTTTAGTTATACACATAGCCAAATCTGATCACAATTTTGATTTCGACTCTGTGAAGATCTTAAAATATATCCACAATAAAAACCTTAAACAGATTTATGAGGCTGGCATGATAGCCACCTCACACACAGTAAATAACAGACCTGGGTTCTTTCAGATCGCGAGCTGTGTGGCAAGATTAATGCGTGACAAACGTACCGATAAGCTATAGTTTTAAATAGTCCCCCTCACCTTCCACTTAGGACACAATCTTTTCCCTGTGCGCAGGTCTTCGTAGTTGCCGCCCACGCGACGCCAGCGTATACGACTCTAAGAAAGAATACTTGACTTTAGAATTTCAGTTTTTCTGTTTCTGACCAGTCCTGTATATATCGTCTCTTCATCAAACTTAAATCTAATATAAATATGTCTCCATTAACCATGTCCCGAAGAAGGTCTATTTGACCGAAACGTCTGACGTCGACAGAATAACAAAAACAAAAACAAAATAAAAACAGTAAACTCACATATTCGGATTTTGCTTTGTCTTTTCCACATTTTCATCATATATGTGTGTGTGTGTGTGTGTGTGTGTGTGTGTGTGTGTGTGTGTGTGTGTGTGTGTGTGTGTGTGTGTATGTGTGTATATATACCGGGTGTAACACCAAAATTGTCCATTTGTTAGATTAAGCTTTGAACCGCTGCATCTTAGAAATGATTAAAGTTATCTTACTGGAATTCCCAGAGGTTTTTATAACACTACTGGACTCTACTTTGAACAATAAGATGTATTTAGCTCTAAGTTGAGATGATGAACCCTTTTCCTGTTGTGACCTCCTGATCCAGTTTTCCTCTCAACTGTTCCCGCTTTTTAAAACTTATTCACCGTCCTCTTGATTGTTCTTGAATGGAATTTGACTATGGAATCCAGATTATGAATGTTCTTACTATTACTGAAGGTCTGAATGATCTTTTCCCTTTCACCATTGCTCAGTTGGGAAGACAGTGGGGCTGACACAAAACGATTTTAACCTGTACTATTTCTAGCTGAATAACTCAAAGGGTTTTTTCAGTGATTCTAACGGCAAATGGTGTCAAGATGGCTAAACGTCTTATCTAAAAACCTGGCAAAAATAAACTCAATTAGTTTAGTGTTTTTTTAGATATTAAACAATTTGTGGGATGGACAATTATCGCATGCTGTGACACGATTTGGACAATTTTGCTGTTACACCCGGTATATATAATAAAAAATGTATTTTACAATTTATCTCCCCCCTCTCTCTCTCTCTCTCGATATATATATATATATATATATATATATATATATATATATATATATATATATATATATATATATTTCATTTCGGAATTAGTTATGTTATCAGTAAATTTGCAAAGTTCATATTTATTCTATATTATTTTTTAACAAGTATTTTCGAATGTTGCTACATTCGTTGTCAAGGGTTGTGTTTTGTGTTTATTTATGCAACTGTTTTTGGTTAATTCAGGTGTTTCCACGTTTTCAAGTCACTCACGGTGACGTCAATAAAAACGGCCAAACCGAATTTTTAAAATAAAACATATTACAGAAGCCTCCAGAGTTTGGAGTCTTTCATTACACTTTGTCCTATATAAAAAAAAATTTGTTATCGATTAAAATTTGTCGATTTATATCTATGCGAATTGCGCTAAATTTTGACAAATGACAAGTCAACCTACGAGAGAGTGTGGTTCATGTGTGACCAATGTAAATTATAATTGGAGATATCAACCTCTCTGGGTTATTTAGTGCCGAAATCTAAATATTTTGACGCAGTTGCGTGCCTTCAACTACAGATAAAATGGATTTTGGGTCATTTTGCTATAAAATGTATTGCTGGTAATTCTACTCGAAATATTTATTGCTGATTATTTCAGTAAAAAATACATAGTTTTTTCATTCATTGTGTTTTGTTTTTGTCTGATGGGAGGGGTTATTATTTTCCCATATCTGGGACCCTAACAGGTGTTACCACCCTGGATCAGAGTTATCCTGAGAAAAACATCAATTAAGAGGTGGTTCCAGGCTCATCAAAACTTCCAATCTTCCGATCAGAAGCCTTGCTGCCGGATATAATTTATCGTCATACGCAGGTCTAAGTGTTGGAGATATAATCTCCCAAAAAGGACATAAGAATTCATAAACAACATTATTTTTACGTAGGATAGATTTTTGAAGTGTTGAATTATTTCTAAGAATTAAATGTTTTGAATTTTTTCTTATAGCTGATAATCTAATCTAAGGTGTTTGTTAGAATCAAAAACTTTTAAATACCGACGAATTATAATTAAATAAATAATAAATAAAATTATAATTTTAAATACCGACGTAATATAATTTTAATCTTGTTTATAATTCAGATGTTTCCAAAAACAATTTCAAGGTGTCTTTATTTTTGTTTCAGGTTTGTTGCTTATATTATTTTTCTAAATTTCTTTAACGCTAAAATTCACCGCCAAAACCTATCTTTTTCGAATGTCTTAAGACATTTTTATAAGCTATAATCAAAATGTTTTTTACGTGTGCGTGTCAGCGTGCGTGTGCTTGTTTGTGAGTAAGTGTGTGTGTGTGTGTGTGTGTGTGTGTGTGTGTGTGTGTGTGTGTGTGTGTGTGTGTGTGTGTGTGTGTGTGTGTGTGTGTGTGTGTGTGTGTGTGTGGATAAGGATGGATCTTTTATGTAGGCATTTTTTATTTCGATATTTATATTTCTTCATGTTGAAAGAATATCAATGTTTTTAGATTACGTTAAATAATAATGAATGAACATAAGAATATGATTGGGAACGAATATAAGAATATGGTTTGGGAACGAATATAAGAATATGTTTAGGTATGAATATAAGAATATGAATCGATCGTATATAAGAAATGATTAGTTAACGAATATAAGAATATGATTAGGAACGAATAAAAGAATATGAATCGATTTATATAAGAATATGATTAGGAACCAATATAAGAATAAGAAAGGAATGAATATAAGAATATGAATCGATTATATAAAAGAATATTAATAGGAACGAATATAAGAATATTAATAGGAACGAATATAAGAATATGATTAGGAATGAATATAAGAATATGAATCGATTATAAAAAAAGAATATTAATAGGAACGAATATAAGAATATGATTAAGAACGAATATAAGAATATGAATCGATTTATATAAGAATATGATTAGGAACCAATATAAGAATATGAAAGGAATGAATATAAGAATATGAATCGATTATATTATAGAATATTAATAGGAACGAATATAAGAATATTAATAGGAACGAATATAATAATATGATTTGGAACGAATATATATCATTTTTTTTATTTGCTTAAAATATAATTGAAAAATAGAACTCATAGTATCTTATAACATCAACCTGATCAGATCAATTACAACTGAGTAGTGAGTTAGATCCTCACTGGGTGCTCCAAACTTTCGGCCTTGTGCCACATCAAAGTTACGCTTAGAAAATCTTTTTGCGGCACTTCGACATGGTTTAATGGTTAGCAAGCTTGTCTTGCTAGATCAATTACGACTGAATAGAGTTCGATCCCCCTCTGGGTGCTCCATGCTTTTGGCCTTGTGCCACGTCTACGCTACGCTTTGAAAATCACTATAATGTCAACCGGATCGTTTCTGCTGAAACATCACGGATATTTATTCTATTATTTGATCGCTCCCCCGGGGAGGGGGGTTCAGCTTCCTACCCCTTCAGTGGTATTAACGATCATCTTACTGCAGGCAAATGCATTGATTTCACGCAACTTTTTTTTTTCCTTTTGCTGAAGTATTTAAGGAATTCTACACCCGAGTAAATCGATTGCAAGTTGAGCTTGCTACTAATTTCAGTCTATGTTAGGGACCCAAAATTTTTACCAATGACTGATTAGTGAGACGATTACGCATAAAAGATCAATATAGATTAACCCCCGGTGTGGATCGTAATTACGCGAAATGAATTGTCAGAGGATATCATACGCTATAAAGCTCGGATATTTGGCGTACGAAGCACCGTTAAGTTTAGCACAAGGGTAAAAGTGTAGGATTAAACAACTTCTTAAAAATATCAATATTCGTTTTGCAGCACTGACTCCTTTATTGAACCTTTGTGCACCTGCATTGCAACAGCCGGATATTAAGGTCTTTTATTGATCTTGAACGGATATTCAAACTGCATTGCATCAGCCGGAGAATGAACTCACGACATTAAGGAAAATAAACTTTTCAATTCATTACGGTTTTTGAAAACATACAATTTAAAGGTATGTCCAAATACATTAGTTTGGTTTGGTTTACGGTATATCAATCTCAATTGTTTATTTAATACCGGCAAGATTTTTATTGCTGGTAATATATTTTTCAAAAATGTATTGCTAGTAATAATTTTTTCTCCAAAAATACATTGCTGGTAATAATTTTTACAAAACCTTTTTTTTTTTTTAAGCATATCACCCCAAGCAAGGCTGGAAGCCACTAGCACGCAAGGGGTTACAGAAGGTTTGGAGGAAGAGCAGATGGGAGTGGTAAAGGAGAAGATGTAGAGAAAGATAGTGGATCGATCAAGGCAAGGGTGTTACAGAAGATTTGGAGCGAGAGCAGATAGGAATGAAAGGGGAAAGGATGTGGAGAAGGGAAGTGGATAGATCAAGGCAACTGGAGATGTCGATTGACGTTACACTTAAATAGTTGGAGATTATATTTGTCAGGGAAATAGGAATAAGGAAGGGAGTTCCACAGGCGAGATGTGCGCGACATGAAGCTATTGGAGTAGAAGAGACGTCTACATCTAACAGTTTCAACGGTGAAGGGGTGGGAACGGGATGCCAGCCTCGTAGGACGTTTGAATTCCCGAGGCCTAGGAACCAGCGAAAGCAGCTCATCGGAGCAATTACCGTGAAAGTATTTGTAAAAAAGACAGAGCGAGGCAACGTCGCGTCTGTGAGAGAGCGACTGCAGACGAGATGACAGATCAGGGCCACCTATTTTTAAACTTTCATTTTCCCAGTTTGAGGATTGACTATTTGCCCATAGCTGGGACCCCTAACAGGTGCTACCACCCCGGATCAGGGTGGACCTGGGAACACCAGCAATTATGAGGTGGTTCCACGCTCCTCAAAACCTCCTGATCAGAGGCCTTGCTGTTGGACGTCGTTTATCGTCTTATCCAGGAAAGCTTAAATATATTAAAATAAAGGCGGATGAAGATAACATTGTTGTCGTTGAGCATATATCTATATGTTTTTGTCTTCGATTAAGCTCTGAAGAGCAAGTATCGATAATCGGTTTACTCATTTGTTTTTTGTTTGTTTCTTTTCATTTTACGATGGGTAATAATTTATTTCTTTTTCTTATCTTTACTCTTCTCCCCACCTTTGTTTTAATATATTTGTATATATCAATATATACTTTTAAAATGTTAAGTTCCTCAACCCGAAGATTAAGTAACTTTTCAATTCCTTAAATGAATGCACAATTCACCAGCAGATATTGTTTAGGACTGTTTTTAATCATTTCACACCAAACAAGCCGATAAAACCACTAAGGCACTAGAGACGGAACGAAAGAGACAGAAAATATGATTGTAATGACTGCTGTGTAATAGAAAGATTGTACTTCGCCAAGGGCCCATATCGAAAAGAATGTGTACAGGTGAAAATCAGAATTTAATATTCCAGATATATTTTAGTTCGAAAATTGATTATTGATTTAAGAAGCAAACTTAACTTGTAATAAACTCACACATAAAAACGTGCAGACTGAGATAGATAGATAGATAGATAGATAGATAGATAGATAGATAGATAGATAGATAGATAGATAGATAGATAGATAGATATGAACAGACTGAAATAAATATGAACAGGATGCAAGAATGAATAGACAGATAGATAGATAGATAGATAGATAGATAGATAGATAGATAGATAGATAGATAGATATGCATAAACTGAGATAGATAGATAGATAGATAGATAGATAGATAGATAGATAGATAGATATGCATAAACTGAGATAGATAGATATGCATAAACTGAGATAGATAGATAGATAGATAGATAGATAGATAGATAGATAGATATGCATAAACTGAGATAGATAGATAGATAGATAGATAGATAGATAGATAGATAGATAGATAGATATGCATAAACTGAGATAGATAGATAGATAGATAGATAGATAGATATGCATAAACTGAGATAGATAGATAGATAGATAGATATGCATAAACTGAGATAGATAGATAGATAGATAGATAGATAGATAGATAGATATGCATAAACTGAGATAGATAGATAGATAGATAGATAGATAGATAGATAGATAGATAGATAGATAGATAGATAGATAGATAGATATGAACAGACTGAAATAAATATGAACAGGATGCAAGAATAGATAGATAGATAGATAGATAGATAGATAGATAGATAGATATGCATAAACTGAGATAGATAGATAGATAGATAGATAGATAGATAGATAGATAGATAGATAGATAGATAGATAGATAGATATGAACAGGCTGCCAGAATAAATACATACATACAAACTGAATGCTATTAAACTAAAATAGACCCGACGTGCTCTCGTGCATCTCGAATAGTATAATAGTGCCGTATTAGTGCCAATCGATATTTCATCGACGTTCCACCTAACGTCGGTTTCTCCTGACAAGGTGGCTGCAGCTTGGAATTCTGTCGGTGAGCGGTTATTTCTCTTTAATAATTTTCACGAATATTCAGGCCGATAAACGCAAATAGATAACTATACTGTTTAGTAAATAAACGGAGGGTCTACTCAAATACAAGTATCCACTAAAAATAACGTTTAACTAATAAAATCTATTGGATTAATAAATAAAAAATCCATCACTTCTTTGGATAAGATGGAACGAACGAGTGAATCGAGCGACGCGAGTCGAGATAGATATATGTAGACTCAGTTTAATATCGAAATCTATTTATTGTTATAATTGTGCCTATAGGTAAAAATATTATTCGACTTTTCTTCAAGGGTTGAATATCAAGAAGTGCTTATATTTGAATCTACAAGTAAGCACCCGAAGACTTTAACCTCTATGCGGGGGTGAGGTAGCTAGTGTATTCTGAGCCCTACTGGCAGCACCCTCAACACAGTGAGATTTTTTTTATCCCGTGACCCGCAGGGTCGTAAAGTCACCATGTGTCATGCAGCCAAGAAGTAGAAGTTGTTTCTTGGGCAAGATAAGCCGGTTTTGAATTCAGAGTTTTTCTTTCTCTTAGACCGGTTGCTGCCGAGTGTGTCCTGCTATTTACCCATAGCGGGGAGAGAAAAGGAGGATGCATACCACATCCTTTCCCCCTTTCATTCCTATCTGCTCTCGCTCCAAATCTTCTGTAAGCCCCTTGCCTTGATCGGTCCACTGTCTTTCTCCACATCCTCTCCTTTACCACTCCTATCTGCTCTTCCTCCAAACCTTCTGTAACCCCTTGCGTGCTAGTGGCTTCCAGCCTTGCTTGGGGTGAAAAGCTTTAAAAAAAATACCTTTCCCCAGGGTAATAGCACGTAAGTGAATGAAATTCGACCGCAATTCGAACTCGGCTCTCTGATTCCTCAATCCGAGCCACTATACATTTTCCGCATCGTGCCTTCTCACTGAGATATATGCTAATATACTAAGACAATGACGCTGAATTTCGCTGGCAAAATAGTCATTTACTCTAGTAAAATTACTCTAGTAAATGACTATTTTGCCAGGGAAATTTAGCGTCTTTTTTCGGGAGTTGAAAACGAAGATAAAAAAGAAATAGAGTATTTTGCCGACATCCGAAACAATTATTATTTGAATTCATTTCGTTGTGTTTCATGGTAATCATTATTTTTTTTTTTTTAAATATCTCTCGAATTTCGAAGCGGAAAGCGAGGTCAAAAATGAAGGCGGCGGAGATATCATTTCTCTTAATTAAATCTCATTTAGTCTTGAATGCAACGAGACGACCGTCATTTGTCGCAAAGAAGAAAGAAACAGAAGGACTTTCGCAAATGGGTCACGTGACGAATGAAGCGATTCCCTTTTCTCTTCTCCTGCAGTACTTCTAGTCCTTGTGTAACAAAAATAGAAAGCAGTGATTCATAATTACCTTAATTTTGTGTGTAAAATTGTTTCTCTATCCTTCTTTCTCTCTCTCTCCCTGAATTGCTCTTTGAACCGCTCTCTCTCACTCTCTCTCTCTCTCTCTCTCTCTCTCTCTCTTCCTATATATATATATATATATATATATATATATAAGATTTAAGAAAGAACGGCCATTTTTATATATACAGTGTAACCCGGATATGAGAGAGTTGTCGGAACCGGAGACGGGGTCTCTTATATCCGGGTTTCTCTTATATCAGGGTTTGGTCTATTTTGTTTAGGTAAGTATGGCTCTAATTTGGGACCAGAGAAAATCTATCTTATATCCGGGTTTCTCTTATATCCGGGTCTCTTATATCCGGGTTACACTGTAATATTATAAAATAGAGCGTTAATGATATTATACGAAAAGATTACTTAACTTTTAAATATCAATTTTATCCCAACATCGATGTTTCTTGGTAAAATTTCCAGTCTTCAGGGGTTGTGATTTACACTATAGTATATTAGAATATATCTCACCGTATTTTACCACAACCCCTGCAGTCTGGAAATTTTACCAAGAAACATCGAAGTCGGAATAAAATTGATATTTAAAAGTTAAGAAATCTTTTCATATATATATATATATATATATATATATATATATATATATATAAAAGAGAAAAGAAAAACATTTTGGGTTATAATATGCATTTTTTTAATATATTATATTTTATTTTTCATATTTTTTGCTACACATGTTTCTTGTGGCGTTCATCAGACGAAGAATGGTTATTTCCACATATTATTTAAAGGGATTAATTATTTTCTTATGTTTAACCATTGTCTTTTGTGTGTTTTAGTAATCCAAATTCTTCTTGGGCAGGTGGAAAAATCTTTCCTTGCTTAAAGAATAATAAAACAATTATGATTCATCAAGGTGAAGGAATGAGGTCTTTTTTCTCATCTTTTTATGTCCTCTGTATATTTTTAAAAAACTTTCTTCGTTTTTTTTTGTGTGTGTGTGTCTGCTTTTGCAAGTATGTATATATATATATATATATATATATATATATATATATATATATATATATATATATATATATTCCTTCTCCATACATATATATAGTTTTATAACAATAGCATATATACACACACTCTTTGTATGGTGTTTGTGTGTGTGTGTGAATTTGGTCCGTCTAGTTTGTTTGTTTTTGCCAGTATGTGTGTATATATTCGTCCTCTAAAATAAAGTATAATATATTAAAAAAAATAATAATATTCAAAAACGTTTGCATATTCTCTTTTCTCTTGAAAATATACATGTTTCTCTCGTTGGAACAATATATTATCTCTTTTATATATTGTAGTAACTTAGTTATCAGAAACAACAGTTGAAAACCGGAATTGGTTTAACAAGTTTATTACTTTTTGGTACAGGGGAACATAATGAAGACTAGAAACTAGGGAAGAGAATGTTTAGCCATAAATGACTGTTTTCAACAAAAACTACTGCTGCTACGGTCCCTCCTGCTACGGTCCCTCCTGCTACTCTTCTTTTATGCTTTTCGTCCGATGGCCGAGTCCAAACTTGTAGGGAAATATTCCCCTTACAACATATAAATATATATATATATATATCCTGACCTCTAAAGTTTTGTAGACAGACCCTCCAACAATCGTTCTTTCATCTCATCAGGGGATATCAGTAATATATATATATATATATATATATATATATATATATATATATATATATATATATATATATATATATATATATATATATATATATATATATATATATATATATATATATATATATATATATATATATAATAAAAATACTTTTATTATATCCTTACTCTGTCCTGGACATTGAGTTCTACCTGGATCATATCCTCTTGGAATTATTTTTATACATATATGTATGTGTATATATAATTGCATATCTATGTGTATATTTACCACTAATATTGTCTCTCTCTCTCTTTCTCTCTCTCTCTCTCTCTCTCTCTCTCTCTCTCTATATATATATATATATATATATATATATATATATATATATATATATATATATATATATATATATATATATATATATATATATATATATATATATATATATATATATATCATATTGAGGAACTGGAGAGCCGAGTTCGAATTCCACTCGAATCCATTACATTGACTTACGTGCTAATACCCTTGGGAAAGGTATTAATCCTCTTCTTCTCCCTCCAGCTATTGGTAAATAGCAGGACAGACTGGGTTCTATAGCCTTGGATGGCAACTGGTCTAGGAGAAGTACAAAAACTAGGAGAATTCAAAACCTGCGGAGGGTTGTTTGGAGACCTTGTGGCACGTAGTGCACCAGATCTCTCTATTCGGCCCTTCAAAAAGTGTGGTTGGTTCTGCACAAAACCTTCACCACTATAATCAAACCATATGTGCTGTTGTCTGGCTGTTTGGTCAGCAACCTTTCTTTTAAACATGTTTCGTTGAATATGACAAACAAGGATAATTTGATTATTTTTTTTAGTTTTTCTTATATTCTTAATTTTTCCCCTTTCATGGGAGTAAGGGAGTGTAATTAATGTCCGTAGTCTCTCTTCTTTAGCCATGTTTGTTATTAAATATTGTTAATTTCTTTTTATGGTTGCCTGTTTAAGATGTAATAGTGTGATGCTAATGCAGTAGTAGCGTTTATTCCGAACTGGCTGGTGTGTGCAACACATTATTTTCCTTGCTAAATAAGGTGAGATTAATAATGGATGCCAGATGTTTTATGCAGAGGGCTTCTCTCAATACATGATTATTCATTAAAGATGCTATTTAAAGTTTCATCAGCCATGTTTCTACTCCCTGAACTTCCTATATTATATCTTATATTCATATATTATTACTTCATTTTTTTTAGTGGATGGACGCGCGCATTTTTTAGTGGAAGGATACGCGTATTTGAAAATGAAGCATCGTTTTCGGCCTGTGCACTTGAGAAAACTTGATACAGAAAATGTGTGCTCCTCGATTTTCTTTATCAAGTTTTCTCCGGTGCGCAGGCCGGTAGACGTATTTCACTGTCTAAAATGAAATAATAAATGGGGTGTCTATTTCAAATACGAATATCCACTAGAAATAATGATTAGAGTAAAAAATGTTAAAATGACAATAAATCCACTAAGGCTTTAGAACTTTACATGCATATACAGCGTGATCGAAAAGTAGCTCATTTTTATGTATGATAGACTCTCCTGGACTCTCCCGCCTAAATATAATTTTTACAAGATATAAGAATCCATCATACATAAAATACAGCGTTGGTTTTCAATCACTCTCTCTCTCTCTCTCTCTTCTCTCTCTCTCTCTCTCTCTCTCTCTCTCTCTCTCTCTCTCTCTCTCTCTCTCTCTCTCTCTCTCTCTCTCTCTCTCCCTGTATATATATATATATATATATATTTAGTTTACGAAAAACTAGGTAATCCGTATGGGTAGACCCAAGGAGAATAAAATCCAGAGAGCTCAATGTAAAACAGAGCTAATAATTTAAATAAAAACAGACCACTTTAAGGTTCCATATAATAAAATATTTCACCACAGCCGTTTTAAAGGAGAGCGGATCATCAGATTTTATTTCAAAAGGTTGAAACGAAAAATTAAAAGAAATTTACACATTTATGACGGGCAGTAATAAGTAAATTAACGAAGTGAGGGAGTGAAGGGGGTAGAGAGATATGATTGAGTTAGATGTAACATTTCTATTTTTCAAATTTAAATTTTTAGAGGAAATCCATATATATATATATATATATATATGAAATTTGTCGCTTAGCTGATTGATGATGTTACATTTAGCATCCTGACCTCTAAAGTTTTGTAGACAGACCCTCCAACAATCGTTCTTTCCGCTCATCAGGGGATATCAGTAATATATATATATATATATATATATATATATATATTTAAAGACATTTATATATATTATGTTTAACGTTCTTTTTATAGATACAAGTATTTAAGCAAATGCTTAAAAAACGTTAAACATAATATATATAAATGTCTTTAAATAAATTGTCGGACTATGTCCAATTCTACAAATATATATATATATATATATATATATATATAATATACGTTTCCAGTTTGTTCTTTAATTTATCATCCTGTCAGATTTTATCTGCATTTGATCTTTAACTCATATGTATATATATATATATATATATATATATATATATATAGAGAGAGAGAGAGAGAGAGAGAGAGAGAGAGAGATAGAAACTAAGTTAATATGCATGCATAAAAAATATGTACCGCGCGAGATCTTTCTTTCCTCATCTTTTTCTCTCTCTTTTTCCTTCTCCATTTCTTGACTTTTTTTAATGAATTCTTTGTTCGACAAAAACTTCACTCTTTGACCTTCTCAAATGCCAATAACATTACAAGTTACTGTGACACTTGAAAAGTTCCTTTATTTCTTTCTTTCTCTCTCTCTCTCTCTCTCTCTCTCTCTCTCTCTCTCTCTTTCTACCTTTCTTTTCATCTTTTTCTTCCCCCAACCCCCGCCATCTCTTTTCGCTCCTTTTTTTTTTTTTTTTTTTTCGTTATCCATTAATCGACTCCATTAATTTACCGTCGACTTTCTTATTCTTTAAACGTGACCAACAACCTGAGACTACGAGGTTTCCCCACGGCTGATTGCACAAAGTTGACCCTGTGTCACATCGAGTGGGGGAAAGTGGTATTCATTAAAACAACAAGATCTTAGATTCCTTCTCCTCCCTCATACTACTCACCTCTTTGTACACACCATACTCTCTCTCTTTCTCTCTCTCTCTTTCTCTCTCTCTCTTTCTCTCTCATTCTCTCTATCTTGGTTTCTTTATTTCTCGCTTACGGCATTTCTCTTCTCTTTCTTGCATTAACTCTTTCTAATCACATCACTCTCACTCAGTTTTTAATACCACTTCATTTGTACCATCTTTCTTTTAGTTTTTCTCTCAATTTTTCTATATCTCTTTCTCTCTCTCTCTCTCTCATTCTCTAAAAACACACACATACATATGATAAAACTTTCTATCTACACTATCTCTCTCATATATATATATATATATATGATAAAATTTCTCTCTCTACAAACACACACACACACACACACACACACAAACATATATATATATATATATATATATATATATATATATATATACTAGCGGGGATACTCGACATTGCTCGGAAGGTCTCTGAATAATAGTTTTATTAACAATTTATTGATATTTTTCGGTTATAATATGGACATTTTTTTTATTTAATCTTTAAAAAATAAACTTCAGTGGGTTTTTTGGGGTTTTTTTGCTTGTTTTGTTACAAAATAATGAAATTTAGGGAAATACCTCACCTCACTACAAATATCACGATCGGGGGATGGGGGAGTTTAGGGGGCTGAGTATCTCCATATTTTTTTTATTCAGAAAGACACTTTATTTTTACATACTAACATAAATACTCTGTTAATGTTTTCAAACAAATCAAACTTAGATAAAAGTATATTAACCTTTTCTCAAATTATTATTAATAAAAAATGTAAATAAAAATAAATTGAGATTTATTTAAACATTTCATTTAATCATTTTTTTTCAAGCAAAAACTACAGCGAACCTTACTTCTTCGAAAATTAATTATTTACTATTTATTTGGGAGGGGAAATTTAGATTTTTTTCCGTAAATCATGTTTTACTTTTAAACACTAATTACTATTTTGAAAGAGATATATTGATAATTTAGTTTCGAAAAACAATTATACTTAAATTTCAAATTATAATTGTATTTGAAAAGAAAAAAAACTTTAGTTAAATAAAAAAAGAAATTAGGAGAAACAGACGTGAATTACGATAAACATTTAGTTGTGTTGTGTTGAATGTTTGTTTTACGAATTTAACTATATTTACTTTATATGTTAGTTACAAACCAAAAAACAATGAAGTTTATTTTTTAAAGATTGATTAAAAAACATTATTTTCCATAAGATGACCGAAAACAATGAATAAGTCAATAAAACACACACATGCAGACAATTGCCCTTTAGGATAATACTGAGTTTCTATATTTATTATAGCCACAGACACAAACACTCAAATATTTGAATAAATAAATATCAAACTTTTTCTCAAATAATTGTATTTAATATTCTTCTTTTAAATCTAATTTGTTGTTTTAATATTCATTTTTTAAAGTTACGTTTTTATTTACTATAGATGTGAAAATAAATTCAAGAGAATTTTTTTTTTAAATACTCACATTTATAGCATTTAGCAGAATAAAAAAGTAAAAACAAAAAGTGATCATAATCTGGAATAAGAATTATTACCGTTCGTTTATACATTTTAATTCTGTGAATTTAGAATACATTAATGCATTTCAATTCAAAAAATATATCTTCGTAAATAGAAATCATATGATGATAATTCTTTTGAACAAAAAGCTGAATTAGATGAGTTTTTATATATGTCATAACTATTGCAATTTTTTACTTTTAGCCGAACACACACAAACGCACACACACACACACACACACAGACACACACACACACACACACACACACACACACACACACACACACACACACACACGCGCACGCACGCACGCACACACACGCACGCATAGACACATACAGACAACTGCCATTTATATATGTATAGTAACAGTACGTCAGGCCAAATGACGTTTTTTGTATGGGATACAGGTTCGATTCCTGTCGGAGGACGCATATTTTCTACGAGATTTCTCGAATATTCATGCCTGTAGTGTAAATGTAATTAATACTGTTTAATTAAAACAGAGCATTTGCTCCAATAAGTTGTATCCATAAAGATAACGTTTAAACAGAAATTATTTGTCGGATTTAATCCATTACGTATGATATAGTGTCATCGTTTACGTTAGGTTACGTTTCGAAGCAGAAATGGATTATCGAGAAAGGTCGTCGAATGCGTGTATTTATAAATACTTACATATATATATATATATAAACTACTATATATATATATATATATATATATATAACTACTATAGTTATTCCCAAATTCTCGCTTGACAAGGAAGCGGGTCCGGACACCTTAACTCTTCATAACTTAAAAAATTATGTTAGGGGTCTCGGCTCTCGCTTTTGAAACATGAGAACTCTTATGTAGCGGAGGAATCACATTTTTTAAAAACTAAAAATATTATTATAATATAAGCTCTACTTCTGTATGGAGCACTGTCCTTTTAAAAATAAAGCTAAATATTAAGGAACACCGGATTATCTACCTAACGTGTTCTTTCCTATTTCACTGCACACCTGCATACATATATATATATATATAACTACTATATATATATATATATATATATATATATATATATATATATATATATATATATATATATATATATATATATATATATATATATATATATATATATATATAATATAGATAGATAGATAGATAGAAGAAAAATCGAGAAGCATAAGCAGTCAATTGGTGATACTTCTTAACGAGTGGACGGAAAGTCTGTCTACGAAATTCTGGAGTCGGGATGCTGAAGCTAACATCAATCAGATATGTAACAAACCTTTTATCATATATATATATATATATATATATATATGATAAAATCACTGATATTGAAATGTTGGAACAAAAGTATGTAAGACGAAAATTTTTTTAAATCAGGCATTTTGATGTTAACATTTTTATTTTGTTGCCAAAGTTTAGTTCAATAAAAACATCATCAGAACTGAAAAAAATAAGGAAAAATTGTTAACATGGCAACGTGGGACTTAATCTTTTTTTTTTTTTAAATTTAACAGTTAGTAAAATTAGAAACAACTATTTGTGAATAAAATTAATATCTGTGACCTATCAATGAGATTTGTACATAGGAAACGTTAAAATAAACGTAAAATATAGTTCTTTGATGCAGGAATTAAAAAAAGAAATTATGATAAGAAAAATTAAATCGATATTTAGAAATAATGAATAAATATAATTATATTATTATTTATGATAATATTATACATGTGTTAAGTAAAATATGAAATTAAAATAGAAATAAACATGTCTTTTATTATGGTGTTTAATCTGTAATCATTTTAATATCATATAACCTGAAAAGGTAATATATTGTTAAAAATTTGGTATATTTCAATATCGGAGAGAGGATGTTTATAGATATAAACACAGTGTGGACATAGGAATCCTCAATGCATCGTGACCGTCACTTTCACGTCTCCACGTGACCTTCAGACCAAGTCACACGCACACGCACAATATATATATATATATATATATATATATATATATATATATATATATATATATATATATATATATATATATATATTATAAAAGGCTCAAACACTAAATTTGTAAGTCTGATGAATTGGATTGTGATTACGATTCCAATGTAATAAATTATTTGTATTGTACGTTGAGCTCAACCTGTATTTTATCCTTTTTGGTAGCATATATATATATATATATATATATATATATATATATATATATATATATATATATATATATATATAAAGAAATCTAGTCTTAAAGTGTTCTATATTTATGGGATAAAGTGCTCAATATCAGAGATAGAGCGTGCGTAAATATAAAAGTGAACATAGAAGTCAACACTTAGAGGTGACAGTCTGTTTCATGCTAGATGCAATCGTCAGGCCTGCAGGTATAGCTTGATGATAGCATTTAGCATGAAACAGACTGTCGCCACTGGATGTTGAACTCAATATTCACTTTTAAATTGACATAAGTTGTTCCCTGAGACTGAGCACTCTGACTCATATATAGCATAGCCTAAAATTATATTTTATCATATATATATATATATATATATGTGTGTGTGTGTGTGTGTGTGTGTGTATTTAGGCAGCAAATTCTCTTTTAGGCATGTCTGATTGAACAAATTACAGACATTATATCTTCTAATTTTTAAGAAAATCGGTTACATTTCTTTTCATTTAATTTTACTTGGGAAAGGTTATTCGTGAGTATGAACGGATTTTGTTTAAAATTAGCAGACATAATGTCTGTAATTATTCAATCAGACATGCCTAAAAGAGAATATATATATATATATATATATATATATATATATATATATATATATATATGTGTATTCGCATCTTTCTCGCTATTTCATGCAATTTTCTTTCTTCATAACTGCATCACTGTCTGTTTCGGACTGTCTCTAATTTTTTAACATGTCTCTGTTTTTCTTCTTCTATCGAACTATATTTCTTACAATCTCTCTCTCTATATATATCTTGTCAACTCTCTCTTCACTTCTTAGCCTCTCTATACGCTTTTTCTCGTAAACCCTCACAGTTTTTCTTTCTTTCTTTCTTTCATTTTCTTCCACCATCCTCGTAACTGTTTTCAGGTCAATGCGTGCAGAGTTTTCGGGTTTCTTATATATCAGCCACTTATTAACTCGAATTAAAAAATCTGTCACTGGATTTTGATAATGAAACAAAAATAGCATCTTCTAAGCCAAGCCGGAATTTATATTTTAACAATCGAATAAATCCAAGGTATAAAGTATATGTCGCACCAGTATGAAATAAAAAAATCACGATTTTCAAGGCTAACTCGTCGCGTATGAAGAATTGAAACAATACATGTTGTTTTTTTCTGGATCCCCATCAGCCGTCTCGTCACGTTCTCCTTAATATTATCCACAATGTCGAAGCCCGAAATCGACGTTGAAATCGAAAGTCGAAAAAAGCCAAACCAAAAAGAGATAGCGAAGCGTCAATCCCATAAAAAAAAAAAAAAAAAAAAACATCCTGAATGAGACGTAAATCATCTACATGCTCGTACTATGTCATTCCGACGGTTAAGCAATATTACCAGCACATTCAATAGCGTCTTAGTCTTCGCAATTCCGAGGCCACCTCAATAAACAACCTTACAAAATGGCGTCTCGGTCTTCTACAGTCAAGATTTGGTTCACTTTGATTTTCAGCTTTGCTCAAAGTTTAAATCACTGTTGAAACTCCCTGAACGAGATCAAGGAGAACAGGATGCAACTGATAGCAATCCCGAAAATGAACTTAGCCCTCCTCTGTTAAAACCCTTCCTAGATATTTAAATGTTTATACTTGCTTCATTTTTGGTATCTCCAATTTGAAATTTACATCTTTTGCTGACAACAATATATATTTTTTGTTTATATAATTAATGATTAGTCCTTTCTTCTTGCTTTCTATAACTACCTTCTGTCGGATCTCCTTTATTTTTCTTTCTGTGTCTACTATCAATGTGTCATCTGCATGTCTAATATAATTTAGATTGTAGCCGCCATTAATGATTACTGGTCAGTTAGTTATGTGCTATGCGTGGTACACGCTTAGGCGATCATGTATCTATCGATAAATAAGAATATCTGCCTCGTCAGTCATGACGAGGGAGATATTTTTTCTCGCAGCAGGTAGTCATTTCTTTCTGCGGTAGACCAGTTGCTATCCAAGGCTATAGAACCCGGTCTGTCCCGCTATTTACCCATAGCTGGAAGAAGAAGAGGATTCATACGCTTCCCAGGGATATTAGCACGTAGGAATTATAATTCTCTCAGAACGATTTCAATGTAAAGGTTGAATAAAACCGGTAGGTAGACACATCCTTGCCTTACGACCTTTTTTTTATTTTTGTCTATCCCTACAGATTATTATATCTTTAGGTCCTTCAATTAATTTCTCCCCGTGAAACGGTTCCTCACAGAGAAGACTGTTGTTGCAACGGTGCAAGGGTGGCTCCTGTCTCTTCTGTATGTATAGGTTATGTTGGTGTCCGAACACCGGTGAAGCCTGTGCATTAACCTTGATGGCAACTACGTGAAGATATAAAATAATTCGTCTCACCTAAAGCTACAATAGTACACTATCATTCTTCTCCGATATACCGTACCCTTCAGGATTATGGCTCTCCACAATTTCCTTTCTTTTGTAACTCTTAGCAGTTTTTCATTTTTTTACTATCCTTCTTATTCCCTGCTTTCTCTTCCATTTACACGAGCTTTTTACATGTTTTTCGCTATTTCTCTCTATCCGTGTTCCCTTTAATATGTCCTATGAGTATCAAATTATCTGATTCTTCTTTCCTCGGTACGTATTCTAGAAATTGCAACTGTCTCTTTCCGATTCTCCGTATAGGTGTCTTTTATCCATTA
>OZ038497.1:49300202-49302702 GCA_964036315.1 Acanthosepion esculentum | reverse complement strand
CTTTTCACAAATTACAATAATTTTTTAGCAGAAATTTTTTCATTACAATTAGTTGTCAATTATTTTTTTGTACATTTATGTATTTAATCTACACTTTAAATAAAAAACGAATCAACGTTACATACAAGCTTTTGTATCCTAATCTCTAAAACTTAATAAAAATTTTAAGCGGTCCACAGCCGCCCTTTCTTCCTCGAATCCGAACAGTACCCTCAATACCGAACACTGTACTGTTGTACTGTAGTTAAATTTTTGCACTTCCTTGATTTTGATATTTCCAATTCGTAGATCGCATCTTCGGTTGTTTCTCTCGATGACAACCTTGTCATTAAGACAACACATATTTTATTTAGTGTCTCATATTTCAGGGTTTGCACAAGATTATGGTAAGCTTGAAGAATTCTAAATACAGCGTAACCCGGATATAAGAGACCCGGATATAAGAGAAACCCGGATATAATAGAGATTTTCTCAGGTCCCAAATTAGAGCTTGTGTTAATAAAACAAAATAGACCAAACCCGGATATAAGAGAAACCCTGATATAAGAGACGTATCCGGTCCCGACAACTCTCTTATATCCGGGTTACACTATATAAGCGTCTGGAATAAAGCGAGGATTAACATTAATGTAGCTTAAACATTTGTGACAATCATAGGTTCGCATCCTTAAAAGGTGAACCTTTCTTGGATACCCTGTATCAGACTAAGCAACGCCTAATAAATCTCACAATATCTCTTTGGCAGTACAACGAAGAATGATCGTATCGTCATCGTGTCTGGCGAAGACGTTGCTCAGGGACCTGAAATTGAATCGTACCGAAGCAAACGCTACTGTCAGGCACTCATTAAAAATTTAACTACTTCCAGGAGGTTGACAATTGAGCTGTTTTTTTTTTCTTTCCTAAATCCTGACGATCTATTTACAAATCCAGACTTAGAAGTTACGTCGGAAGGCTTAGGTCTCTTGGATGTCTGGGCACCCGCCATAAGTTGAACTTTTACGAAAAGGCCACGAAATCTTTTCTTTCATTTTTCTTTTTTTCTTTTTTTTTCCTAGTTCAGCAATAGTCACTGAATCTCTGATTTGCTGCCGCCTCGTGGCGTCATGACAAGCAGCGCCCGTAAATAAATTAAAAAAAAAAATAACATGGCGGACACAAAAGACGGTTATTTTTTTATATTTATTTTTAGATATTTAGCACGAACGTAATAACCACTTTCGTGCGTTTATAAAGTTGATTCAGACATTATTGTTTAATAAAAAAAGTGCACATACACACACACGTACACATCCACGCACACGTATATATATACATATATATACATGCTTATACACAAGCATGCATACACATAAATGTGCACACTTATATACACTCATAAACAAATACACATACATATTTATATACACATGAATACTCAAAAGTCAAAACTATACGTACATGTATACATATGCATTTTTTTAAACGTTTCATTACCAAGCAAGTTAATAAAGCCACTATGATGCAAGAGGTTACTGAGAAGGAAAGAAAACAGATACCTAAAACTACAGCCCATCGTTCTTGTCTAAATCTTGACAGACCCTTTCATCAGTAACCGTTAAACACCGGTGGTTGACCTAGAGATACGAAAGCCATTTTGTTTGTCTGAACGAAGACCCTGCGAAGTGAGATACTTAAGATTAGAGCCTCAAGTACTTTGCCAAAATGAGATACACGACAAATAATTCGAACAATCACACTGTTCACCCGAGTCCTTAAAAACAGGAAGTACAGAAAAGCAAGAAGTCTTAAAGCATTTGTTGGAGAGTTTAGAGAGAGCAGGAGCCAGATCAGAAGCACATTTCTTTAGGATACCATGGATACCAACAAGTCCGCATGCCTTCTGGTCATCTAGACTTAAAATAATACACACTCATACAAACTATTGTAGCATAGCTAATAATGGACATGTCCATATTCAAATAAATACAGTAGTAAATACTGTATGTTGGTCTGCAGTTGGAGATTCACTGGGAAACAGCTACCCGACCCCGATTATACGGGGTCTATGGGGAATTTTTGACCGAGCCTACAGGCTCGGATACCCCACATTAAATTCGGTCTTGTGTCACATCTGTTTGTAGATATCCTGCAGTTGGAGATTCATTGCGGAATTAATATATATATTAAACAGAAGAGAGAAACCGCAACAGTTTTTTGTTGTAATGTGGATTTTTTAAAAAGATATTTATTTTCTATAATTTTGCTACACGAGTTTCTGGTCTCGCGATCTTCATCAGGCAAAGAGTACATATTTCGACATATTATTAAAAGGAATTAATTTTTCTTGTTTTTCGATGTTAAACATTCTCAATGTTAAACATTGTCTTTTTTGTGTGTTAGTCACACAAATGTCTTCCTTGAACTGGCAATGGGAAAGTTCTTCTGTGTGAAGGGTAATAAAACAATTAAGATTGTTCCGAGAAAGGATGAGGAAAGATATCTGTATTCTTATCTTTTA
>OZ038497.1:49292702-49295202 GCA_964036315.1 Acanthosepion esculentum | reverse complement strand
AAAGATGCGCGTTGTTATCCATTACCGAAATCATTTAACATCAATACAGGGAAGGTTATTCGTGAGTATGAACGGATTTTATTAAAAATTAGCAGACATAATGCCTGTAATTTATTCAATGAGACATGTTTAAAAGAGAATTTGCTGCCTGAATACACACATTTTAATATATATCTCTCTCGATAAAAGGCTAGATGTGTGTGTGTGTTTGTAAAGAAAGCATGGCTGCAATTTTCGACGGATTTGCACCAAAATTTACATGCACATGCTCCAAGTTCGAGAGAAGGTCAAGACCGACATTGCATTTCCCAACTCCTATCGATTGTGGAAATAATCGATTTTTTCATGCTTCTACGGCAGTTTTCATGTAGTTTTCTACTGGCCAGAGTGAGAGCCTATATCTGCCTGTCACGAACAGGCAGGAAGATTCTATTGGCCAGAGTGAGAGCCAACTGCTGACTGATACGAATGAAAATGGATATCTGCATTCGTCACAAGTGGGGAAAATTTAAATCTGCATGGCACTTTACTCCAATTGGCTCATTCGCTTGCTTAAACTCAACGTTGATTCTGATTCCGCAGAAATGTGTTGGGTGAGAAAAAGTATTTGTTGTTAACATTCTTTTTTCATTCGGTTTTTTCAGTTACGAGTCCTTTTTTAAAGCTGATCGTTTTGTGTTAATTTTGTTTAGTTCTTTTTTCGTAACAGATTTAATGTTTAGTATAGAGCTTAGAAAAAATTCGCAGTGTGAGATAGGCAAGAAGTAAGGCATGTAGCAACATCAGCACGACAAAGGGCACTCCTTTAAAGGCAAGGAAGCGTAAAAATATTTTAAGTCAAGTGATAGCGATTGCTGTATGTCGTACGATTTTTGAATCAAGCATGGGCAACGCCGAGCCATGCTGCTAGTACATATATATATTTATATATATATATATATATATATATATATATATATATATATATATATATATATATATATACTTTAAAAATTTTAAAAATTAGGAGATCAATTGAATCTTTATCAATTGATCTCCCAGCGTTTTATTTTTTTTTTTAACTAATGAATGCTATCTTATTTTTGAAAAATAAATAAACAAACGCAGACGTTGGGTGTGATAGAAGAAGAAGAAGAAGAAGAAGAAGAAGAAGAAGAAGAAGAAGAAGAACAACAACAACAACAACAACAACAACAACAAGGGGGAAGAGAAAAAGTATTATGAATATATTGGTGGCGGGCGTAATTGAAATGTACAGTTTCTTATTCAGTCCCATGTGTGATTAAGAGGAATTTTTTAGTATGTATGCAAGTAGACATGACCTCGGATTCTGCTTCAAAAAAACAGTTTTATTGTATATATTAATATATTTATGTATATATATATATATATATATATATATATATATATATATATATATATATATATATATATATAGTGCAGAGCTATTTAATATTTAGAATAATAAACATAGCAATCCTTTCTTAAATCATTTATTGGTGGAAACCGCGGTATCAGAATGGGTTAGAGTGTTTATTATTTTAAAAATGATATATATATATATACATATATATATATATATATATATATATATATATATATATATATATATATATATATATATATATATATACTGGGCTCTCTTGTTATTTTCCGACGTATGAAGGTCAAGCAGCTCAGTTCTTAGAGACAAACAGCCAGACTACCCGCGCATATCATTTGATTATAGTGGCGAAGGTTTGTGTAGAATGAACCACACTTTTTGTAAGAGCCGGATACCGAGAAAAGGTGTACAGTATGCAGGGGCCCCAAAAGACCCTCTGCCGGTTTTGAATTCAGAACTGTCCTCCTTCTAGATCGGTTTGCACCCCAGGCTATAGAATCTAGTCTCTCCTGCTATTTCCCCAAAGCTGGAGGGAGAAGAGATAGATTCATTCCTTTCCCAAGCAGAGTGAAGTAATCGGGTTGAGGAATCGAAGAGCTGAGTTTGAATACCAGTCGAGTATATATATATATATATATATATATATATATATATATATATATATATATATATATATATATATATGAAGAAATATGCTCTTAATGTGTGGTATATTTATGGGATAAAGTGCTCAATATCAGATACAGAGCGTGTGTAAATATAAAAGTGAATATTGAAGTCAACACTTAGAGGCGATAGGCTGTTTCTGGCCATGATTGCGTCTAGCATGAAACAGCCTGTCGCCCCTAAGTGTTGACTTCAATGTTCACTTTTATATATATATATATATATATATATATATATGTGTGTGTGTGTGTGTGTGTGTGTGTGTGTGTGTGTGTGAATGTGTGTGTGTGTGTGTGTGTGTGTGTGTGAATGTAACATGTTTAACTTTTATTAAAGCGAATGAGATATGTAGAAAATTTTGGCATTTTTACATTTGTTTGATTTTCATTCGTTAATCATATTTCACGTCCATTCGATTTGTTAAACAGACGTTAGTATAATTTGTGGAGT
>OZ038497.1:49282702-49287702 GCA_964036315.1 Acanthosepion esculentum | reverse complement strand
AATGTGGCAAAAAAATCTACTGCGGCCAAAGTGACTGCTGAGTTGAACAATCATCTGAATAGTCCGGTTTCTACTAAAACTGTTCGTTGTGAGCTCCATAAGGCTGCATATCATGGAAGAGCTGCCGTAAGGAAACCTCTTCTCTCCACTCGCAACATTCAGAAGAGGTTGAAGTGGTGCAGAGATCACAATGCCTGTTCTGCAGACCAATGGAAGCAAGTCATATTCTCAGACAAGTTCAGTTTTTCTCTTTTCCCAACTTTAGGGCGAGTTTATGTGTAGAGGCAGCCCAAAGAAGCTTACAACCCTGACTGCCTTCTAACAGTGAAGAATGGAGGTGGATCAATGATAGTTTGGGCCACCATATCATGGATATGGCTCGGTCTAATAGTTGCCCTGCATGGTAGAATCAACAGCAAAGATTACCTGAACATTTTGGGAGATCATGTTCATCCAATGGCCCAGACTTTATTCTCTGATGGTGACTGCATCTTCCAAGACGATAATGCTCCAATACATACCGCTCGAGTGGTTAAGAATTGGTATGAAGAGCATGAAAGTGAGCTCGAACACGTGGAGTGGCCTCCCCAATCTCCAGATATCAATATTATTGAACATTTGGGGTGCATTTTGGAGCGACAAGTTAGGAGCCGCTATCCTCCACCGTCGTGTCTTAAAGAGCTGGAGCAGGCGTTAATGGAAGAATGGCTGAAAATTCCTCTGGATGAAGTCAGGAAGCTGTATGATTCCATTCCTAGATGTATTAAAACTTTATGTGAGGCTAAAGGAGGACCAACTCCATATTAAATAAATTTTCTTTGAATTTAACAAGTGTTTCAATTATTTTGTCCAACCCATGTATATATGCACACGCCTAAAATTCGCTTAAATTCATGCAGTCTGGGAACCAGCGAAAGTAGCTCGTCGGAACATTTGCCATGAAAATACTTGTAGAAGAGACAGAGAGGGGCCACGACTGTGAGAAAGCGACTGTAGACGAGATGCCAGATCAGGACCTATCGCATTGCATATTCGTCTCTGAATTTTGTCGAGGACCTCGAGACGAACAGCGGAAGCACCAGACCATATATCATAGCAATATTCCATGCAAGGATGGACGATTGATTTCCTTCAAATTTATTCATTCTACTCAGTTTAATAAAAGCACATAGAATAAAAATATATATTCCTCAACTATTGGTTACATAAGTTTAATGAAAATTTATTTTTAAATATAAATGATAAATTCTTCATTATTGTAGTGCTGGTGTTCCGTATTTTCTGTAGGTTTTATTTTTACTTTTTCGCGCGCTTTTTCGGACTCGGCTGGAATTAACATAGTTAAACATTACATCATTATAGTTTTCTATTTATGATTTCACTCGAACTTAAATGATATTTCGGACTGTCTAATATACGACAAGCTTCAACAAGTGTGGTCAGTCTGATGGATATCAGCGCTGGAAATGGAATCGGCGAACTGAGTTCGAATTCAGGGCTACTCCTCAACGTTCACTTTCGCATTAATGCCCTTAGGAAAGTCATGAATCCATCTCTCCCCGTATAAACTACGGAGTTAAATAGTAGGTTAGACTTGACTTTCTCGCTTTGAGTGCAACTAGTTTAAACGAAGGGAAACTCTGATTTCCAAACTGTTTTGAAGGTAGCGAAAAACCACTCCACCATCTTCTCAAGTAGCTATGGCAATTCAGAGACGTCGTCGTAGGCCTTCGTCGATCAGGGTTGACCATTAGTAGCATCCTAATAGACTGCTTGGCTGAAACATCGACGTCTGTGACTGTAGAGGCCTATGCGGGAGTGAAAATCTTTGTTGCAGATTTCTTATCAACAAAACGTGTTTAATTATTAACCTCCTTTTGTCTTCCAGTGAAGCAGAATTCAAATCGACCAAAGACCAAAGCAGACTCGCCTCATTACACTATCATTCCAACGTGGTGTAATGGTTAACAAGCTTGTCTCGCTAAATCAATTACGAGTAGTGAGTTCGTTCCTCACTGGGTGCTCCACACTTTCGTTCATAATTTTAGGTGGAAACGTTAGAAGTATAGAATTTAAATAGATTTTAGAAAGAACCGGAAGCCTAAAACTAAACACAGAGACAATGGATAAATCTTCTCTCCTGATCAAACATCAGGAGGTGTGTGAAAGGGACAATAGGCGGGAGTATTTATTTCTATTAAAATGCGAGCATTTTAATAGGAATAAATACTCCTGTTTAGGAGTAGCTTGCCGGTTCCTTCTAAAGCATTTTCCTTCTGTTATGATTCCGAAAGATAAGGATAATTCATCAATCTAAAAACAACCTTTCCACCAGTGATGATATATTATGATGATATTTCATAATTCTAAAACATCATTATAAAAACGACTCTTCCACCACAAGCAAAGACAGTAGAGTAGAGTATCAGTAGTAAAAAGGAACAACACAGACGTATCACAATCGCTCCGAGAAAGTCGACAGTTGACGATCTCAAAGCTACCCTTAACAATGAAATTTTCGGGACAAGCAAAAACAAGTAAGCACTAACTTTTAAAGAAATAAAAGAGACAATAACACTGAGAACATTTTAACATACACAATACCAATATTGTAATTGACATCACGAAAAAAAAATTACACATTCTTGTCATTTTTGTCAACATGTGTCTCAAAGTCTTATTGTTGCATGTTATTGTTGTCGTTTTATTCATTTCATTTTCAGTATAAAAAAGACAAAAGGACTTCTCTATCAATTACAAATACATATAACAACGGGGTAACTTGCATTACAAATATCCAACATTCGACCTCGTTACAGTGGTGACCCTGGCGTGATCCATTTTCTTTAAAAGTCTCTGCTTACGTGTTTTTGCTTGTTCCGAGATTTTCGTTGTTAAGGGTAGTGTTTGAGATTTTTACGGAACGAAGAAGATACGTCTGTGTTGTTCTTTTTACAACTACTTCTCCGTTTGTGGTGGAAAGGTCGTCTTTATAATGATGAAGATTTTTAGAATGGTAAAATATTTTATCTTTATTTCCAGGATGATGAAATATCCTCATCATCAATCATCACTGGTGGAAAGGTTGTTTTTAGAATAATGAAATATCATCATCATTCTGAATCATAACACTTTTCTTTCTCTTTTGCTAGCCCCTTGTGTTTCCGTAGCATTATCTCCTTGCTTGGGGTCGTGTCTTTTGCCTGTAATACTCTACCTCGACTGGCTCTTGGGCCTTGTACAGTGTGAATATCATTGTAAAAACAATACCGCGTTCCAAATTTTAAAATTCCACGTTCTTAATAGAAGGATGGGAAATCCGAAAACGCAGTGGAATAGCCAATGGTGCTTTCCAAAAGTTAAGCAAAGTATTAAGATGCAGGAAATTTCCGTTAGTGTTATATAGGAAAAGGTGTCGCTACCGACACTTGAGTTTGAACATGGATCGCCTGTGAGCAAACACAGGCGATCCCATTATTGAATAAACTGGATCACATTACCATAGGAAACGCATAAGTAGAAGGTAGCTTGGCGTCTAAATGATCGTTATTTCTACTCTTTCCTCTGTTATTATTCGGATCACTATTTCTACTCTATTACTATACGGATCACCATTTCTATTCTATACTATTTCTCTACTCTATTCACTATACTATTTCTCTATTCGAGATAGGCAGATTGATATAAACCGACTGAGATAGATAGATAGATAGATAGATAGATAGATAGATAGATAGATAGATAGATAGATAGATAGATAGATAGATTGTGTATACGTTAGAGAGAGGCAAACAGGGAAATATTGATATTTACTAGGTTTAGATATCAATCTGGCCCAGTGATAAACATGAAGCTGTTATCACTCTAAATATGACAACTTTTGCAGTAATCACGCAAGTGGAGGAGGGGGGCGTCTTGAAGTCGTCATTTTATAAAGAATAGGAGCTGACGTTGTTTCTGAATGCCGATAAACTGACGGTATTCGGATTTGGGACGAAAAGCAAAATTAAAATTAAAATGAAAGAAATACCGCTGAAACTTCGTGACCAGGAAGAGAGAGAGAGACGAAATTTCTCGTACACATAATGAGGAAAGATGGATTAGAAAACAAAACCCTCATGGGGCATATTTAGGGTAAAAGAGATAGGAGGAAGGCAGCGGGATACTTATCTGACGAGCTTGTGTGAATGGATGCAGGGGGGCAAAAGGGATAGAACATTTTGGACAGCCATCATCGACAATATCCTGGAGGGACACGGCACATTTTAAAGATTTAAGACTCTCTAATTGCTGCCTTTTGTAGCAGAAACTCTAATGTATCTTTGTGTGTAATATAACATCCTACTGTTAGATGAGATACGAATTGGGGTTTTGCCAAGAGCATTTTTATTTAATTTCCAATAAAAACTCTTTATTAGTTTTGTGATGTCAACGAATACTCGTTGTCACTTTCATAATGTTCATTGTAATAGAGATACAGCTATAGTAACGCCGTTGAACAATACTGGTGTCAGACGCCTTCGAATATCACTCGCACTGACAGTACTTGCCCGATTATATTCGCTCGAACAGTAATCCGTATAGTGATCCGAATAGAGAAATAGTATACTGAATAGAGTAGAAAATAGCGGTCCGAATAGTAATAGAGGATAGACTAGAAATAGTGATCGGTATAGTAATAGAGGATAGAGTAGAAATGGTGATCCGAATAGTAATAGAGGATAGAGAAGAGATTATGATCCGAATAGTAATAGTGGATAGAGTAGAAATAACGATCAATTAGACGCGAAGCTACTTTCTACTTATGCGTTTTCTATGGTCACGTGATCTACTTAATTCAATAATGGGATCGCCTGTGTTTGCTCACTAGCGACCTATGTTCAAACTCAAGTGTCGGCAGCGACACTTTATTCCTATATAACAATTAGTGACCACGCACAGACAGTCTGAGTAGGTGAGTTGAAAAACAAATAAAATTAAAATGCAAAATAAATTTTGAA